>JACCIC010000149.1:320000-920000 GCA_018907035.1 Sycobia sp. Sy_11 | reverse complement strand
GGGCCGAAACCTGCAGCCGTCCCGACGACACCACGGGTCAGCGAGGCGGACGTGCCTCCAGCCGACGGCGAGCAGCCCGCCCTACCGAGTAATGCACAAACGCCTGGGCCACCACGACCTGCGCCACCACTACTGCCAGCTGAGCAGACCGTTCCGCTGGGGATGCCGTCGTTACCGGCTCCCGAGTATAAGCCTCACGGTTCGGCCACGACGGACGACACGCGCCCTTGGCGTGCGTTCATCTACGATGAAGAGGCCACGTTGTTTTTCCGTCTGGGAGCCGTGCGGCATCGTCAGCGCATCGGGAACCGGAGGTTCCACATGCGGATGGACGCAAAAACGGGGCATGTGAGATGTGTCACATGCTCCGAGAAAAAGATTTGTATGTTTTACACTTTTATTTAAAAAAAAAAAAAAAAAAAAAAAAAAAAAAAAAAAAAAAAAAAAAACACACACATTATTTTTTATTTTTTTTTAGACACATTTTTCATACACACATAACATGCTTACGAACAGTACAAACTTATAAATTTTGTATAATAATATGTACGTTCGATATCCCGCACTTCACTATATCTATCTATATATATATATATATATATATATGTATGTATGTATATGTATATATATTACATTGTAACACTATCAAGGAAATTCGCACACCGTGTATTTGCGAAACTATAATGATATTTTTTCTTGTTGTAAAGAGATCCTACTCTTCTATATTTTACAAGATAAAAAATTATACACTATGCATACGCGCCGCGCTCCCGAAAAAAGAGGGAGATGCGACGGCCAAAAACATGGCCGCGCAAATTTACTTCGAACAAAGGACTCATGTTACACGTTAAAATTTGAGATAGTATTACATCTAATTCGGTGGATGTATTTTACAATACATACACGGAATTAGATGTATAAATTTACAAGAAAGAATATCGAATATTATTAGAAATAATATTTTAAACATATTATTTCTATAATGATTAAATTAAGACTCGCGTATATACCAAATAAACACCGAAAAACCGGGCAAAGGTCGCGACGACTACTGAAGAAGGTAGTCGTCGCAACTGCCGAAACTCGAACAAGTAGAGAGAGAACGCGATATCTAGTCTCTCTCTCTACCACTAAGTTAAGTACAGCGTATGCCGTAGAGGGGATACACTGCGCGCGGCAAGAGAACGCGCGTTCAATGTATTAGACCGGCGGCCGCTATCCCCTCTAATACATGTCGCACGCACACTATTATACGCTCTCACTGAGCAACCTGAGCCGCAACCAATGTAGCGAACGCGCGAATACCAGCATATACAACCGGTGTCCAAAAACGAATGCACCCGCTGTATTTAATTAAATTAACTAAAGCAAATAATTTAATGTACACATAATGCATAAATATATGTATATAAATATTTAAGCTTGTGTATATGTGTATTATTATTGTGCGCAGGACACAGGCTGCTAATAATAACGAAATACAAAATAATAATTGTTGTAATTATTATTGAATATTATAATTATTATTAATTATTATTGTTATTATTATAATTATTGTTATTATTAATATAATTATTATAATTCGGCGCCTCGTCCGAAATTAAACGAGCGGCGACGGAATTATCCGATTATTTTGCTATAAAAAGGCCCGCAAAAGGCAAAATCGGCAGTTCGCCCGGTGAACCAACTGCCCTGAAGTTGTTTCACACGAACTCCTCCCGGAGCTAATACCTTTTCCAGAGCTCGATTTAATCCTGACTTTTTTCCTTTCCGAAATTATTAACTTGATCTCTGTTGCGAGGCGCTCCTCAAAAGACAGACGGTTAATAATTTACCTTTCCGAAGTAAACGTGATCCTGGTTGCGAGGCGCTCCTCAAAAGACCAGCAGTTTACTTATCCTTACATTTACCAACTTCTCCGAAGTTATTAGCTTGATCTCTGTTGCGAGGCGCTCCTCAAAAGACAGACGGCTAATAACTTTACCTATCCTTAAGTAAACGTGATCCTGGTTGCGAGGCGCTCCTCAAAAGACCAGCAGTTTACTTATCCAGACCAGAAATTCTCCCCTTAACTCTTGATCCTGGTTGCGAGGCGCTCCTCAAAAGACCAGCGGAGTTAAGTTTGTTCCTTATTTTTTTTCCCTTTCAAATCAACCTGTCTCGATTCATTAAATCCCCGCGTGGAAAATAACACCGGGTATTCGTGCGGAAACTAGCGCCGAATATTAGAGGCATTGCGGAAAATAGCGCAAAATTTATACAAATAAATATATAGATCTAGCTATAGTTTACCTTTATTAATTATTTTTTGTGTTTATATTGATTTGTTTCAGAATCCTGTAGATAGAGGAGCTGATTTATTTTTTCGTAAATAAATTTATATTTTTGTTATAAAAAAATTATATACTGTGTTCGTGTAATATTATTTTCCTGAAACCGCCGTCCAATCCTGAAAAACTTCCTCCCCTCTCAAAACTACCCTGGGAAGATACCGCGTAGGCTATCCCGAGGGGGATAGGAACGTTACAACATAATTTACATAAACTATTTATTACATTTTACATATATGTATTTCATAAATATATTTTATATATCTATATTGTGACGACCGTTTTCACGGTCGTGTATTTTCGCGACTTTAAAACCACTGCTCGCGCGCATTCGGGATTACGACGTTCGCAAACCGCGAGACTTCGAACTGAAAACGGAGCAACGAAGAGCATCGGAGTGCTCTTCCTCATTCCTGCGCAGTTTTGCCACGGAGAGTGTCGTGTTGCATAGCACCACCTTCTAACTAGAACCGCAGCCCCGCACACTGAGAGGCCAGCTCGGCATAGAGTTAAGGCAAGGAGGCTCTTGCCACCCACAGTGCAGCCGGAGACGTGTCTACGTCTTCCTGGCTGTCGGGGACATCCTCGGCATAGCCGCACTCGAGTCGCAAAGAGCTCGAGACTCCACCAGCACCGACGCCGTCAGCGAGCGAACGTGTGTGAGAGAGAGAGATCGAACCGCTCCACACGAAGGACACCTGCACCGACAAGCGAGCGAGAGAGAGAGAGAGGAAGGGCGGAAGAGACAGCTGCAGCTGCCTTGCGGCAAATAGTTTTGCCTTATTTATATTGATATTGCGTGTTGCTATACAGGTTGCCTTCGCCTGCCGTCGCGTGCATTTTTATAAAATATGCGAAGTCCGTGAGACACGTAAACAACCGTTCCCGTCATAATTGTTCTCCCCACGTATCGTTCCAGTGTTCCCGTCTAAGTCTGTATCTTCCCCCATTGTATCATAGCTTTCCCACGCATTTCTGAATCTGCAAGGAGTGGGTAGTCCGCGAGCTACCGTATTATACTGTAACGCGCTTTAGTATTGTTAATAAATATATTGTTAATATTGTTATTTCCCCCGAGTTATTCTTCCCGTGTTCCCCTGTTCGCCGTTTCAGCTGGAGCTAGCATGTGTGCGCAGTCAAGCACACGCACACATGCAGGCAGATACGGTTACGTGAGTAAGCCGCCATACACGGTAATTGTAATGCCAAAACTGGCGTTACAAATGGCGCCGAACATGGGGCCAAAGACGCGAAAATATATATGTTACGTGTATAAAATCCCCTGTTCGCTTTTGCCCCCTGGATAAACGCGTAAAATACGAGAAAAGTAACTGCAAATAGCCGCGTCTACGTGCGATACCGTGCAGCCCGAATGAGCGGCCATCTTGGGTTATGTACGCAGTAAGCTAGCAGTAGGCTTCTTGCAACAGCAGCCAGATTACAGCAAACAACGTTATGCTGTGCTACACACCCTTTATTTATAATAATGCTATGATCTCCTTTTCCCCATATTGTTTATTTCCCCAATAAATTTAATATCCTTATCGTGCCGTCCTTGCTTTTCCTTTTCCACATATACTGCATAGAGACAAGCTAATATCAAAGCGACAAAAATATATTCTATTCTATGTATGCATGATCCATAATATTATTCACTATTACTTATATTGCTGATAAATAGCTCAGCAAGAAATATTTAAGCTCTCTCAATGTCATAGGTAGATAGATAAAGTAGCTAGTAATGACATCTGGAAACCATTACCGGTGTTTACCTTAGATCCCTGGAATTCTTGTTGTGCTATTGCCCCAACCACAAACAGTGTCTTGGGATAATAAATAATATATATAATTTTATGAATGTAATTTATATCATATACATCTAATGTAGGTATATGAAATGTTAGAATAATATATATAAATTTACATATCTATTTCCCCATATGTATGTTGTCCTTTATATTTAAATATTTTATCAAGTTGGCATTGGCTCTTTTTAAACCCACATCGATCAGACTCTTTGTATTGTACCTTTTTCTTTTTCTATTGTACCTTTTCGAAGAACAAGAACTAGCTCCCTCAGCAAATAGCAAGTGCATGAAACTACTGCACAGGTGAACAGTAGCAGACAGATTTTTAAAAATCTCTTTTCTTACACAACCAGTCAAGATTTTGCAAATCTGTAAAGTGCATAAGATTCGAGATCATCTCAACATATAAGGAAACAATTTTTAAGGATCTGCACTGAAAAATATAGAAAGTGGAAAAAAATAAGCTGCTGTCAAAACTGCACAACCGACGTTTTCCCCAGTAGGCATTGATACTGCTACACATTTACTCAGCTAGTAGCGAGGAGAAGGTAATTGTCCATAAAACATAGAATTGCATCAAGCAGAACAAGGAAGTTTAAGCACCAAGGTACGTGGAGCAGGTAAGATAGCATATCTTGGAAGGCCAGCATAACCTATACACTGCAAGTGTATGACAGGTGCTGAAAAATTGAAAGGAGCAGAAACAGAGAAAGTGTTATTTCTCCATTCTAAAAAGTGCTCCTAGTTGATAATAGTACGTATAATGGTGGAAATTATTTTCAGGAGAATAAACAAATAATCTCAAATTTTCAGCTAAATGCTGAAGTGCAAAAATATCCCACTAACGAGCCTGGTGGAAGGCTTTATATAAAGGTCCATACCAAAAGGTCGATAATCATTTAAGACAACAGAAAACAACAAGAGAGAATAACAGAAGGTGACTAATACGATAAGTTGTGAATTTATAACAAAGAAAACGACTAACATCAATATTAATAAAAAGGCTAATGGATACAAAAAAAGACCAACTAAACAACAATAAATAACCATAATTAAATTAATAATAATTAACTAAAATAGTGACAATAAACAAACAGTGAAATGCAATTGAAAAAGAGAGTGAAGTGAATGACGCTAATTATTAAACCAAATAGCCGTTACCAATTATAAAACCTTCGTGAGGTATAAACAAATTAGGATTTATTTATAAATAATTCATAAACAGCTAACAATTTTTTCTTTGAGTTCATCCTTCTTTTTCAAGATTGAAAACTTGATGTTATGACGCTTCAACTATAAAGAATATACAAGACTGATGAAGTTTACTGAAACTTAAACTATTTGAAAGATAGTTAGAATTTCATGGCAACCTGGAACAAGTGTGATTGAAGAGCAGTAAATAATGAAGGTCGATACTTTTATAAATAATAAGAAAAACCTACAAAAGTGAATAACAGTGATAATAAGCAATACATAAGAAGAAATAATACAGATATACAATTCTATTAAAATAAATGAGTAATAAATAAACATATACTAGGCATTATTTATTCAAATAATATAAATAATATTGAATTTTTATTAAATATACTAGGTGGAATGTTAAAATAAAGATACACGAAGTAATCTTTTCACATGAACTTTATTTCAAACGAGGCAAGAAAAGACGTCTGTTCAAACGAAACGACGACGTAAGACTCACTACAGTACTCGAAATTGAAAACTCTGCACGCCTTTGTGAGAAGCTTAAAACCTATAGAAAAATATCAGGCATCTAAACAATAAACTTATGAATCATTTGCCACGCAGGGCAGCAAAGACAGATCGTAATAAGACACAGTGGACTCATATGTTTACATCCTTTTACGATACGGTCCAATATTTAGTCAAGTATTTTTTGATTTATTATTTATAGAGGGCTAAAATAATCTAACAAATAATAATAAATAATCTAAGCATAAAAATAAAATATTATACGCATAAAATAAAATAGATAAGAACGATCAAATACAAGTAAATAATAACATGAATCACATGCATCAATAGATTATGATTGGATATAAAGTATAACTGAAAATTCATTTTCAGAAGGATATAATACAAATTACTATATTATTGGTTGGTAAATCATTTGACTAAATATCAAAAATAACAAGAACATGAAGAATACAGAAATTTTAAGATAATCAACTATAGACAGCCAGATCAAACTCTTCTCATCTGCAATAAGAGTGGTGGTTTAGGAATCATAATATCATCGCTGTTAATAAATAGTGAAGATAACATAGATGAATAATAATATTAACATTAGGGATAAATAGATAATAGTGGAGATATTAATAACCAACAGACTACAGTATAAGTATAAATACATTAGTATAACTTATAAGCGCATAATTATCATAGTTAGTAATTATTAACACATATTAAATCTAAGAAAAAATTAATTTAATTAAATAACAATTTTAAAACAACGAAAGGTAATTAAAAATTAAACTATGAGATAGTGAAGCATTTTTTTTATGATATACAATATCCAATAGTATAAGTGCTATACAATAGTACCAAACAATACATTCTAGTTATTAACGTCCAATTATTAATAAATAATCCAATTAAAGAAATAAGCTATACGTTATAAACGATAATTATTGACATAAACGTATCATAATGTCAGCATAATGTTAACATAAACTGTAAACATTAACATAAGTATTAATACAACTACATAACTTAGTAGAAGTAAACCCGAATAGAAGAATATGCAGAACAATGATATTATATAATAATAATAACATTATTATACAATAACATTATAATAACAATAATATTAAATACATAGAAAAATAACAGGACGAGCTGAAGATAATAGTTTGAGATAATACTAATATCATCTAATATTAATCTTATCATAAAATAATATAATTATTCCATAATAATAACATTATAAAATAGTACTAACAGCATCTAATAATAATAATAACGCTAATATTATTTTAATATTGCATTATGTAATATTATACTAATAATAAATAAATAAATAACCAAAAATATTAGGATAATTAAACGATTTTTTTTAGTAAAGTTGCTAAATATATTATAATAATAAGAGAATACAACAACATTAATATTAAATAATAGCACTAATATCATTTAATAACGATAGTATTATATAATAAACGACATCATAAAATATGGTGATAATAAATAATTAGAATAAACTACAACTCTAGAATAAATGAAAAAAAAAATTTAGTAAAGATTACTGAATGCAGAATACCAACAAAAAATATATATATAAATAGGCGATAACAATTGTTTACTAGCTTTATTTATTTATCATATTTATTATCACTATCGTTATTTATAAGCGATTTATAAAAATAAAACCTTTATATATTCACTTTTATAAAAAGAAGCTAAACATAATTTAAGACATTAACACCTAAAATACAGGTGCTATAAATAGATAGACGAGATGTTTGCGGAATAGACAAGAACACCGGACGTTATTCATAGTATCACAACCTCATTTTAAGCAGATCATACTGATTATTGTCTTCTGATAAACAATACAAAAAGGATTCCCCCGAGTTTATAGAATTATATCTGTACACCTGGGTTGACTTGCTTCACATGAACCAGCGAGAAACGGCTAACATCATACGGGAAGAGGATAAAAATCCTAGACAGGATCATCTCGACATCACCGAAATTTCAGAAACTTTGAGCTCGACAGCTCTCGAGGTTGAGCACTCGCCACTGACGCTCGCTGGCCCCTCAAAACAGCCAAACACCCAAGAAAGAGATAACAACCCGACGGGACAATCCCGTACGACCACCACTGTACCCCGAGGGTCGTCCCCACAGCAAATAGCAGCGATACTTCCCCGAACCGTGGACACTGCCACCCGGTCACAGCACAAATTTGGCAGGAAATATGGAAATTCCCCCAGACACAGCAAACAGCTGACCGTATATGCCCGGCATGTGACTATATTAACACCCAAAAATGCTACCGCAGTACCCGACACGTAGTTAAATCCACCGAATTTATCTCTAGAAATGCAGCCAGCCCCATCAGAAACTAGACAGATATCCTCGAATAAATCGTTCGAGAATACTTACTTGAAGGAAACGTACACTGAGCAATTATTACAACAGCTGCGCGTATAATTTACGGGAGATCCTCGAGAAAACATCAGAAAGCCCATTGAACGATTAGAGGAAACAATAAATAGTTTGGACATCCCAGCGACCGATATACTAAAACTAATCCCCGGGATCCTGCGAGGAGTAGCACAAATCTGGGTCAGACCTCTCTACAAAAACTGGTGCACGTTAGAGGAGTTCAAAACCGCTTTGTGTCGTCAATTTAGACCAATTGACTACACGCTACGATTAGTGCAGGAACTTCGCGATCGAACACAAGGTTCTAAAGAACCTATAAGTTCGTATTTCCGGGGCATACACGTCTTGACTGGTAAGATGGCGCCCGCGCTAACCCTCCAAACACAAATGGATCGTATCTATCGAAACTTACACCCTTCGTACATTGATAAAATCGATAGAGGTGGTTTCATATCAATAGATGAGCTGCAACTGATTGGGCAGCACATAGAATTGAAAAAATAGCTTACATGAAGATATAAAGAGTTACCACTTGCAGAGGACTGCGCAGTGAGTACAGCAGCCTGCTACTCATCTATCTATCTGCTCCTCACCTCGGTTTTTTCTAAACATCGAACTAATGGGCAAAGTTTTCCCCGTACTTATTGATCCAGGAGCACGAAAGTCATATATAGGCCCAGCCCCAAGGAAAATAGTGAGATCGGCAATGATACCGGTCTGATATAATCTCATATATGCAACTACCCGATGAAAAAATATACGCAAACGAGGGCGAAGTCGATCTACTACTGAATATAGATGACCAGCAAATAAAATCCAGATTTCAAGTATCAAAGTCATCAAAATATGACATGACAATAGGAATGGACTTACTTACACTAATTAAAGTCAGTATCAGCTTTGCTGACGCAACATGGTACACACCTCTGAAACTCATCAGGTGCTTTGTTACACAGTAAATCAGCCTGAGTGAGACCATCACAGACATAGCCGCCGTCAACGGCGTAGCTCGGCTAGACAGTCTAGAACCTGATGAGCTCAACGGGGTATTAAATCACCTAATACCTGAACCGAGCGCAAAACTTCAGCTAGCCGCATGCAGCCACATCAGATTGACGTACAGAGACATCCCCTATAACACCGCGCTTACGATGAATCCCAGATAAGCTGCTGAAGCAGACGCATGCAGAAATAGATCGACTCCTAGCCGAGGACATCATCGAGCCATTCGAGAGTCCGTGGAGTAGTTGCCCGGTAATAGTGCCTAAAAGGAATAGCAAAATTAGATTTCGTATAGATTACCGGACAGTCAAAGCCATCACCAGAAAGGACGCATACCCATTATCACATATGAACGTCCTTCTGGATAACTTAAGGGATGCTAGGTTTTTGTCCAAAATCGACTTAAGCCAAGCCTACCATCAAATTCCACTGGACGAAAACAGCAAGGAGATCACCGTCTTCGCTGTCCCACAAAAGGCTTTTTTCAGTATAAGCGTCTGCCGTATGCACTGAAAATGCACCCGCCACATTCCAGAGAAGTATGGACTTCGTCTTCGGACCGGACTGGCAACCATACGTCTTCGTTTACATGGACGACATCATTGTCGCCACGAAGACTTTCGAGCAGCATACTCGAGAACTGACGTCGGTGATTAACTGCTTAAACGAAGTCGGTCTCTAAATCAACAGGGAGAAATTCGATTTTCCTGCCCGGAGGTCAAATACTTGGGATACATTGTAAGCGAATACCCGAGGCCTACTAATCGCCGATGACAAGGCCGAGGTTGACAAAGAGATCCCCAGTAGAATACAGTGCACAGAGATATCTCCAAAATGTATCTATTCGAACTACCGACATCAACGATGCTAAGAATTGCATCACCGGTAGCAGGCATCGAACTGACTTCGGATGAACCGCAGACGACGCACAATACCGCCAGCTCAGTAGAAGCACTACCGACTCTGATGAACCTAAATGTATCGCCGCCCTTTAATTAGGAATTGTGCCCAATAAGCACACAACAGCATCCCCATACGGCTGTTGGAATTGTGGTGAAACCAGACATGGCTACGTCACCTGCCCATACCCGCGAAGCAAGAAATTTTGCTATAAGTGTGGCAGAGCGGATCGCGACGTGCGCACCTGCGTATGCACCCAAGACCGTGCGACACCCGTCGTATCGTGTTGAGGGAGGGGGAGGGTGCTGCGCAGCCGGAGACGAAGACGAGACGCCAGGGGTCTACGCAGTATGTCGGATAGGGAAGAAGCACGAGAGAGTAGCGAGGGCCTCATAGTTGCGCAAAGCCTGTAAGAGGTGACAGGCGCGACGAGAAATGCGCAGCCCGTTATGATCCTCATGCCAGGGGTAGAGGTTTATATGCAAAAGTAAAAGTAGACCTAAAGCGCATATAGAACGGTACAAAACGTTAACCCATTACAAATGTCCAATATAGATTCCCCCCCAACATCGGTACAATGACCAATATAGTTTTCTCAAGACAGTTACAAATGGTTAATATAGATCCCCCTCAATACTGTTACAAATGGCCAAGATAGTTTTATTATATTAAACTAGAATTGCGAATGGCTAATATACAAATATATGCATGGCGTAAATAGCGTTCGATTTATTAGCTATTGTACTGGAAAGCCGATAAACATTGAGCCAATTACAAATGACTAATATTATTATTCTCCCAAAGTAATTACGAATGGCTAATATTGTTTTCCCCCGATGTCGCCCCCATGATTACCGCCAGTCCTACTGCGACATCAGCCCACTAGAGAGCAATGCCAATTGAAATCATGAAAGAGATGACCGGGATACGTAGAATATTAGAGCCAATCCCCGCGAGTAGCAGCACTACCAATGCAGAGCGTCGGCGGGCAAGAACGCGTAAAAGTAAGTAAGCGAACAATCGCTCAAGAAAGGAATAAACCTACTTGCGTGTCCCACCAACGCTGTACTTGACACAATCAGCCGGAATAGCCCTAATCATACACGTTGTTACAGCAACATAACTCGCCAAGAAGAGAGAAGAAGATGAAAATGCAGCAGACCTACGTCATTTACATTGCGAAGTACGAGAAGAAGCGTGCATTACATAACGAAGCGTTAACCTAGAAGATATTCTTACTTTTAGAGTAGGTTAAGAAACAAACCGTTAGAAGTAACATTAGCATTAGGAGTTGTATAGGTAGAAACTTTAATTAAAATACTAAATTAGACATAGGTTAAGCCTAGAATTAGATTAGATTAGATTTAGGTTAATAAACGAAATTACATTTCTTACTGTCCTAAAATTTAACGTTATCAATTAACATTAGGAATAGCAATAATCCTACGTTGTTATATAGAACATAATAAGTTCGACTTCTGTACATACCAGCGGGTGTAATCATTAACGTTTAATACCGCCAGTGAATACCCAATCCACCCGAGTAACTTCATTTCCACACACAACTAACACACAACAAACACACACAAGTAACACAAAAAAATATATATATATACAAATATATAATTAAAACAAAATAAGTATTAAATATACAAATAATTATCGATAAAACAAACAAAAATAAAAAGGCGTATATAAACTAAAGCAAAACCAATTGTATAATAATGAACCAAGAATTACATCATGTAAATAGAATAAAAATAAGTGAATTAATAAAAACAACTTTTGATTTAAAACACCCGCATGTAATTGTACTCACAATAAAATTAAACTGTTCTTCATTATATTGTAAATAAATCAATAATTAGAGGAAAAATCAACACAATATTACAAAAATAAGATCTTATTTTCTTTTCCCTTCAAAGAGTGATATAAGAAAAACTGGGCACTGTTGCACGAACTACACCACTAGTCATATATCTGGAAAATAAAGAAAAACAAAACATACAAAGACACAAAGTACTAAATTACAAAAATGAAATTAATCTTTTAACATAACACAAAAAAAACTTATTCAAACAATCTAATGAACGCTACTAAAAATCTACTGCACGAATTGATGAGACTTTCTATACTTAACTAAATTAAGAAAAAAGGAAATCATCAATAACAAAAGCATACAAAGGTAGTAACAGAGATAATAAGGAGAGGTTGCCGATAACATATACGAAAGGCTTTACGATTTTCGAGTGCCGGGAACTTGCGCCGTCAATAGGCTCAACTGCTACACTAACGCCAACGCGTCAACGCGACCTCACAGCTACGCCAGCATACATTCGTGTGCGCATTTGCCTACGTCAGGAGCTGTTACGTATGCAATAAATATATATAGATCTAGCTATATGCTTCTGGTCAATGCGACGTTGCTGTTTTCCTTTGAATCATACAGAGGCTAAGCCAAAACAGATCTAACATGCGCACGAGTATTAGAAAGCAATTCAGACCCAGACTCCAATGCCAGCTTCATAATGCAGACGAATTTTTCATTCTGCAAAAAATCAAGACTTTCCTTTCTACCATTGTAGAAATTATAAATTGAGTCTTATGATTTTATGCTAACATGGATATTCCATAATTAGTTTAAAAAACTTCTTTTTAATATTTTAGGCTTATATAATATTGTAGGAACAGAAAGAGAAAATTCATGAATTGTTTTAAATATTAAAAATATAAATAATAATATAAACCATAAATTTAACTTTTTAATTTTTATCAGTTATACGTTTTTAAAAATAATAACTACAAGATATAACATTTATATTGAATAACGTATTACAATAGGATTGAATTTGAAGTTTTGTATTTTCTACAATATGGATTATCAATAAAAAATGTATAAGTATTTTAAATAATTATAAGTAATGACACGAGCTTAAACATATTTTGAAAAAATACAAGTATGACGTAGATTTTTATGTTAACGTAGTTGATCAACCCATGTCTCTGATACTACATATTAAATATAATTCATAAATCACATACATTATTCCTAGTTTCCTTCACATTCAATCAGCATACACCAAAAAACAGAACGTGGAATATAAAAACTAAGTAAATCTCCAAACCAGTAACGAAAAATATGAAGATAAAAAGTAATATACGCAGAGAAATATACTTATGCGTATGAGGCCTACGATGGCTCGATCGCTAGAGCGCACGATTACTAACTTGGTGATCCGAGTTCAAATCCCGGTCTTGGCCGATTGATACAGGCACCGCTGTAATCATTTACATGTGCTTTGTTTACAAACACATCGTAGACCTCCATCGCTGATTAGCACCGATATTTGGAAGCATAAATAGAGTGACGTTAAATAACATAAAAAAAACTTATGCGTATAAAACTCTACTAACGTACATACACGTATACAAAGGTTATCTACTACTAAAAAGCATAAAGTAATGAACATAAAACGTATCAAGTGCATACACAGAAATAATTAAATGCATATAAGAAAAATAAACAATAAGTTCAAATTAAAACAACATAAGAACTAATAATATAAATAATTAGGTAATACAATATAAATAAACAAAATTAAATAGTTGAAAACAAACTATAAAGAACATTCATACTCAAATAAATAAATAAAATTCTTTTTGTTATCTTACACCACGTAAAAGTTAATACGTCTGATTAACTAATAAATTAATACAAAGAAAATAATAACTAATAAATTAATAAATTAATATTAATTACTACAACAAATATATTCAACCCTAAATAATTAATTATTTAAAATTAAATAAATAATTAATACAATAATTTTTGTTTTAGAAGAAAAAAATTCTTGTTTTTATTAACAACATTTATACGAGTATTTTTTTGTATTTATAAAAATATTTTATTTTTTGAAGAAGAAAAATTTTTTCTTATAATGCATAAATAAATGTTAATAAATTAATTGATGTATCCGATGTATAAATAAGTTTCCACCGTTTTGAAAAGATGGCGTCACCGATAAGATAACATCGAAATTTGTCAACTGTAAAAAGTCGTATAGTATATGTTGACATTTGGAAACAGTATAACCTTTTAATACCTCTTACTTTTTGCTAGCATCACTTAGTTTTCATCGTATTAAGATGTCAAGTTTTGAGCCAAGTAAGCGTCATTTGCGGCAATCGTTAATTTACTTCTTTCATGTAAAGTAATCTGCAGCTGAAGCACATCCAAGTATACCCAATAAATGAAATATTTTTTTTATTTTTTATATAAATTAAGTCATCTAACTTGCGTAATTGAAAAAAAAAGTAACTCAGATATAATAATAATTACGATTTCTTTTATAATTTAATAAATAAATAATAAAATAGACAATTAAATAATAAAATTAAGAATGAATTTACTAATATACACTCTTTCATAATATTTATTTTTAAATACATAAATTAAAAAATCGCCATTGAGCGGAACAACGAAATTGGAACAAATGTTCGCAAGTCTGAGTATGACAGTTACAGCTCTAATAAATGAAGCTAAAATCTTAAACCTACGAGACAATGACCTATTCGTAGATATGCGTGACAGGTTACTAAGTTACGAACTAAGACGTTCATTTGGACCTGATACAGCAGCATGGAAACCTGAAAAAAATAATCTTCAAGAAATAAATGATTTTCTTGAACAAACCGAAAACGCGGAATGTAATATAGGCAGAGCAAATATAGAAGCACATTTAAATAATTCCTATCGAACAAATAAGAAGAATAATAGAATTTGACTTTTGACTTTTGACAGTTTTGACTTTTCCGAAGAATAAGATTCTTCGGAAAAGTCAAAACTGCGTCACAGATACAAAAACAATACCCTAGGTATCACTGTTAAAGGACATATAACACATCAACTACACTCGATGCCCTCAGTGCCCGTATCAGAGAATAACAACGGTGCAAGATGAAAATAAATTCACCAAATGAAACAACATACCAAAGAATCATAGAATCAGCATATAGCACAATCTCAACAACTTACGGACAATCCTTTCTACTACCAAGTCCAAATCTAGCAACAACAGCCCAAAGCGTAAGGATAGATCTCCAACTCCAGAAAAGAGACACATTCAACCAAATCAAAAAGAAACACAATAACCATATTATAATGATCGAAGAGAAAGATACCCATATTATAATGATAGAAGAGAAAGATCCCCAAACCATAATGATATAAACAAGTCTGTCACCAACATATAAACAACCTAACTGGAGAAATAAATCACCAAACAAAGAAAAGGTGAACCAATCGGAAAATAATTATAGAATCAACTCATTGGTAAGAAATAAGGCATCAACAGAAAACAGACCCTGCTGGATATGTAACCAAAATGATCTCTGGGAAAATAAATGCCCGCATAAACGCGGCATATTTTGTTACAAATGTAGAAAAATAGGCGTTACTGTGCCTGAATGCTCTAGATGCAATCCTAATCAAATATAGGGAAACGAATAACGAAGAAGAAAGATGGAGTTTATCCTTCTGCCCAAGGGAAAGAAATTCCAGACAACTCAGAAAAAATTAAGATACATCCCAAGAATATACAACAAATATCGTCCACAAAAACACAAATCTAGTGCCAATAACACATCCCTCAGCTGCAGCTTAAGATGCAGAAAATCGCTTATTTCTAGCAATAGAAATAGCTGGGAAAGTGTTTCCCGCTTTAATCGACCCAGAATCACGAAAATTGTACTAGGACCGAAGCCGGCAGAACTACTAATGTTAGTAATATTACCAATATTGTCGTATATGTTAATACCAAATGGACAAATATATTCCAAGGAAGGCGAAATCGATCTATCCTTTTAAATAGACGACCAGAAAACCACAATGTGGTTTGAGGTATCAAGAACACTAAATTACGGCATGATCCTCGCTATGGATCTACCGCTATATCAAATCCTACCGGCATCAAACGAGAGACTGCAACTAGCTAACTTGCCCCCGCATCACATCCACGTACAGGGACATCGCCCTATTAAACAACGATTACGTCGACTCCCAGATAAACTAATGTACAAAGCCCATACAGAAATAGATAAGCCCTTCAAAGATTATAGAACTATCTGAAAGCTATTGGAGTAGCTGCCCTGTTATTGTGCCTAAGAAAGACGGAAAATACGTTTTTGTATTGACTACAGGATAGTAAACCAAGTAAGCAAAAAAGAGGCATATCCATTGCCACATATGGACGTCTTATTAGATAATTTACGTGATGCCCAATACCTCTCAAAAATCGACTTGAGCCAAGCGTATCACCAAATATTCTTAGACAAAGAAAGTAAAGAAATTACAGCTTTCGTGGTACCACATAAGGGACGGTTTCAATATACAAGAATCCCATACGATCTAACGAATGCACCTGCGAGAACAACACAAATACCACATAGTTTTCGAAGACTTATTCACGAAATATGTGGAACTTCGACCACATCGTGAAGCAACTGCTAAGTCAATACTAAAGGCATTCGAAGAACTCATCGTATTTAAATGGGGATGCCCAAAATTTGTTTTCACCGACAATGGAACGGAATTAGCGAATAAATTAATCTCAGAAAAACTAAAGGAACTGGGTATAATCTAGACATTAATCGCACTAGCCCATCAGCAGGCTACTTCATCCCATTGCCACGAGGATCATCTACACCCATTCCTAACAAAACCACTAGCAGCCGTGGATGTTGTGGTGCAATGATAATGGAAGCGTTGAACATGACACCAGCTTCTTTGGAAACAGTTACGAATCGGTTTGTTTACTTTTAGCCACTAAAAATATATATAAGCACCTTGCACGCTTAAGATACGTAGGCAAAGACAACTAAACAAACAGATGACGAGAGGTGGAACCAAAGGCTATTTCAATTGTAAAGAAGTGAGGACAAACAAAGAAGGATGGAATCGACATAGAAAGGTTTCAAACAAGCTTACATACTATCCAGCCATCAAGAAGAAAGTAGCAAGAGACAATTACGATTTGTTTTTAGTTTTAAGACAGTTTCGTTACTTTGTAAGTACGCTCATTAGTTTTAAATAAAATCAATTATATTTCGTATTTCGTATTGTATTAAGCACGCTCATTAGTTTCAAGTAGAATCAAATATTTCCTCTTTCGGGTACATCGAACGTAGTCCATAAGCTCTATATAGATTAAGTTTTTCAAAATGATATTTTCTGAAATTCAATAATTTAATTCAATTTCTGATATTTTGTAATTCATATGTATGCGTGGTACATATTTATAATACTCCATATACTCCATAACTCCATTACATATACTTTTATTACTAGGTGATATATTTTTAATATTCTGCGCTATATACTAGTTATTTTTCATATTATTTACTAAGTGAATCTCTTGTATGTAACTCGCGTTATAATATGCTATACGTTTCTAATCATCCCCTTGTAATTTTCTGATTAAATATCCTTCGCTCCTTAGCACTTAAAACTATAAAAATGTCAACGCTAGAACAATTTCGAGAGGTTCCGAGAATAATAATTTCTCCCTTCGCGACCGCGCCATGTTTCCGTGGCTTTGTTCAACATTCGGCATTAGAAAACACTTCAGTGTGCCCCCCCCCCCACGTCAATTTTGGGAGGGGGAGTTTGTGACAGTCTGAACTGCTGTACAGTATAGCGTAAACAGAAAAAGGCAACAATATAGCTCGTGAGCGGAAATCACACCAGATTTCCGGGTCAACGGATCAATCAACGAACCACCCGCGGAAAATCAGGCAAAAAGAAGAAAAGCCCGCTAAAATTATCTTAGCTTCACCCATGCCATCTAGGCAGAAGAAGAGAGAAGTACGGAGGAAGCAGAGGAATAGTGGCGTGAAGAGGACTTCGCATCGAAGCGTCGTTCTGTGCAGACACCGCATTTTGTGCAGGACGCGGACCGTTCGTTTGTTATACTTGCTCGGAAAACTGTAGATCTTGGATAAGTCGCCCGGTGTTTTGCAGCCTTGCTCCAGCGACTTCGTCCTTTTGCAATCTTCCTCCAACGAATCGTTCACGAAGGTTCCAGGGGAGTTCTGGTGAAAAAGGAGTTATAGACGCTCGCTGAAAGGGCGCGGCGTAGGACTACATCTACATCGACGGCTACGCCGTCCAGCTGCGACGACGTAAACGTCTTCCCACAACGCAGCACCCTTACCAGTCCAGGGCCCGCGGAATAATCGACCTCGACAGCAGATTCACGTAAGTAACCTGGTACCGGCGCCGTATATCGCGTAATCAGGCTGACCTTGGCCGCGCGGAACCTGCTCGAGATGTTCAGCGGCTTCCGACTGAGCCACTTTAATAAGTCACTTTAAAAAACCACTTTAAAAAGTCACTAAATTCGTGTAATGTCGGAGGGCTACACTCCGCATAAGTGTACTGGCGCTCATGGCTAAATAGCCGTTGTAACTTTTTATGTGCGCGAAGAACTCGAATAGAGTAGGCGCACAATAATAAATATTTAAGTTTCATAGATAATCTTTTACTTAACGTGATTTTCCACTCCTGAAATCCCCCCTTCGATTTCAGAGGTCAGAACCATCGACTGCAGATCCCGGCAAGATAATATCGTGTAAATACGCGCATATCAATGAATGACAAAATATAACGTGACAAAATACCAAATTATAATATATATATGTATGTATATCTATTTTGTCTATATGAAATTATATAACGTGAATATTTAGTTAGTGGTGCGAAATTATTAAAAATTAAAGCAAAATAAGTGTCTGCGGATAGCATATTGTCGAAGGGAGCCCTGGGTATCACCTTTTTATCCTGAAGTGGCAATGAATATATGTATATATATATATATATATATATTGGTTTAGTAGTTTTTTGTTTAATGTGCACAAACAAAAACACGATTTGTCTTTATAAATTAGTATGATATGATATAAAAACAAAAAATACTAAAAATAAGAATAAATGCTGCTATTTGTCGTCGTTTCCGTGTTATAGTACGGATCGTTCCCCTCAATTCTTTGTGATGAAATGATTGGTACAGAAAACGTACCTTTAATCTTATGACTTTTAAGCTTAAGATCACACCATCCTTTACATAAAAAATAACTATTTTGTATTCTTTGGTTGATGAAGGTATGCGACTATGAAAATTAAAATTTTATAGTATAAATTTCATAAAAGTTTTTTGAACTGCTAATTACTCTCCCCCCTATTATTTACTCCTTATCTTTAATACTTATCCTTACTACTTTATTGATAAATATATTTAAGAAAAGACTCCCTATATTACCAATATAAATCAAAAACAATATAATATTACAAAAAAAATTACTTATTTCGTGCACTAAAATAATTAATTCTATTTCGAAATAATTTGAAAAAGTTTAATATTTTATATTTTACTAGCATAAAAATAATTTATCTAATATAATAAAACTTAGACATGATTGTACCCAATATTAATGAAATTTCTTGTTTAAAATGTGTCAAAAATATATGTTGGTCAGTTATACAGAAAATTAAAAAGTTACCTATAGTAATATCAAAATAATTATACAAATAATCTTCTGCGTTATATGTGAATGTTAAAGATACAAATAACACCGATTATTTTGATTTTAATGCTTTAAAAAGTTTTCTACCACAAAAATCATAAAATTAAAAGACTATCTTTTAAGTAAACATTTTAATTAAAAATTATCTCAAATGTTCCATAATGAAAAAAATTGATACATGTTAAAAAATAAATTTGAGTCTTTCGTAAATAGATTGTTATCTTTACAGGAAAGGATTATTCGCCAGAGTTATCATTACACGGTCGTATAAAGTCTCATAAGATTACTTCGATTCCGGCGCCAGGGGATTATAATCCCGAGAAAGCAGAAAAACTAATTTATGACTGTTCACCAAAATTTTCATTTGGTAGGAAAACTAATATTAGAACTATCAATGACACACCTGGTACGTTAATTCGCTTTCCAATTTCAAAATATTAGTTAATGATTTTGAAATAACATACCTTTCGAATAAAACTATTTAAAATAATAAATATATTCTAAATTTTGTATATATTGTAACAGGGTACATGTCCGTCTCGAGCACAAAGACGTCGAACACAACCATTACAGAGAAGGTATCTGATAGTGGCTCGGGCCCTGAAAGATTCCTGCAAAGGAGATGGGCGGTCCGGCGAGAGGCGAAATATAGCGTTAAATAGGATTGGGAGTAGTTAAAGTAACTAAAGTCGTAAAGCAATTGAAAGACGAAATTTAGTTTAATAAAAAATAACGTTCACATACAAAAGAAAACAAATAACGTAGAACGCAGGCCGAGAACTGCCGTGACGGCGAGCCCGCTTAGTCGACGCCGAAACAAAAAATTGACGTAAATAAGATCATGCTCTGAATATGTTAGGATCAAAAGAAGGTGTCATATACTATGAACTACTTCCGAATGATCAGACCATCAAATTACTATTGTATGAAACCCAACTTATGCGTTTAAAGCGATCATTATAGGAAAAATGGCCAGAATATGAGAACAGGCATGAGTACGTCATTTTTCGTCACGATAACGCTTCGCCGTATGTTGTGGCATCGACTAAAAAGTATTTGAAGAAAAGTGGATAGAAAATTCTATCTCTCACACCTTATACATTAAACTTGGCACCATCATGTAGAACGATCAGTAGAGGGATGAAAAAATTGGCTTGATACCTTCTTGGGCTCGAAAGACGAGTAATTGTTTTGGTCTAGAATCCATAAATTGCCAGAAAAATGCGAAAAAGTTATAGCTTCCGATGGGTGGTCAATTTGAATAAAGGATATGTAATCATGATTTTCATTCAACGAATAATTAAATTTAGTAATGCATGTGCAGTAGATTATTTTTTTATTTTTGTTTTCTATTTTTTAACGTCGCTCTTTTTATGCTTTAAAATACTAGTGTTAATCACAAACGGTAGTCTACGATGTATTTGTAAACAAAGCACATTTAAATTATTACAGCCGTGCTTGTGGAAATCAGCCAAGACCGGGATTTAAATTCGAATCACCAAATTACTAGTCCATCGCTCTGGCCATCGAGCCATCGTAGCTTCGTAGATTCTTTATTGTAGATACGTTATTGTGAATATAATGTTTACAATTGATTCGGTCGGTTCTATAATCGCACAGTCATGTAATAGTAATTATATGAAAGCAATTTATATATTTGACTAAATTCATGATCAATGTTCATTTGTATATTGTATATATAATTATTCATTTGGATATTTGACTAGATTTATTGTAAAAGATATATTTGAAAGTTTTAAATATTTATTGAGAAATTCGAATTTTTAAATGTATCAATAAATACATTATATAAAGTATATCTAGAAAAGAATAATAAACGAATCCGTAGCAATGCTTGATAAATACAATTTTTATATATATGAACTAATCAACAAATATGAAATAATCAAATTGGTCTTGTGCAAATCATTCAATGCTATTAGTATCATAATTTATACAATAAATTAAATTTGATATCATCGAAATGATATTGATATACATATATGATAGATATATTTCCTACTATTTAGAAAAATCAAAAAAGGAAATTGGGAGATTCTAGTTATTTATATTATATATAATAAGATTTAAAATTTAGATTATTTGAAAGTAAAAAGTTACTATGACTACCTTTTTGTCATCTGATATGTTTTTCTTCTTTAACTTGCAAAAATATCTAAGCTGGCATGCAGTTTAGTAGTGCAATTATTTATTTCAATTTTTGAAATGGAAAACAATTTTGAAAGGATATATTTCACGCTGAGGAGATGAAGATACCTAAAATCATAGAGACAGTAGAGCAGTCTATGGTGCTACGTTAAAAGACCGATTACTAAGAAGTAATGCAAGTTCACTACTAAGGAATAAAATACTAATGAATAAGAAAGGTTCAGCTACCATTTACATTTACAGCGTTCGAAACTTATTGAAGTGTTGGAACTTCAAATCAAGATTTAGTGATATTTCGAAAACTTTCAAATACATCAAGCAAAAATAAAACAATTGTTTTTCAGTATAAAACTGGCTATTTTCATAAAGTTCTTATATAGAATTTATAGCATACTTTTAGTTTTCATCACAAATTTATTTTATTCAGGCAGTTTTGAAGATAATAATTTTTCAATCTATATACAAAATCGTATAGTAATATATCTTTTTATCTAAGAAGATTTGCATTTTCATTAAAGAATGTATCTGAAATTCTTTTGATGCTCTTGGTACATTTTCCTAATATGAAGCTAGTTTCTCTAACGATGATGGTAAAAATTAATGAATAAATCTGAAGAAAAACATGTCTAAAAATTGTTGTAAGATTTTCTGAATACCATAGGTTATGCACATAACATATTAGAAGAACAGGTCGATTGCTGTAAAAATGTTGTTTATCGATCTTTTAATCATGGTCATATATGGATACTAGAAACAGCAAACCACATAACAGAAAAACTGTTTTGCAATTCGTTGAGAGACTCTAAACAAAATATTAATAAAAGTTTTCATGAGAAACTGATTTCTGGAAATGGAATTGGTCTGTCTAAGATACACAGTTGTCTAATAGTGAAATCCATTTCAATAAGCAAGCCCCTATTTCTACTGATAGAAAACGATTTTACATTTTCTATTATAAAGATGGGAAAATAAGATATCGGTCTCCTTAAATCGAAGACTCGCTGTAACTACAATAATAAAGCAGTATCTATGATAGTTAACGCAGATCAACATAGGTTATTTTATCACCAATGCTCTTGTAGATTTAGAGACAGATTATACAATTTTTTACTTAACACGTTTGCAATTTGAAACTGACTTTGATCCAAAAGTTAAACGGTATGTAGGAACAGATTGCATGGTGCAAATTTCTAACCATAATTTTAATAGAAGAAATTTTAGAAGAAAAATGAATTTAACTACAACTCCGCATTGTCGCACTTATTTTATCGCAGTTATTTTAACTCAAGCAATCGGATGAGATTTTGGATAACATTTTACCGCCTGTCGATGCGCCGCTCGATTGTACCTATTTACCTGAGATATTTTACTCTAAAACAGCACTATTACACTAATTCAGACAATATGGAAAGAATGTCTGCATAAGTGCAGTAGATTCTCCATCAAGATGTAATACATAGGTTAACAATTGAATGGTTATGTTCAATCCTTATGATTCGTAAAAGCAAAGGCTTTCAATAAACTTGTAAAATTATGCCAATTCTACTTCGATTATGGCCAGTCGAATTTCGTGTCAAAAATAAGGGCTCAACTACTTCCTTATATATATATATATATATATATATATATATATATATATATATATATATATATATATATGTTGCTATGCGGCAAAAAACAAACAAACAAACAAAAAATTTATTAATAAATTTATACCTTTATTAAGTTGATGTTCATGCACACAAAAGTTCTTCTTTATCCACCTCACCCACCTGTTGAAAACTCTGGGGAAGTTCCGCCGGTATGAAAGGAGAAATTAATAAAGATAAATAGTAACGAACGCGTATGCACACGTACGTGGGTGGAACGGCATGTAGGTCCGTCATAGGAATAATTAAGACAACCGATTTGATTTTTTGGCTGCCATCAGGCTCCACCTCCTGTATTTAGTGTTAATATGTCAGCAACAATTTAAACAACGGGCTTCGATGTTGCGTGACTGCTGCGTAGACCCTGCCCATCGCGTTCCGAACACTATCGTCGCCGACGTAGATTCTTCGTAGATTCTTCTACTCGTTCGCCTCTTCTTTCTCGGTTGCCTCGCTCTACTCTATGTTCACCCTCTATTGCTTTACATCTTTCTCTAGGCCCTCACTGCCTCCACCCGCAACGACACTTTCTTTCTCTTTCACAAAACGATACTTCACGCCTTCTATATTTCAGTTCTTTTTCTACAATTACACCTTCCGTTCTTCCCTTTCTCATTCCTTTCGTACTCTCTTCTTCCTTCCAATTCTCTTTCGCTCCTTCTCACTCTTGTTCTCTTCCTTTCTTTCTCTCGTTTTTTTTCTCTATCTTCCCTTTCGTTCTCTCGTCTTCAATCTCTCTCTTGCTCTCTTTCTCTTGTCTTCTTTCTCTCGTTTCTTTCTCTATCTTTCGTTTTTTCCTCTCATCTTCACTCTCTTTCGTCTGCCTCCTGTTTCTTTCTCTCTCTCTCCGTCTTCTTCGCCTCACGACTTCATCTCCCTTTCTCTATCATTCACACCTCTTGTGACTCCGCCGGCGATCGAGACGAGAGTGAGTGTGCGCGTCGCACGTCTCACCAACATTGAAGAAAAAGGGAGAGGATAAGCAAGACCTCGGACGACGGCGATCGAGACACGTTTTATTTATTTTATTTTATATATTTTTACGAGATTATTCTACCTTTCAATAAATTTTCCTGAAGTCATTTTTTCTATATAATTTTTATAAAAAAATTTTTCTTCACTAGTGAGTGATTGATACAAAATGCTATAGAACTTAAAAATTAATATTATAAGATTATTTTAGAAGTCAAAAAACTAGCTTTTTGATGATTATGGTATCGTTTAAATCATTATAAGTTCGTAGAAGTATTTATAATTCTTAGAGTAACGGAATCTATGTGTTGCTATAGTGTATAATTTCCTAACTGTATTAAAGATCTTAATGTTAAATGTACATATAGATCAATAGCAAGGTGAGACGAAATCTTCTTAATTATTATGTATACTAATCAATGACTTCTTTTTCACTGGAATAAAAAAAAATATAAATCATGTAATTATCAATGCTAAATTCCATTTTCATCCAAGCATAAATTCTTTTTTCCTTTTTGTTTATTAGTTAACGGTTCGCTCAATCCTTTATTATTATATCAAAGAGACAAAAAATATTATTCTAAAGAATCTTTTTTTTCTCTTAAATATAAAAATAATCTATCTTAAGCGTGCATTATTTAAATCACTAATTTAATAACATTTATTTGATAAGGTTAAGTTTTATAGAATAAATGTGAACGTAAGGGTAATAACAAAATAACAAAATCGCAGAGTCTTTAATCTACTGAAATCTCGTAATATGAAAGGATTTTGCTAATCGACATTTTTTGTAAGGAGTCTCAACTCAGATGAGTCGGCGCGGACGCCTTATGACTCGTCACAATATATATATATATATATATATATATATATATATATATATATATATATATCATTTTACGAAAATTGCGAAATGCTCGATATATAGTATATCTGCATCAGAACTTCGCAATGAATATCATCAGATTTTTTTGTCAATTTCCGTGCAGCTTGGAAATTATACCTTGACTGCTTTAAGTAAGCCCGTGCTGTTTATGATCATTGTAGTAAGAGCTAAGTAACTCGACAGCTAACAAAAATGTGAAATTCAACCTATTAGAAAAATGCCGCCGATCACACTTCATGTATGTTTATATTAACCAACGTCAACTGGAAGCAAGATTAACCTAATCAGTATAATCTCCTGGCTTTGAAGTGCGTCTATTAAAGCTCAAAGTTATTGATTTTTTTCTTTTTAAATGGCCTATATAAATTCAATTATTTGGTAATGATAAACTGTAAATTAATTTTCATAATTAATTGCATCTTATGAAAGATAATTAATTGTAATAAATTATTAAATATGATAGCAATAAATATTTAAATCATGTTTCAGATTTATTAATTGTATTAATTAATTATTATTAAGATATACTTTAATAAATTATAAAAAATAGAATAAAAAATCTGTTTCTTGAAATAATTGAATACATATATAACATGCGATCTCGTTAATAAGTGACATTTCTATTAAAATTCAAGTATTCGATTGAGTTATGCAATAGATATGAGAAATGCTTTCTTTTCTTTAATTCTAGAAGATATGGCTAATGATCACATTTCAAATTCACATAAAGTAAGCCAAATGAAAATAATTTATGTATTGTTTATTTTAATGATTAAATTCAACGTCTATCATTGGAAAAATGTACACTATTTTACAGTAAGGGCGGCAATTAACTCGAAAATAATACTTTATATAAATTGTAAGTAATAGTTTATAGTTTATAAAAACTGTTCGGAATGATACAATTTTTAACAAATAATTTAATATACGTAAATGATCTTGAAATATTCTTAAATTATATTCTACTATTAATGTAATTTATTTTACTTATATTACTTAGATAACTTTAACAAACCTAACAAAAATTATAATTATCAAAAGTCTCTAATATTTTTAGGTCCTAATATATACAGCATACCGCCAACACTTTGTGAAACTAAAGAAAGTAATTTAAAAACAGCACCTGCATTCTCTATTTGTGGTAGACAAAAAGTATTTATGGATGATAGAGTTTTAGTACCAGGTCCTGGTTCTTATGAACCAGTTAAGTCAGATACGACGCTTTTGAAAGGTCCGAATTATAGTATCAGTATTCGTTATCACATACCAAATGATAACTCTCAAATACCTGGGCCAGGCGCATATTCTCCTGAAAAAGTGAGATTTTTTTTGCTATACTTCTTGATAATTAAACATCCTTGAATACTAAAATATGGAAGTTTATATATTATATCTATAAATATCTGTATACTACTAAGATTTGTAATACAAATGTAACGTTCCTACCCCCCTCGGGATAGCTTACGCGGTATTTTCCCAGGGTACTTTGAGAGGGTAGGAAGTATATTTGGGATCGGATGGCGGATTAGGAAAATAATTTAAAAGAAGACAGTATAGTTTTATATCAAAAATAAAAATGTTTTTAGTCAGTATAAACCGCTATTGACAAGATTCTGAAACAAACAACAAAACGATAACAATTATTTAAATGAAAGAAATAAATTAACTTAAGCTAAATATATATATATATATATATATATATATATATATATATATATATATATATATATATATATGTATGAATAATAGAGTCTAAGCTCGCTCTATTTATCGCGATGTTTATTAATCCGGTGGTATTTACCGCACGGATACCCGGCGCTATTTTCCATGCGGAGAGTTTAAACGAGACATGTAGAATTAAATCTAGGTAAAAAACTAAGGTTGGCTTAATTCCGCTGGTCTTTTAAGGAGCGCCTCGTAACCAGGAACGCGTTCACTTCAGGATAGGCAAAATTATTAACCGTCTGTCTTGAGGAACGCCACGCAACAGAGATCAAGCGAATAATTTTGGAAGGATATCTAGGCAAGAATTTCTGAGCTCTGGACAGTTTACAGCTTCGAGAGAAGTTCAAGTGACACGACTTCGGGTCAGCCGGTTCATTGGACGAACTCCCTGATTTTGCCTTTTGCAGGCTCTTTCATAATTAAATTGTCGGGTATTATCGCCGCCGCTTATCTAACATCGGGCAAGCCGCCGAATTATAATAATAATATCAATAATAATAATATGAATAATAATGATCATAATAATAATATTAATAATAATTAATATTCATTATAATTTTGCGACGGTCAAAAACATGGCCGCGCAAATTCATTCCGAACAAAGAATTTATATTACATGTTAAAATTAAAATACTTATGATGGTGTTATATCTAATTTAGTGGATGTATTTTACATACATACACGGACTTAGATGTATAAACACCAAAAGAAATAATTACGAATATTATTAAAAATAATATATTAAATATATTATTTCTACAATTAGAAAAGTAAAACTCGCGTAAACACCGAAAACCGGGTAAAGGTCGCGACGACTACTGGAGAAGGTAGCCGTCGCAACTGCCGAAACTCGAACGAGTAGAGAGAGAACGCGATATCTAGTCTCTCTCTCTACCACTAAGTTAAGTACAGCGTATGCCGTAGAGGGGATACACTGCGCGCGGCAAGAGAGAGCGCGTTCAATGTATTAGACCGGCGGCCGCTATCCCCTCTAATACGTGCCGCACGCACACTACTGCACGCTCTCACTAAGCAGCCTGAGCCGCAACGAATGTAGCGAACGCGCGAATACCAGCATATACAACGGGTGTCCGAAAACGAATGCACCCGCTGTATTTAATTAAATTAACTAAAACAAATGATTTAATGTACGCATGATGTGTAAATATATGTATATAAATATTTAAACTTGCGTACATGTATATTATTACTGTGCGCAGCACACCTGCTGCAAATTATAACGAAATATAAAATAATAATTGTTATAATTATTATTGAGTATTATAATTATTATTGATTATTATAATTATTGTTGATTATTATTGTTATTATTATAATTATTATTATTGTTAATATAATTATTATAATTCGGCGCCTCGTCCGAAATTAAACAAGCGGCGACGGAATTATCCGATTATTTTATTATAAAAGGGCCTCCAAAAAGGCAAAATCGGCAGTTCGCCCGGTGAACCAACTGCCCCGAAGTTGTTTCACACGAACTGCTCCCGGAGCTAAAACCTTTCCAGAGCTCAAATTAATCCTGACTTGTAAAAATCCTCTCCGAAATTATTAACTTGATCTCTGTTGCGAGGTGCTCCTCAAAAGACAGACGGTGAATAATTTGCCTTTCCTAAGTAAACATGATCCTGGTTGCGAGGCGCTCCTCAAAAGACCAGCAGTTTACTTAACCTTACATTTACCTATTTCTCCGAAGTTATCAGCTTGATCTCTGTTGCGAGGCGCTCCTCAAAAGACAGACGGCTAATAACTTTACCTATCCTTAAGTAAACGTGATCCTGGTTGCGAGGCGCTCCTCAAAAGACCAGCGGAGTTAAGTTTTCCTTATTCTTTTATTCCTTAAAAATCTACTTATCTCGGTTCATTAAATCCCCGCGTGGAAAATAACACCGGGTATTCGTGCGGTAACTAGCGCCGAATATTAGAGGCATTGCGGAAAATAGCGTAAAATAATTAACTGTAATAATAATATAGATCTAGCGATAAAATTCCTATTATTAATTGTTTTTTGTTTTATATTTATTTGTTTCAGAATCCTGTAAATAGAGGAATTTGGACTTTTTTAGATAAATAAATTAATATTTTTTGTTACAAAGAATTTATACTGTGTTCGTGTAATATTATTTTCCTGAAACCGCCGTCGGATCCTGAAAAACTTCCTCCCCTCTCAAAACTACCCTGGGAAGATACCGCGTAGGCTATCCCGAGGGGGATAGGAACGTTACAATTTTAACAGTTACTTTACTGCGTACAAATTTTGTTTTATATACATACAATTATGTACATATACGAGGATGCATTGATAAGTTTCCGGCCTAACCAAGAGATGGCACCACTAGGCCTACCTTGAGATGGCGTTCTATATTACCATCCTTAGCTAGCTTTTAGCTATAGTTTCAGTCGGATCACCATGTTAGTTCAGGTTTGAGAGCACGCTGAACAAGACGCCTCTGTGTTTTTTGTAAAAATGGAAAAGCTGGATAATCGTGCTGTCCTTTAAATACTTTTATTTGAAGGGGTTAACGCCGAAGGAAATTAAAGAAGAGCCTCGCTCAGGACGCCCCAGTGAGGTCACAACTCCAGATATGATCGCAAAAATCCATCAGATAGTGCTGAAAGACCGCAGATTAAAAGTACGTGAGATAGCTGAGACCTCTAAGATGTCACATGAACGTGTACAAAATATTTTGCACCAACATTTTTATATGGAAAAGCTCTGCGCAAGATGGGTGCCGCGTTTGCTAACAGTCGACCAAAAATTGATTGGAAAGAACATTTTTACCGATTTAGCGTTTTAACCGATTTTACCGATTTGCGTCGATTCATAACCGTTGAGGAAACTTGGGTCCACCACTACACTCCTGAAGCCAAACAACTAAACAAACAAACGACTAAACAGTGGATTGGACCAGGGGAACCTGTAAATGGGTATTTTGAGGAGCTTGACGAATCCGTCAACGCTGTTTGCGTGAAGCAATCAGAAGAAAACGCCCGGATTTGTGGCAAAACAATTCATGGCTTTTGCACCACGATAATGTACCTGCTCACACTTCATTGCTTGTTTATGAATTTTTGGCCAAAAACAAAACTTTAACAATGCCTCAGCCAAATATGGCTCCATGTGAGTCTTTTCTATTTCTAAAAAAAGGGAAACATTAAAAGGCCGTCGTTTTACAAGCATAGATGACATTAAAAGCGAATCGCTGAGAGAGCTAATAACTATTACAAAGATCGAGTTTTCAAAGTGTTTCGAGGATTGGAAAAAACGTTGGCACAAGTGCATTATATCCAAGGGGGACTACTTTGAAGTAACTACTTTGAGGACAAAATAGATATTGATGAATAAATAAATATTTTTTTATAGAACGAAAATTTTTATAGAACGAGAAATCTCGTTATTTTTTTATGACACCGACTTGTCTAGGTTGAACGAAAACGACGTGCCACCACCCATTCCTCATCCCCCATGTTATGTCACTCATTTGCCGTGTATTTCACCAGCTGACGAGCCGGGTGCATCGAAACCAGGTTATGGTCGGTAGGAGCCGAGGTGAAACAGTGTATAAAGGCAGTTGTTAACTAGAAAAAAAAATTAAATAAACTGACTGTTTCAAATGTTTAATGGGATGTGTGAAAGGAATTAGTCCAAAAAAGGAGATAAAAAATAAAACGAGAATCAAAACAAAGACACCAGGACAATAACAGTCAAGATAAATAACAATAAGATGAAAAGAAGAGTGAGAGAAAACAAATTAAATGTAGCTAAAAATAGAAGATAACATTAGAAATAAACAAATAAGAACCAGAAGTATATAAACAAGAGTCATATAGAAATATAAAGAGGATCAAACTATACTGAGGAAGCAAAAGAAGTCTGCAAACAAAAGGTCCATTAAAATATGTAACTCAAATTATAATGATAAAGATAAACGGAGATTTATGAAATTTTAGATTATGATAGATGAAATACAATTTTAATACAGGAAACAGACAGAGGCAAAAGGAAAAAGAAAGCAATAAAAAAAAGAAAGTAAGCATGTGTAGGATTTAGGATAGAAATATAAAGTGAAAAAATTTGATAAGCGTAGAAAGGAAATTAAAGAAATGATAAGAGAAAAGAAAAGATGCTATAAATAATAATGAAGAAGAAAAACGAGAACATAAAGATTGAATTTCAAGAAACAATAAATCCTATCATTTATCCTACAAATGAAACTATTAAATATTTAACACAGGGTCTAAATATTGAACAAGGACAATTATACTTGGAAAAAGAAACTTTTATACGTATATCGTTATAGTATAAACCCAGAATACTTAAGTTTAATTTCATTCATTTATCAGATAGATAATTTAAGCGACATATTAAATAAAACTAATACCATTAATTCAATTGTATTCAAAGATTCAAATTTGTAGAGTTTGTTTAGTACCATTATGTATAGAATAAGAGAAAATGAATTAAGTTTCTAAATACAATTAAGTTATTAATTGTCAACAATTATGATCAATTTCAAAGGGCAGCCAAATTATTTATTTATTGTGTTATATTCGGATGTTGAAAAATAATTCTTATAAGATAATTGTCAGTATAATTAGGAAAAGCTAAGATAGCTCACACTTTTTACATTTTCTAACATTTGAGTCTCTTATTTATATATGTATTTACATATTAAATTTAGTTAAGTAAGATTTAAGAATAATTAACCAATATAAATTTTTGACAAACTGGACAGCAGTTGCCTTATAAAGTCGAAAATAATGAAATTTACGTCCTTAATAAATTTGCAATTATTATTGTGATATTCAATTCTTAATGAGATAATAGAACATAGTTAAGTTAGATGTATACTAAAGTTTGTAGATATATAAGAGTAACAATTTGAATTAACGAATGTGTATAAATATTCATTATAAATAAATTTAGCATATAGGAAAGAAAAACGTTATGTATATTATGATGTGCTTTTGAAAAAAAAATAATAAGAATTTGTACTAATCGACTATGTTAATTTTTTTTATGTCAACAATGTGAGCAGTGTAATAATATGTAATAAATTAAGAAATAAGCACGCTAAAAAGTTATAATTACAGATAATTATTAACATGTATAATACTACGATGGTAGGTCAATAAGTTTTTAGAAAAAGATAGAAAAAAAATTTTTTTGGGGTAATTTTTTTTTTCAACATAATTTCCTTCTAGTTCAATACACTTTGACAGACGTATCTCTAATTTTTTTAAGACTTCAGAAAAGTATGATTGTTGTATTTCCTCAAAATAAGCATTGGTGTGAGCGATGACGTTCTCATTTAACGTAAACAGTTGACCGTTGAGCCATTTTTTAAAATTTGGAAATAACAAGAAATCACTCGATGCCAGATCTGATGAGTACGGTGTATGGTCTATCCATTCAAACTTCAATTCCTGAATTTTAGCCATCGAAACAGCGCACGTATGCACTCGTGCATTATCCTGGAGAAAGAAAACTTTTTTCTTTAAATGTGAACGATTTTCTTTTATTTTCTCATGTAGCTAACTTAATAATGACGAATAATACTTTCCAGTAATTGTCTGTCCCTTTTCCAAATAGTCAATAAGGATAATACCACGTGCATCCCGAAACACAGTAACCATAATCATTCCAGCTGATTTCACCGTCTTTGCCTTCTTTGGAGCCCATCCGCCTTTAATAATCCATTGTTTAGACTGTTTCTTCGTCTCAGAAGTGTAGTGGTGTATCCATGTTTCATCTACAGTGATTCTACCTTTTGAAACCCCTGTAGCCTTAACTATTTCGCGGAATTTTATTCTTCGGTCACTTAACTCCATAAAGTCGATTTTATCGAGCATTTCCGGGGTACTCGCTTTCAGGGTGCGTCTGTTGATATACAGCTACGTTTAAATTCATTTATCCAATTGTAAACTGCCGCAAAATCAGGGGCAAATGTGCCATGCTCAGCTTTTATTTCTTTTACTGTTAAGCCTTTTAAATATAAATGTTTAATCACCGCTGTAAACTCACTTTTTCCATTTTCTTAAGCAAACAAAATTTATTTTCTTCAACCGACGATAAAACGAAAGCACTATATGAATATGGATACATCTTTGACAGATGCCTAGTGAACAATGATGCTTACTAGAAACAGACCATTTGCGATGCTACGACCGTTATCTTTTAGATTTTTTAAGGACTTATTGATCTACCCTTGTATAATGGTCGAGTTGTACCATGTGTCGCGAGCATCTCCTCCAATGCGACCCGATCGTCGTTGCCCGCCGTCGTACACATCACCTCCACTTTTTGAATTTTTTTTGAAAATTTCGGGAGATGCGCGGCGAGCACACACTCTCTTTTCGGTCCACGAAGAAGATAGAAGAAAGGAGAGGGACGTACAAACGATGTTGTAGAATTCTTAAGAGAAAGAAACAAAACGTGGGCGAGTAAGGAGCAGAGAAGGTGGAAAATTAGAAGGGCAAATATTAAGAATGGAGGGGTCGAGAGAAAATGAAGGGAAGAGAGATCAGAGGATTTTGCAGACAAGGAAGGTGGTGAAGAGAGTCGGCGAACGGAAAGAACTGAGAAGTCGAAAAAAGTGAATATAGAGGAGACAGACGGAGCGCGTAGGAGAGGGAAAAAGAACGAGCAAACCGTATTGCGGGGAGTGAGAGAATGCAAAAAAGGCTAGTAAGGGAGGAGTAGAACAAAGCAGGAGAAGCAAGCGCCAATTGAGGGGCAGATGGAGCGAGTGCGGTGCGATAAGTGAGGCTAGCGAGAGAAGAGGGAGGAAGAGAGAGCGATGAAGACAGCTAAGCGAGCTAAAAAGGTGGTAAACATCAGCTGTCTTCACTACCGTCGGGGCGAGAGGTGAGTGTGCGTCGCGCGTTTCTTTCGCGAGTTCTGTCTTCCTTTCGGACGAGCAGTTGGATAGGTGGTAACAGCAGTCGTGTTGTTTCGGACGCAAAACTAGTGCTAATACAATCCACGTACATTATTAAATAAAATTTTGCAGAAATGAAGTTCTGAATAAACCTCTGCTGGTGTGAGGTTTAATGGTTTTCTTTCTGTTGTTGTTTATTTTTTCTACTTATCCCATTATGTTTTCTCGATGCAATGTTTTAATCTAGTAGGCTAGCGGAGCCCCGTCCGTGATAAGAAGCAGATGAGTGATTCGGGGTATAAGGAACTTGTTTATGAGCGCGAAAATTTAATTTAAGTAAATAAATTTAAATTGAAGAATTTATCGTATTACAATATATATATATATATATATATATATATATATATATATATATATTATAACCCCAAACTTAAGATTATTACCTACCGTGTGGGCATATGTGCGTGGGCACTTCCACGCCGCTGCTCGTTCGCTTACCTAGAAAGGGAAAAGGGAATAAAACACGCGGTAGTATGTGTGAGATATTAACAATTATAATAAATTTTATTATATAAAACTTTCGCACAACGATATAGTAGCTCCTACGCTACTTGCTAATTGCGAGGTACGCGACGATACAATAAATGTAACATGAATACGCGATTACATTAAATGCAGGGGAAACGGAACGGGGCGCTATATTACTATGAAACGGAGGAACCATGATACGAAGTGGAACGATACACTATACAAAATACATACGCGATGGATTATACTAAGATATTATGTAATGATATGAGAATACAATATTAGTCTACAAACGCGACATATACTCTACTTTTACTTAAGCGCTACGCGACATGCAGGAATCGGGGGACACGGGTGCGGTGGCGGGCCAAGAGCCTAGATGCACATACATATGAAAACAATGAAAGAAATAAAAGGCTACTAGCAGCCGACGATGATACTGTCGTTGGACTCGAAGCTCGCTGGTGCTTGCTGCTGTCACCTCGTATCAGAGCAGTTGGGCGCACTCTCGCTCTCTCTCTCTCTCACTTACGCGGATGCGTAAGGACGTGGCGGGCCGCGCCGCTATCTCTCACGGCTAGCAACCGATGATGGCATCTCTGGCTCGCGCTGGTATACCGACAGCAGAGTTAGTTCTTCCTTAGCCGTTCGCACTTTGAGTTCGGGGCTGTGGCAAGGCTATAGCCGTGCGTGTCTTTCCCGCACCTCGGGCTTACGTGCACGTAATCGACGCAACTCTTACCTTGAAAACACGTCCACACCACGGACGCTAATATGGCGACCTCGAATATCTACACGACTTCAGTCCAAGGAAAAGTAAGACAATGGATATATCAAGATGGGACGGACGAAAGCGCGTCAGATTGTACGAACTCCGGGGACGAAACTGCTCTCCTTTTCGAGCAGCGTACCTACAGTTGCGCTCCAAGCGCCCTCGCGGCGCGCGTGTACAATTTCGCGAGCTCGCGCGAACACTCGCGGTTTTACCTTAGCGCTCTAACCTACTACCGCCGTTCGGGTGGTTACAAGCTCCCCTTCCCAAACCGCAGAGGGGGTGCATGGTCGCGAGGGGCCTGAGTGATGACAGTGCACGAGACGCAAACGTTGCGGATATACATTGAGGAACACAGTAGGGGATAATACATAATTTGGAGAAAACACGGTAGGGAATAATACATAATTTGGGGAAACACGATGACCATTGTTTTACCCTTCACATGGGTACAAAAGAGAAACAAAAAAAAGTAATTTGGAATAACTGAAAAGAAAAATATAATTACACCCGCTGGTGTGCATTTTGGTCGTCGGTCACTCGCTGTGACTCGATACAATACTATTTGTTTTCCTATTGCTACTTCCCTACATCTAATTATAAACTAAGCCGTACTCTAACCTATTGCTAACGCGAATCTTATCCTAGAGCGGCATTGAGAATATTATTATTACGTGAAAAAAAACTATAACTATTATTTATATATGACCTAGTCTAATTATAATCTAATTTCTAACACTCTATTCTTCATTGTTCTCGCAAGCATTTCGTCTTCTTTCTTGCGTTTCAGCTCTTCTTCCTCTATGTGCCGCATATTGCTGAAAAATAGTTCGTCGTCAGTGACGTTCCAATTGTCAGTGGTTGATACAGCGTTGGTGGGGCGAGCAAGTAGTCTAATCACTATAGGAGACATTGTGCGCTCTTTTAACTGGTGCTGTTGCTTGTGTCCTCACCCACCGACGCTGTGCCATCGCCGTTTTTTGGCTGAGGAGTCGGCTCTAGCATATCTTTTTATTTTCGTCTTTCCAGGTCATCCGTTAACACGATTTACGTTTACTCCATATATATTTTCCATGGGGATACATGGGTATCGTTTCCTCTTTCGGGATGTGAGGGGGAGGGGGGATAATGGGGATGGCCGTATAAAAAAGAACGTTAGAGATACTAATTCTTCTTTAATTGCGCCATTGATACACCTCACAGTACACGTTATTTATACATTGGGCGTCCTTTGTTTAATATTTGGGCGCCATTTTTATATTACACTTTCATTGTAAATTAAAGTTGGGCGCCAGTTTATATTATACTTTTAGTAAATTAACTATTTATATTATACCATTTTTATATTACATCATTTTATGCCCTTAATGTGCGGCGAGTGTACCATTTTATCTATCGATGAGAATTCTACTTCTTAGTTGCGCCATTATAACGTTTTACCATTTTACCATTTTACTTAATTGTACTGTTCTTACTTGCGCCATGTTACTTAACTTTACTGTTATTATACATTTATTATACATTTATTATCCTGGCAGGATCGTCAGCCATTTTATTGTTATTACCCGCTTCTAACTTATTGCTCTCCCTATGCCTCTTACTATCCCTGCGCCATTTATATTTTTTTACCACCACAGTGTCGTGTCTTCTGCGGCAGCGTGGGCACTCAGCAACGGGTGGTCTATATGTTCAAATAGACCGTTGCTCCCTGCATTATTATCAGCAGCGGCTGCTGCTTGCCTGATGGTTTGCTCCAACATTGGCGGCGTGACTATTACCTCCTTCTTTGGTCTCGCCATACCTTACGGTACCTCGATCTCTTTAGACACCTGACGTGTCGACTTCGCTTCGCATCTGTCATCCTCCCCCTCCCAACACGATACGGTAGGGGTCGACCACCGCAAGCAGTATGCACATAGCATACAATATATATACTACAGTATGCTACAGTATGCACTGTAGCAGAATCGCTTGGTTCCGGGGTGTAGGCAGGCGGAATAGCGGTGACCATCATCGCCGCAGTTCCAGCAATAAGTTGTTGCTGACTCGCCTTTGCCAGCACCATCTGCCCCTGCGGGGGCCCGTGAAGGACCGGTTTGGCACACTTCCCAGACCTGAGAGTGGCGTTCTAGGGATTGATAAATGTGGCCGTTTGGGTGGAACGAAATTGGATGGTGGGGCAACAAGGAAATCCATCAGTCCTAGGATTTTCTTGTGGCTCGCGGGAATAACTATTTAAGCTATTTAAGCTAGCCACAGGGCTGGTCTCTGTTGCTTTGTTAACTTGCGTTGGGATTGTAAATGGATTAAATCCCTTTTTGTATTCAATGTGATGATCTTCGTGGTTGTTCGGTAGGTGGATATGTGGGCACGGTATTGGAGTGGTCTTTTGAGGTGGGCAAGATTGGGAGATCATTATCTTCCGTCCTTTTATACTTCAACGGGATAATAACTTTCTCCTTTCTTGTGCCGTGAGCATCATGTGTGGTCAGGTGAGCTTCTTATATTTCCGATTGTTGTGTCGCGATGGACCGCATGTACTGGTGTGCTCACGTACATGACTGGCTGCACACTCATAGACGTGTACGGCTTTTTGGGAGGTGGTCACCTGGTGAACCTTGGCCCCGGCCTATAGGGCAGCGGACTAGCCGATCGTATTTGGTTGTGCGGGGTGAAATCTTTTTGCACCCTAACCTTTGAACGAGACGGTTCCAGTGGTCCTATTTTATATGAGGCAATTTCCGAAACATAGCCGTCTTCCTCCACATTTGCCGTTTCTTTAGTCTTTGCGTACGGTCGTCGATGTTATTCTCTTCTTTTTCTTCATCCGTAGTTATACGTCGTTACGGACGGTCATGCTCATCTTGATCTAACTTCTCTATTAGTTCTTCAGTTATTGTTCTGATAGTTTTACGTCTTTGCGGACGGTCACCATCGTTGTCTTCGATGGTATCGGTTGTTTTACGTCGTTCCGGACGGCCGCAGATGATGGGGTTTTCGGGATCGTGGAGAGTCGCTACGCTCATATCCAATAGCGAAAGGCAGAATGACGCGTCGGCAATCGGAGTGATTTTCATCGCCGGTTCATCTTCGACGAGCTCTTGCGTTGTATCAGAGCTGAATTGGATTAGGTTTGGCCGCGATTTCTGCACTTCTTCTAGTGCCTCGGTCAGTTTCCCCATATCGAGGGTACTGCCGAATCGGTTGGAGGAAACCCTGCGTATTTGTACCGTAGGTGCGGTTACGCCAATGGGGGTTGGTGCCCACATTTCATTCGGATCATATGCAAGGGGTGTGGGAAATTTGTGGGTCCCCAGGTTTTTTGACTTGGTCGGAAATGACAGATCGACGCAGTCCTCTGCCTCGTCCGTTGACTCAGTACATCTTGCTCGTTATTGGTAACTGTGGAGGAATTAATGTCGTTAGATTGGTAGTATCCTGGTAATATCCAGAGTACTTCAGTGTTTGTATAAGGGCCTAGCTCAGATACGGGCTGAGCCAACCAGTATCCCTGGAATTAATTTCAAAATATCGGCCGCTGGAATATCGAGGCTGTTCATCGTCTCCTCCAGTCTATCGATGAATTCTTCCACGTCTTCGCGAAGGGCTCCCATGAACTGCATTTTCCACTGGCGCAGCAAATGTCCGATACGTGTTTCCTGTAGTGTTTCCTTTTTAGACTCGCATTAGTGTTGTTGAACGTTGCTAATGCTGCATTATGCACGGGCTGCGCTCCAGCTGTTGCGTAAGGCATACCCGGATGTGACATCGCGGCGTAATGCTGGAACAGCGCCGGGTGAGCGTATGGCCAACCTCCAGGCAGGTGCTGCCAGCTGCTAGCGGCAGCAGGGAGATGGTTATCTCAAAAAGCCGCCGTATTTCGAATCGCAATTTGCTATCTCTCAGTATAGTTAGATCCTCGTCTATTTGCATGTGTAGCCTTTCGGTTTCACTGAGCAACGCGTCTTGCTGTAATTTCGCGTAGACGCCATTAAGTCTTACTCTCTCCTCATCTATATTACTCCTAATCTCTTGAGGAAGTTCCATTTTTTCTAGGCGAGATTCTTAAAATGGGACGATACAACAGTGAAAATATAAAAACAATAATGATATATATACAGTTAAAAAAACAATGTAAGAACAGCTACTCGACGTGTTTTTGGTTATGTCTCTTAATAGTAAAAAAAAGGTATTTCTATATAGAGAAATAAAATTGTGCTCCCTTCTCTTTCTAGTGACCGCAATCTCCAATAATACTAATAGGGATTTTCAATCTTGCAGTAGGTTTGATACTCGTCTATATATAAAAAAAATTAGTTAATATGCTTACTGAGTGACGAAAGCTGAAATAATCTTGATCATAAAATATGTAGTGTGTAAAAGCTGACTTAAATCTCGAAGAAGAGAGATAATAAAAAGAATATTATTATACTATAATTTATTATAAATATGATTATTTATAAAATTACTTATAATTAATTAATTAAGTTATAAAAATTATTATATTGTGTACAATAGATGCCGATTTATTTTATAAAATCGAGTATCAATCACAAATTTGTTGAAAGTAATAAATGCCAAAAAAGAATTTTGGTTTTTTATATTGTACCGGTTGTAGTTATTATTTATATTTTTATTATTTATTATTATTATTATATTAGTATTTTATTCTAAGTTAAATTATTATTATTATTATCTAGATTATTTTCAGTATGATTGTTATTTGTTCGTCACTACAGTAGTAGAGCACAGTATTTCGAGCTGGCAGTAAAGGTTAAAATAAGAATTTTTGAAAAGAAAGAGAAGAGATAAAATTTTTTTTTCTTTTTGTAACACTGAATTAAATAGTAAAAAAACACGTCTATAATTTCTTGATGCTGATTTTCCATTTATATAATTTCCTCCAGTTGACTTACTTGTAAATAATTAAAACGTAATAACAAATATATATATATATATATATATATATATATATATATATGTGTGTGTGTGTGTGTGTGTGCGTGTGTGTAATTATTATTATATTAATGTTACTTTGTTCCATTTACACGTCTAACTCCTTGATTAAATATTGTTTTAAATATAATAAGTCACTTGACTGTCTTGGTCTTTTAAATATGTGATCAATCGTTTGGTGTTACATTGTTATTAATTATCCACATATAGTGGTCCTCTCACCATGTGGTTCCTTGTCCTGTCATTAATAGTTTCAGCTATTATTTTTACTAAATTATTTTATTTTTAGGTTAAGTTACTGTTAAATTGTTAGTTATAATAATTTGTTGTAAGAAACACTAGTTAGATTATTGTATGATGGTTGTATTATTATGTTGTTTATTTTAATATTTGTTTATATAATAATTTAATATCGCTTCTATAAGAGTTTCATATAATTATTTACTATTATTTAATAGTATTTATATGGTTATTTAATATTTAATAGCTTGATATATTATTTAATATGATTATATAATAGTTTAATATATAATAGCTAAATATGAAAGAACACGTGCAATCTTGGAATGTTATTTTACTTAAGCATGTTATTCAAAACAGGTTCGTTATGATGCTCCCAGCAGTTATTTGTTCAAAGCAGTATCTCAATTATATATATTAATCAATATATGAATCAGATGAATAAGTTTAATGAATTGTTTTAAAAAAAGCGACATTTGCTTATTTTCAACTTTGCAAGTTTTGACTACTTGACTACAAGTAAACTACCAATAACTTTTTTTCACAAAAATCTTTCATTTTCACTAAAATTGTCTGGGATTCATTTCCACCAGTGTGGTGATTATTTCCAACTATCTCCACTTTAGAGAGTTGAAAAATTCCAACTCCTTCCAGAAAATTGTTGTCTTTGAATTTCTTGTCCTGTGTATCTATACTTCAAGCGTATAGGTTATGCCTACCAGAAGAAAGAGAGACATTCTTCAGCATTGAGCCACTTTTCTTTTTCTTGAAGTGGTGTTGTTCTTATATGTTGATTCCATGTAATGGTAAAGGGGGTAGAAGCGATACCGATAAGAGGGGGGGATATGGACTACATACACTGGATGTTATATATTTATTATTATATATATTTTTTCAATGATGAGACTCTCACTTATCAATTCCAATTTCCAAATTGACGTATTTTACTTCTTCTGAATATGCTGATGATCACTGGATAATATTTTAACATTTTCTATGATTTATTTTTACTAATTAAAATATTTCAAAAAAACTATCTTCTATGTAATGCGCAGAATCATATTATTTCCAAAATTCATATGTAATATGGTCAAAAGTACAAAAGGGACAGGGACGATAAAATATTTATGTGGTTTCACAAATAATGAGAAAGGAAACGATACCTTATATATTACTTTAATAAATATTTTCGGACATGAGCAACGTGAAAGGACAGACAAGGTGTCGATATCAGTTTAATCCATATTATATATATGGAGCATAAGTACAAAAGAAAAATATATATATATAAATTTAAATATAATAATGATAATATGAACAATGTGTAAATAGCGTGTAAATATAGAAAATATTTTGATAAATGGTAATATATATAAATTTTCCAGAAAATGATATTTACCTTAGGTGTGAACACAATAAACACATTAAGCTTAAGAGGTATGTGACCTCAACGTCTGCCTTTGTTTATATAACTTCCAAATCTTTCATTTATTTTACTGTTATTTCGAATTGAAATACCAGCATATTTCACAAGAAAAGAAGAAAGTCATTCTCCCTTGTGTGCTTACACCTCAGATAAAAATGGCAGATATAGTTATTATATGAAATCATAAATAAGATTATGAATTTAAAATTACTTATAACTTCATAATCATAAATATATATTCACTTAACATTGTAACGGACACCAAGTATAGGTGCTCGTTTTGAACTAGAAAGATACAGACGACTGGTTATAGTCGCTGTCGAATTGTAGTTGGAGGTAAGGGAGTGGGGGAAAAAAGTCAGGTAGTTGACTTTTGAAAGTCTGAGCTAAACGGAGTACTCTCACTGTTCTTTTTCGATTGGAATTGTTATTTTGTTGTTTTGAATTATTGGATTATTAAAGTTTGGTGTATTTTGATTTATTACTGTTACCACGTTGCTGTTGTTTTGGAGACTGTTTTTGTTATCTGTTGACTGTTGAGGTTTATTGTTATAAATTCTTTTGGATTAAGAATTTCATACCTCATTCAACGTCTGAAGAATAACGGGCCCGCAACGGGAGTTGTCGTTCAAGTGTATAAGAATAGTATCAAGTATTAAAAAATTTTCTTTGAGCTATTGTGAGCGTTCTAGCGAATATGTGCGTAGACAAATATTCGGGCGGGAATCATTTGTCATAAAATAGATTCGTCAAATTTAATTGTATTTGATTATTCTAAATAGTGCGAATATATGTGATATGCGAAAATTACACTCGATAATTTATTGAATAGAATTTGAATAACCGTTACAAATTGGCGCACAACGTTCTTGAAAGGGTATCATATCGCACATTGATCGCTTCAGAATTTTTTTTTTAGATTTGAGAATGAAATATTATAACAAAAAATAGTACACCTGCTTGCGTATCAATTAGGTCGGCTTTTGTAAGTTTAAGTACGGGATTTACCAGTGGATTTTTTTGTGGTTAATTCGCTTTATATTATTACTTAAAAATAACATTTTTTTTAATAAAATTTTTCTTATTTTTTTAGTGAAATTCACATTAGAATTAACAGTTCCACTGGCGATTTATATCCGTAGTGAACTAATTCACCAAGGTTTGCTCTAAATAGGATATAGTATATTTTATAAAATAATATAATTATTTATATAATATTTTGATTTGTATATTATATTTTGTATTGTATAGGTAAACCTTAGGGAAATATATATATTTTTATCTAATTTATTTGATATATAAGAACAGGAGTCAAGAAGGCATATTTTATTATATCCCTTCTTTGCTCTTGTAAGAAAATTAAACCTCTGGTGTACACGCACAAAATATTTTGCGCGATTACATAGAGGTGAGCAAACCTTGGCGCATTTCAGTGCATCAAGGGCACAAAAACTGTAACCTAAAAAAGCAGATTATTCCCAGCATAAATTAGCTTCCCGGTAAATTCTTGACACCATGGCTGCATCTCAAATGCCAGTGGCAAGCGACACCGAGGAAAAAATCGAAAATTGGTGTTTTTGCAAGACCACTGGTGAATTGGATCAATGTCTCCTCCAGCTGAGCCTACGCGTAGAAGGAGATAGATTCCTACGCATGCAAAGGCTTAGCAACTGGCTAAAAGGTAATTATGTACCTGAGGACTTCATCCAAGAAACAGATGAAGATCCGTGCCTCCAGTATATGAAGCGAGAGGCTACACGAAAAACATTTATTGAAGAAGAAATTCAGACTGGAGGTCAGTCTTATCTTCATGAAACGTCAGAGGAAGGAAACAGGCATCCCCTGGATTTTATAAGAAATAGTTTCTTGATCCAGGACAGGTGAGATGCCTCACGAAGGCAGCATGGGCCACCGGAAGCGTTTATAGACGATACTGAGGTAGATGTCACGCATTGGAACCCATCTTCCAATGTATTGGTACCACACGGGCCCCTACCCAGTATCGTTCTTAACCAGTCTGGCGGAGAACAAGCCGAAGCACCGACTATGGAAGCGATGCAACGGCAAATTAACCAAATGCAGCAAATGCTTCAAGCGTTAACTGAAACACTGCATAGCCAGATTGCACTCTAACCCGGACGAGGGTCGAGTAAACAAATGGAGGACGTGAATACGAATACTCGTAACGTGAATATACGAGACACATTCACGATTCATAATTCGACTCGAACGAACCTACCACAGTCCGCCCCCACCAGAACCACTCTAAACGATAGTCCACGAGGACGTGGAGTCGAGAGGAGGAGCGGGGGAACGCATATCGCAATATCAAGGGAAAACATTAGTCGCCAAAACGAGACGACTAGAATACCATCTGTGGTTAAACCTCGTCATATAGGTGAGGTTGTTCGCAAACCGAATATTTCTTTTAAGGGCGATGGTTCACAAACAGATGAAATATTTCTAGACCGGGATGAGGAGCTGCGAAGCATGTCTAACCTGTCAGAAGAGCAACTCTTCCAGGCAGCGCCAAAGTTTTTCAAAGGTTCAGCCCACTACTGAGTAACAAAACCACTGGAACCGTGGACATCATGGTCGCATATAAAGACAGCAGCTCTACGATTTTATGGGACGACCAATAGGAATCAGGAACATTGGCGAAGAGAAGCTATTGAGCGCACCCAGGGCGCTGATGAAACCATCCAAGAGTACCTGACAGCACTTAATTGGATGCTAAACAAACTGATTCCAAAGATTTCCATGGAGGATCGATTAGATCGACTCCATACCAATCTTCGTCGCGAGTTGCATCGTCTTATCCGCAGAAAAGACTGCAAAACCTTCGACGAATTGGTGGAGGCTATTAAGGAAGCGGAGGATTCCTTAGTAGTGAAGAAATCCTATAAATCTCCACCTCCACCGGAGGCGGTAACCTGGCCAGAAGTGGCATATCAGGTCCGCCGAACAAAACCTAAACCAAGGGTGGCTGCTACTACAGCTCATATTGGAGATAGACAAAAATCACCACCTAAGGTTTCGAAGAAAGACGAGATGGTCGAAGCCATTTCCCGTCTAGAAGGTTGTTTTAGACAGCTTAGTGTGGATCTGAAGACGGGAATAACCACGGTAGGCACTACGAAAGCCACCGAAGCAAGAATAAAATCGCCTTCATGAAGGAGCCGTTCAAGGAAACAGAACTGGTGGAAGAAGAAGTCTCCACTCAAGAAGGCTCCCCCTCCAGTGGCAAGTCGCCCCTCTTCGGCTAAGCCATCGAATAGGTCCAGTCCACACAGGACAGTGAATCCTCCACTCAAGTGTTATACGTGCGGAGAATTAGGGTACAGGTCCACGAATTGCCCTAAGTGTTGGGAAATGGCAGGCGCGGCGGCAAATAGGGTCTTAGCCGTCAAGCGCCAAGGACATGACCCCAGCTGGAGGCCCTTGCCGAGAGATAATGGCGTAACAGGCATCATCAGAATCTTCTGAGACTGGTCATCTAACTCCGAAGACTTTGGAGATTTAGACCCTGGCCAAATCGCGGCCAGACCAGAAGAAGCTTGTTGGTGGATCCCTGTGCGTGTGGGCGACTTCCGTATAAGAGGATTATACGATACTGGAGCGTCGCGCACAGTGATGGGCCGAATTGGTCTGCAACTAGCCTCAGCGTGTGGAAGAGAATTCCAGTCTGCCTCTGGTGTTGGTGCCAGAGGTCCCGGTAATTCTCCGCTTTATGTAACGGGTCATGTTACATTACCGTTTGAGTTGGCAGGAATTACACGTGACGTATTGGTTTCTGTAATCCCATAATTGGAAGTCGATTGTTACGTCGGAGCCAACTTCGCACGCGTTTTTGGGACAGCCCATGACCCTGCTGATAATATGCTGTATGTCAGAGCAGCAAAGAAGCGGATCAGGCTGGAGGTTGCGACAATGACGGTAAATCAAGTGCGAAGTATAGCACCTTTACGGCTGTCTGCACCAAAACCTGTCGAGCATCCTCTGGTGGGAGAGTTGAGCTCAAATAAACACAGAAGGTTCGATTTTGTCTCCGAGACGACACGTCTAAGTTCGATCGGACTCGCAGACATAACTCGGAGTGAACAAGCTGAGTTGAAAGATTTACTTGATAAGATCTTACCCAAAGGGGAAGCGGTACTGGGATGTACGACGTGAGCCGAACATTTTATTGATATCGGCAATACACGTCCCATTCGTCAAAGACAATATCCAGTTTCCAAGAAGATCCAAGAAGAGATGCATTCTGAAACAAGAGAGATGCTGGAAACTGGAGCCATAGAGCCATCCATGAGTGGTTAGTCTAGCCCAGTAGTGATGGTACGCAAAAATAATGGAAAGTGTCGGTTTTGTATAGACTTCAGGAAAGTCAACTCAGTCACGAAACCAGATGCTTATCCATTACCTAATATGGATCAGATACTGAGGAAACTGCAGTCAGCGCGGTATATCTCAATGCTGGATTTAAGCAGTGCGTACTATCAGATACAGCTTCAGGCGGAATCTCGACCGATTACCGCTTTCACAATGCCTGGCATGCTATTATTTCCATTCCGAAGAATTCCTTTTGGCCTGCCAAACGCGGGACCATCGTTTCAACAACTAATCGATCGTGTAATTGGACCAGAGCTTGAGCCGAATGCTTTCTCTTCTCTAGACGACATTATTATGGTCACAGAAACATTCACGCAACACCTGGAATCGATACAGCGTGTACTCAAGCGAGTCCAGGAGGCCGGACTCACGATTAACAGAGAGAAGAGTGTTTTTGGACATACGGAGGTTAAATACCTCGACGTATTACTTAATCGTCAAGGATTCCGTCCAGATCCCGAGAAGATCGAACCGGTGATGCGATACCCTGAACCGCAAAACCTCAAGCAATTGAGACGATTTCTCGGTATGGCGTCGTGGTATAGAAAGTTTTTAAGAAATTTTGCCATGATAGCCGAACCACTCACGTGACTTACACGAAAGGACCGAAGATATGAGTGAACCGAGGAGCAGCAAGCGGCTTTCGATCGGATCAAATCGATGATCGCTACAGCCCCTGTCCTCCATCGACCAGTGTTCGAAACGCAATTGACAATCCAGACGGATGCGAGCGATACTGGCGTAGGTGCAGTCTTATTACAAGAGATTGATGGACAGGAGCGAGTACTGGAGTTTGCGAGTAGGGCATTATCTCAGGCTGAGAAAAATTACTCAGTCACGGAGAGAGAATGCCTAGCAGTCGTGTGGGCAGTGGAAAAATTCCGTGCGTATATCGAAGGATATCATTTTCTGATCGTAACGGACCATTCCAGTTTACGACGGATCCGTACGATGCCAACACCCACAGGAGGACTCGCTCAATGGGCCCTGAAATTGCAGAGGTATGATTTCGAGGTTGAACATCGAAAAGGCGCGCTTAACTATGTACCAGACACATTGTCTAGGATGGACGAAGTACGCGAATCCAGGTATGCTGCCGTAACTTGGGCAGAAGAAACCCAAGACCAATAGTACCTGAACTGGTTCGATAAAGTTCAGAAAAGCCCCAATGACTATCCGAAATGGAAAATAGTCTGAGGGCAACTCTATAGTTACCGTCCCAACGAAGTTTTAGAAGCAATCATTGGCGACACAGAAGCCCGGAAAATCGCTGTACCAAAAGCGTAGCGAGGTATTAAGAGAGTGTCATAACCTCGCCACAGCAGGCCATCCTGGACGCGAGAAGATATACGCTGGAGTAACCAAATATTACTACTGGCCCAGCTGCTATAAGACAGTTGAAGAATATGTTAAAAACTGTCTTATATGTCAACAGTGTAAGGTAGACCAGAGATTACCCACTGGTCTAATGGGTCAGAGGATTTTGGAAAGATCTTGGCAACTGTCGCTAGGGACATAATGGGTCCGTTGACTCGTAGCAAAACCGGTTACGAGTACGTCCTAGTACTACAGGATCTTTTCACTCATTGGGTAGAGTGTATACCACTTCGTAAAGCCAACGGAGTGAAGCCAACGGAGTGACAATCCTGAAAGCCTTGAAGGAGCGCATTATCAGGTAATTCGGAGCTCCAGTGGTTTTCCTGTCGGATAATGGCACGGAGATTTAAAATAAAACAATAGATGAATATCTCAAAGACGCTTATATTCATCATTCGTATACTCCGCCATATCATCCGCAGGAAATCGAGTGGAAAGAGTTAATAGGACTTTAAAAACTCAAATTACGGCGTTTGTGGGTGAAAACCAAAATTCTTGGGACGAGTGGTTGATAGAGCTAAACTTCTCACTCAACATCACGCCTCATTCTTCCACTGGGTATACTCCAGCTATGCTGAACTTTGGACGGAAGCTGACTTCACCCGGAACGATTCGCCGAGAGCAAGATCGTGCCACGGTTGAAAATATTGAAGAAGAAAGCCGACAATCTTGGTTAGCTAATCTGGGACGGCTAGAAGAGCTCTAAGAGTCGGCGAAGGTACGGTCGCGAGAGCAACATTAACGTCAAGCGACATATTATAATGCTCGTCGTCGTCGTTCGCCATACCAAGTAGGAGATAAGGTATGGAAAAGGAACCGTATCTTGTCTTCCGCTGCCCAAGGTGTATCAGCTAAGTTAGCGCCTAAGTATATGGGTCCGTATGTAATCACGGAAATCAAAGACCCTAATACGTATAAGTTAGTCGATGATAAGGGTCGGATAGAAGATTTGGTTCACTCCAAACATCTGAAACCGTTCGTTGATCAAGAACAAATCATACCTCAAGCAACAGACGAAGCAACTTCAGGAGAACCTTTACCATCGACTAGCCAAGGACGTCAACCACCGAGGGAAATGCGAAGAAGACGGTCATTAGATAGTCATCAAAATTTAGTCATTTCCATCGGAAGATCGAGTTCCCGCTAGCGGTAGGACCTCGTCAGCGGACGAGGAGCGTGCGGGACTAGCATCGTCCGATAGGTCGCCAGCGGGCGAAGCGTATGACCGAGGGGATCACGTCGATTGCGGCCTTGATAACTCGAATAAGCGTAAACGTGGTCGCCCTCACAAAGCTACCAAAGCTGTACGATGCACTTCTACCAAAGATCTCGACCACCGAGGGACGGTAGAAGTTAGACGACCGCGTGGGAGGCCTAAAAAAGAATAATTATTAAAAACTGTTTCTTTATCTTTATGTTACAGGATGATTGGCCTATCATTTCTTCGATCTCGAGAGTCAGGTAATGACGCTCGATATTCATCGTGAGGTCGATTTTCCAGAATTATTCGACGTATCGAACGTATATACTGGTAAAGCTGGATCGACCACGGACCAGGAATCTTCACCGGCTGCTCTACCGGTGGGAGAAGGTCATCTCCCATTCATGTCTCCGACTGCGGTGGAACCCCCACCGGTTACTCTACGGGTGGGAGATGTTCCCATTACAGAGGAAGAAGAAGGTGCCGCAGCAACGGAGGATGGATGTAGCGACGAGGCTACCATGGTGGAAAAGTTCCATGAACTGATATTATCCACTAAGGAAGCCTTTATTAAGGCCAGGGCCCTGGAACGTCAAGTTTTCCAGGTCTGGGATGAGTTACAAAATATCCCAGACGGCCCTGAAGCCACAGTCGGATGAGGGACAAAAGGAAGAGATGGTTGCCATCACTCAATTTCGTGAGGACTACAACAAACGCATCCGTCGTGAACAGGCGGAACAGCAGCCGTTGGCAATCCGTTCTTACGAACAAGCCAAGGCTGCCGTTCGTAGGGCTAATGAAGCCATAGAAGAAAAAGAACAGACGGCCCGGCTAATAAAGGAGGAGCTGGAGGCGAAGAAGCAGCGAGTCCAGCAACTTCTACAGGCAAATACCCTAGAAGTACGCGTGGAGGGCAGTGACCATTTGAAAAGGGCCGAAAGTAGGCCGCGACCTGCACCTGCACCTGTACAAAAACCTAAGGGACAACCCAGTGAGCCGGGTCAAGGTAAGCTCCGGTATTGTTATTTCTGTGGATATCCGGGTGTTCGAAATCTCAGAACGTGCCCGGATGTTCGAAAACACGGGAATACGAAAACATATTATTATAATTCCAGGGACGGTAAATCTTAAGATGTCGATACTCCATGAAAGATTTTTTATTTAAAAATAGTTTATATATTTTTGTATAAAAACAATAAATTTGTTTTGAAATGAACTCCGTTTCTCCAAACTCCTTACATCCCTTCCCTCTAATTATAGGATGAGGACATCCGGAATCCTACTAGTTAGTATAACAGAGTCCAAGAGGACTGGCAATTTCTGAAAGGGGTGTGTAACGGGCACCAAGTACAGGTGCTCGTTTTGAACTAGAAAGAGACAGACGACTGGTTATAGTGGCTGCCGAATTTTAGTTGGAGGTAAGGGAGTGGGGGAAAAAGTCAGTTAGTTGACTTTTGAAAGTCTGAGCTAAACGGAGTACTCTCACTGTTCTTTTTCGATTGCAATTGTTATTTTGTTGTTTTGAATTATTGGGTTATTAAAGTTTGGTGTATTTTGGTTTATTACTGTTACCACGTTGCTGTTGTTTTGGAGCCTGTTTTTATTATCTGTTGACTGTTGAGGTTTATTGTTATAAATTCTTTTGGATTAAGAATTTCATACTATATTCAATGTTTGAAGAATAACGGGTCCGCAACGGGAGCTGTCGTTCAAGTGTATAAGAATAGTATCAGGTATTGAAAAATTTTCTTTGAGCTATTGTGAGCGTTCTAGCGAATAGATACGTAAACAAATATTCGGGCGGGAAGTATTTGTCATAAAATAGATTCGTCAAATTTAATTGTATTTGATTATTCTAAATACGCGCGAATATATATGATATGCGAAAATTACACTCGATAATTTATTGAATATAATTTGAATAACCGTTAGACTAGCTTGTGTACGTTTATAACAAATTCGAGCGGGAGTTGTACACGCACACAAGCACAGCCGCGAGTATGATTAGCCTATACGTGTGTGCGTGAGACGGTGTATTCCGCCCGCGCGTATAAGTAGTCGAGAGGGATTCGCGCAACTATAATATAATAAGTGATAGTAGCGGCTCCTAGCGTTTGAAGACCGTATTAGGTTAATATAAAGCGTGCGAGATTTGAATTTCAATTGAATTTTAATTATTATTAATTCTCGACTAAATCACACTCGATAAACTAATAGGGTTGCGGGTGTACTTAGGTAGCTAAATAATAATTTATAATTTCATTTATAATTTAATAAATATATTTAATTTATTATGATATATGATTAATGTCATCCTATTTCTAACCAATAAATTCTGATATTGGCGATTCAGGACCCTGCTGCCTCCGCGGTGAATTACAGTAATTGTTGTATTTAATATTAATAATTTTAATATTATTTATTGCTTAATATTAAACAATTACTGTAATTCTAACTTATAGCAGTGCGATTCATATTTTTTTATTATTATTCAATTTTTATCAAGAATTGAAGAATATTTATAGGACTCTTGGAGGTCAAGCAGTATATTCCTAATAATAATTAATTGTTTAAACAATTGAAGAATTGTTGATTGCCAAGGTAGGTGGAGCCTTGGTAATAGTAAATAATTAATAATAGGTAAGTCCTATAAGAATTGTAACGGTCTCAAGAAGTATAATAAGGTACCAGGACCGTACCTATACCTACAAGGGCCCCGTCACAACATATAATAGATATAAATACGTATATGAATTTGGTGCAAAATTTGATAAATTTAAAATTAAAAGAAAATATTTTCTACACTATATTGCTTGCTTCTACAATATATATAAAAGGGTAACAATACAGGGTAAAGGGGCTTACATGAATTTAATACTGCACGATGAATCAGTTAATTATTACTTATCAAATCAATGAATAGGTCTAACAGAAAAGGAAAAATTCAAGCCACTGCGCATTCTTCTGCGCACAGTCATGCATACAGCCGTCGCGTGTCCGTGTGTGCACATGTACATGCACTGCACAATTTCGTTTCCATCTGGTTTTTCTATAAGAGATCGAGAAAATAATTGGATGCGCAGTTTAGCTGTTCTACAAGCATTTTTAATCATTCTCGTCGCGGGCCCCACGTTCGCGGCGCCATTTTATAACCTCGAACTCGAGTTTATTAACTATCGTGTGTCGGTGTGTGCGTGGGCACTTCCACGCCACTGCACATTCGATTAGCTAGAAAGGGGACAGGGAACAGGGAATAAAACACGCGGTAGTATGTCTGAGATATTAACAATTATAATTATGTAAAACTAATAAATATAATAAAAATATTTTATCATATAAAACTTTCTCACAACGATATAGTAGCTCCTACGCTACTCACTAATTTCGGGATTCGCAACGATACAATAAAGATAACATGAATACACGATTACATTAAATGCAGGGGAAGGGGGACACGGAACGGGACGCTATATTACTACGATACGGGGGAACGATGATACGAAGTGGAACGGTACACTATACAAAATACATACGCGATAGATTACACTAAGATATTACGCAATGATATTAGAATACAACATTAGTCTACAAACACGACACATTCCCTACTTTTACTTAAGCGCTACGCGACACGCGGGGATACAGAGTGTAGGGGCCTAGTTACACATACGTATGAAAACAACGAAAGAGATAAAAGACTACTTGCCGCCGACGATGATGCTGTTGTTGGCCTCGAAGCTCGCTGGTGCTCGCTGCTCCTCACCCGCTTGCGCGGTTGCGCTCGGCCGCGTCTAGCAAGCTATGATGGCGTCGCTTGCTCGCGCCAATACACGGACGGCAGAGTTCGTTCTTGCTTAGCCATTCGCACTCTCAGTTCGGGGCTGCGGCAAGGCTATTGCCATGCATGCGAGATGGGACGGACAAAAGTTCGTCAAACTGTACGAACGCCGGGGACAAAAGTGCTTTCCTTTTCGAACTGCGTACCTGCAGTTGCGCTTCAAGCGCCCTCGCGGCTCGCGCGTACAATTTTGCGAGCTCGAGCGAACACTCGCAGCTTTACCCGAGCGCTCTAACCTACAACCGCCGTTCGGGCGGTTACAATATATATATATATATATATATATATATATATATATATATATATATATTATATACTACAACTTTCCTGTTAGCCAATTGTGGACGCTTCTGGTCGATAGGTTGCTTCAAGCGGTCCAGTTGTTCACAGTAGATGGTAGAATTACGCGTCTGGCCATATGGGACCAGCTCATAGTGGATGATTCCCTTCCAATCCCACCCAACACACAGCAAAACCTTCCTGTCCGTCAATCCCGGCTTGGCCACTATTTAGAACGGTCCACCGGCCGTGGACCACGACCGTTTTCGATTGATATTGTTGTATGTGATACATTTTTCGTCGCCAATCACCATGTTCGTTCCGTTTCAGCAGCACATCGCAGGCGTTGATTCGGTCGTTGGTCCAGGTTTTTTTACGTCAAATCATGCGGCACCCAAACATCAAGCTGTTTTTATACAGCCTTCTGTAGATGGTTTAAAATTATTTAGTGACTGACTCTCATCTCCTGGGCGATGTCACGAGATGCCACATACTGGTCATAACTTGATAAATTCCATGATTTTATCGGTATTCATTGTGACAGGTCTTCCGCCAGCTGGCTTATCCATGGTGTCGTTTTCACCGGCTCGGAATCATCGAAACCATTCCTCTGCGGTTCGAAGTGATAACGTGCCACCCCCCCCCCCAAATACCATTAATCTCACGGAACGTTTCTCTAGCGGGTTTGCCTTTGACGATCGAAAACTAAAATAGTGCAAATTTTAGCATGCAAAGCGTCGTTTTGTACGTTATATCAAGATCTTTCAAATGATGTATAGTATTGCCAGATACGAGCTCTGCAGCGCTTCGTACATGGCCGCGAAATTCATAAGACATAAAGGCGGAAGGGAGATATTTCACAACCATATATATATATATATATATATATATATATATATATATAATCGACTCGTCCGAATGGAAGTTTCTTACAGAAAATGTTAAATTCTAAACATTAAAAACTTGCGATCTTCTTATTATATTATTACCCTTTAATGTTCAGATTGTATTCTTATAAATCTCAACATTATCAAAGAAAATATTTTCAAATAGTTATTTAAAATAATTTATGATTATGGTAGATTAATTGTAAATTTAAGAATAAAATCGTTATTTAGAATAATAATATTTTTAAACTTATCTGAAATAATTCGAACGGATTGTTGAAGGCTCAGTAAATTAAATAATATTAATTTTTTATGCAAAGAAACAAAAATTACAAATAAATTTAAACGAATGTTGATATTATCTATAAAACGAGGAGTCATTTATCATTTTTTGTTGTATAGTTTCCCAAGTACAGCGACAAAAAAATTTGTTTAAATCAACAACGTCTTCGAAATGATTTATATTATATAATTTCTTTGTTAAATGTACGCTGATATTGTAGTGCATACATGAAACTGTTATCTGAAAAGTAAAATACGTAGCGAGCTTGTCTTAAACATTAAATAATTTAATCGCATCGCGCCCGAAGTGAGCCTATGGCCGTCATGCTTATACCCCTCCTTTTTCTATAATTTTAAAGAGGCTTACGATGAGCACAGCATTGTCGTCTCGATCACCGCCGGAGTAAAAGAAGGTGTGAGTAGTGGAGAAAGTGAAATAAAATCATGAGGTGGAGAAGAAGAAGAAAAAGAGAGAGAAAGGAAGCGGAATGAACGAAAGAAGTAGATGAACGTTAGGTGACAGAGTGGCGGTAGAAAGGAGGCGACAGAAAAACTGAACCCAAAGAAAGAAAGAGAATTAGAAGAAAGAAGAAAGCAAGAAAGAGCGAGAAAGGAAAGAAAGAAAGGAAGGTGTAATCGTAGAAAGAGAACTGAAATACAGGACACGTAAAAGTATAGTACTATGAAAGAGAAAGAAAGGAGAGAGTGTAGGCAGTGAGGGTCTAGAAAAAAAATGCGGAGCAATAGAGGGTGAAACATAGCATAGAGCTAGGCAACAGAGAGAGAAGAGGTGAACGAGTAGAATAAAGGCGAGAGAGAGGAGAAAGAAGGAGACAGGCAGGGAGCAGAGACAGCAGTGGTGCCGCACCCATACACATACAGCGGCTCGACACCTCCCCTCCACCGACGGACCCACCCGGAGCCATCACCATTCCGCCAAGATTTAGAATATCAGAGAGAGAGGTGAGTAGGCAACGTGCGGCAGACGGGGTAGTCGGTTCTCGATACCTCTTTCTGTGCTCGGGCGAGATCGCGGTCGACAATGTCATTGTTCGGAACGCGACGGACGAAGTATACACCGCAGTCGCACAATAATAGAGCACTTTTATTTGAATTTGCAATTGTCATATTAGTAATGGAATAAAAAAGGTAGAGCCTAACGGTAGCTAAAAAAGGGAAATTTCGGGTGTGTGAGCTATTTCTTTCTCGAACCTGAATGCCGTTCCTGCCACGTACGTGTGTGTACGCGTCTGTTACATTTTTTTCTTTATTAATTTCTCTTTTCAGGCTGGCGGCGCTCCCCCAGTGTTTTCAATAGGTGAGTAACGTTTGATAAAGAAAGAAATTTATTTTTGTGCGCGAACATCTACTTAATTAAAACAAATAAATTATTAATAGAATTTTTCGCCGAAACACAATATATATATATTATATATAGAAAAAATAAAATTAGAGGTCTACGATGGCTCGATTGCTAGAGCGAAGAACTAGTAACTTGGTGATCCAAGTTCAAATCCCGCTCTCGGCCGATTGACACAAGCACTCACAGGATCGCCTCAAAAGACGAGCAATTTTTTAGACTCGGTATCCAATTGCTGCCCGAAATATGGTCAAAACTAGTAGAAAGTGATGGGCAATATTTAGAATGACATTATTTGTACCTTTTTTTACAATAAGTTCTTATTTCCTTATAAAAAACGGTGGAAACTTATTTGCACACCCAATATATATATATATATATATATATATATATATATATATATATACTAGGTCAGATAATTAAGTAATGCGACAAAATTAAAAAATCTAGTATATTTAAAAATTAAGGTATATTGCTGCGATATCTTTCAAAGTATTCCATTCTGAGCACCCCTTTTCGTAATTTTTCGAGCCTCACTCTCGCCTCCTTTGGCATTGGCACTTCAGAGGACTGTTGGCATTGTCGTTTAGTTTCGGGGTCATATTGAAAGAACCAACTTTCGAATCGTTAGTCGTCGGTCTTGAATAAGAAGGGCGTAGACGCGCTGCGCATTCGTCTTTGACACTCTCAAGGCCTTGATTGAATACGACTCAGGACATCACTACCATACACTTTAAGCACTTTTTCATAAGTTTCTGTCGCGATTTCGCTGACTTTCCCACAAAATTTTATCGCACATCGTTGCCCTAAATTTCTCTGTTCCTTTTACGTGACATGCACTGATCGCGCGTTGTTACAAAATACTAAACAGCTGGCGAACAAATGATTGTACAAGGGTAGTGAAGGTCTCAATCGGGAGAGCAGGAATCTAATATTACAGTGGCGGAGTTACAGGTTCGCAGTGTTATCAGAGGCCGAGAAATAAAATAGGTCGCATTACTTAATTGTCGAACCTCGTATATACTACTGTGTACAAATATGAGTAAGTCTTTATTTATAACTTTTCAAATCTTTATTGATTCTTCTAAATCTAATTTACCCCCCCCCCTCAAAATAATCCCTCCCGGATGCAATGCAACTATGCCAACGCTTTTTCTAATTTTCAAAACTTTTTTTGTACTCGTATTCTCGAATGGCCAGTAGTTGCTTCTTCGATTCGGCTTTTATTTCTTCAATGGAATAAAAACCGTGTCCCCGAAGTGGTCTTTTGAACTGTTGAACTTGCTGAACAGCCAGAAGTCACACGATGCTAAATCATATGAGTAACGTGGTTGCGGAACGATATTGGTTAAATTTTTGGCGAAATGTTCACGTAAAATCAATACAGTGTGAATTGGTACATTATCGTGATACAAAAACTAAAAGTTATCTTTCTATAAATATGGCCTTTTGAGACGAATAGCTTCACACAAACGACGCATAACTCTCAAATAATATTGCTTGTTAATCATTTGTCCGGTTGGAAAGAAATTCATAATGCACCACACCTCGATAATCGACGAGAACAATAAGCATAACTTTGATTTTTGAGCGACTTTGACGTGATTTTTTCGGTCTCCGTTCTCCTTTGGCACGATATTAGCTCAATTGGTCGGTTGTTTCTGGATCGTAACAGTGGCACGAACATTGTCCACAACATGCATGTGCCCCATTCTAAATTCCGATTGCAGTTGATCAAGAATCCTTTGGCACGATATTCGCTCAATTGATCAATTGTTTCTGGATCGTAACCGCAGACCCAAGTCTCATCTCCAGTTATTATGCGTTCTATCTTATCCTGATAGTTCGAAAGCATCGTTCTACAAAACCTCCATACAACGTTGTTTTTCCAAAAAATTGGAAAATACTTTCTCGATTGAGACCTGGACGACCGTTATACGATCATTTCTTCGCCAGCTATTTAATGTTTTGTAACAACGCGCGAGTAGTGCATGTCACGAAAATAGAACAGAGAAATTTAGAGCAACGGTGCGCGATAAAATTTTGTGCTTAAAGTGCTTAAAATATATGGTAGTGATGCCCTGAGTCGTAGCCGGGTGATTCGGTGGCATGTCGATTTTAAAAAAGGCCGTGAGAGCGTCAAAGACGAGGCACGGAGCGGAAGGCCGATGCAAGTGCAAAGCGACACGAATGCGCAGCGCGGCCGCGCCCTTGTTCCTCAAAACCGGCGACAAACCATTCGAATATTGGCTGACGAGTTGAATATTAACCGGGAAATAGTTAGAAAGATTTTAACCAAAGATTTCACCATGAAAAAGCTGTACGCGAACACCGTACCGAAGAACCTTTCAGATGATCAAAAAGCCTATCGAATGAACATCGCACAAGATTATCTCGAGCAGGTTGAAAATGATCCTATTCTTCTCGATCGCGTTATTACTGGTGATAAATGTTGGTTCTTTTCATATGACTGCGAAACTAAACAACATAGCCGTTGCTGTCTCCTGAAGCGCTAATGCTAAAGAAGGCGAGAGTGAGGCTCGAAAAATTACGAAAAAGAGTGCTCAGAGTACCTCCAGAGATTCTGAAGACGTAGATTGTGCATCTCGACAATTTTTCCTGTCACAGTGCGTTCAGTGTCTCTCAGTTTTTGTCGTTTAAAGGCATCGCAGAGTTACTGCAACCGCCATATTCGCCAGGTATGCCACACTGAGACTTTTTCCTATTCCCCCATTTTAAAAAATTCGTTAATGTTCAACATTTTGACCCCGTTGAAAACATCCAAGAATCTGTGAAGAGCGTATTCGGATAGGTACCACAAGAAGTGTTCCAGAATTCTTACGAAAACGAGAAAACTGGCTGGAATAAGTGTATAGATGCGAGAGGGGACTACCTTGAAGGAGATCGCAGCGAAGTACCTTAATTTTTAAATATACTCGATTTTTTAATTTGGCACATTACTTAATTGTCTGACCTTGTATATTCAAGGAGCTTCTCTGAAATCAAATGGAATTCAAATTTTACTTTATGTGAACTTAAAAAAATATTTAAGCATGTATATATATATATATATATATTATTCTGTGAAATAAGTAAATATTATAATGTGAATTACTTTCACTAAATAAAATGTACTCAACCATTAAATTAAATATAAAGAAGAAATTATTTAACAGATAAATATGAGTCATAAATTGAAGCATATTAAACATTTTTAGTAATTAATTAACGTTTATATTGCAGTTGAAGTACATCTAATTTAGCTCTGATAAATCTGATGAAACACGCTCTTTCGAGTGCATTTTGTACATGTTTCTGTTACATGGTACGTAATTCTCATTGCATCAACCAAGATATATTCTAAGTTGTTACAGTGATAAAAATGAATGCAAATGAACTTGTATGTAATGTAGAATTTAATGAAATAAGAACTTGATAAGGACGAATGATGACCAATGGGTAAAAATGCAGTTGAAGCACATACTTTCGAGTGCAATTTGTACATGTTTCTGAACTTGTATGAAATGTAGAATTTAATAAAATAAGAAGTTTGTGAGGATAAATGACGACCGATAAGTAAAACTACAGTTGGAGTATGCGCTTTGGGGGAGCTGGGACGTTATTGTCATTATTATAATTTTTGTAAAAGGTATATCGTATCTTATGATCTGACAAAATGATTATGCGAATGTCAACAATTCTAAATTATAAACTATTTTGAAATTCTACGCCGTTATAGCCACTATAACATAGTAGGAAACTCTATTTGTAATAAATTATACAGATTATTGTTATTGTTTGAAATAGAATATGTTCGTGATAAACAAATTAACAATATGAATATTGTAGACAAAAATTTTCCATATTTAGATTTCTAATAATATAACTCAATATATAATAACTCGTATAAATGATATGTGATATAATTGAGATTTTTGAAAAAAAAATTAAATTTTTTATTTATCTAAGAAAAATAAATTTTTTATATTGTATATGCTTTTGCTTTAAGACTGCAATTTTATGAGCAAAATTTAAAAGTAAAAAGTATAATACTTGTATCTCGGTTGACGCTGTATTATCTGAACGATTTGGTAGATCCCTGACTTATCGACAAGGACTGATTATTTGATGTAAACGCTAATAAATTATAGTATTTTTTTCGATAATTATTCGTTTTAGAGAAACAAATGGATAAAACATAAAAAAATTTATTTCAGTAGGATCTACAACTTTTGTTTGAACAATTTTTGTCTAAACTGAAAGTTATTCTTTTTAAAACTTGGTATTTATAAAATAATTATATTATTTATTAGATAATTGGAAAAGATATGAGTATATATATGATACTACATATAAATATTTAAAATGTGAAAATGGTATAGTAGCAAAATGTTATGGGCTTCCCAAGATTCATAATGAAAAACTGACATTTAGAATCATAATCTCTTCTTTAAATTTACCAACTTGTAATATGTCCAGATTTTTATCTAATATATTGGTTAAGATAGTTGGAAAAACTAGTTCATATATTAAAGATGGTTGATATTTCTATAATGAAATGAAAGATATTATTATTCCAAAAAACTGCAAGATGATTTCATTGGATGTGGTATTTTTATTTACAAATATACCTTTAGAATTGTTAAATAATATTATACAAGAAAAATGGCATCAAATTAATTTACATTCAAAATTAACAATAAATGAATTTATTAAAGCAATTAGTTTAGTTTTTAATAACACAATTTTTTCGTTTGATAATAAATTTTATGAACAAAAATACGGATGTCCAATGGGGTCACCTTTGTCACCGGTTATAGCCAATTTAGAAATGGAAAAATTAGAAGGTATTGATTTGTCCAAATTGGTTTTTGAACCAATGATATTTAAAAAATATGTTGATGATATCTTTAGAATTAATTATTAATATTAATATAAATAAATATTGATATCATTACGTATTATTTTCGATGTATTTAATTGGATTGTAAGATCAATGAAATTATTTATTAATGTGTAGTTATAATTTGTTTAACATTTAACCAACTAGATTTTTCATTTCCTAAATTATTTCAATTATATTCCTAATCAGCGTCTGAAAGTACATACATAGATTTTTTTTGTAGAATTTTTATCTTGAGAATCAGATAAGAATCTTTAGAATCTTATGTTTAATTTATTCTGCCATAATTTCAGCCGAAGATCAATAACTGAAAATTTTTTTGTTTTACATGTTGGCGTCCCTGACGTTGCTACATCCAGATTAATTGTTGAAGCGGACGGTCACTCCCCTCTTGTACATATTCAAGCGAATTCTTTAAACTAATTTTCGGCCGAGGATATATCTATAACATAAAAATATTGCTCGCTTCTGGACTCTACATGGTCCCTTGTATTAACACTTAGTATACTATTTCTTTCAGCTTAGGAAGTTATTTATGTAAAAAAAAGTAAATATTTATTGGTGTCAAGTAAATATTCTCAGATTGTTTAAAAAATTAATGACGAGACGGATACATCATGTTTACCTAAATTTACATATGGCGCGACATTCTTCCGGTTACTATCTAAGGACTCCTTAACGTTTTTATTGCATGAAGACTTTGAGCAGAGTATCGTTTGCGTTTAAAATTAAGTTGCGTTGCATTGCATTGCGTTGCATTGTGTGAAATCTAGATTAATATATATATATATATATATATATATATATATATATATATATATATATATCTCGAAGATAATTTTTCAATTTGTTAAATTTTTCAATAATCCACTGACTATACAAATATATATTTGATAGTAATAATGAAAATATGTAGATGCAGTTAAAAATAAAAAGTCCAAAATAATTTTTTAATTTTCCGTAATATGAGGTCAGCGTTCTTTCGATCAATTAAATAAAGATATAAATGATTTTTTGAAATATTCAATTATTTAGATTTAGATAACATCCAATGGTATGCCTATTGATAAATAAGCAAGGATCAGAGCTAGTATATCATTGGAATCCGCAGATAACCAGTGTAAATTTATAAAATTTAAAATAGACTTTATATCAATGACTAAAGTTTTGAATTCCTCAAATGTGAATAAACACTCACCTCTGTACGTTTAAAGTGACACTTGAAGAACTTGATACCAACTTCTTATATTCCATCAAAATGTGGTAATATTGGAGGGCTGAAATGGCATCTTACTCCATCTAAAGCTACGAAATCAAATACGTAATCTCTACTCACCGGAAGTGATTAAACGATATACGTCGTTAATGCAATGAATAAAACAATATGCGTATAATTAAAAAAGTAATAATTATTTTTATCGGTTATATTTTTATTAATTTAATTTAGAACAGTCGATATAAGTATAATTTTTAATTATAATTAAAAAATACTAGAACATTGGTGAATAAAGTTTAAAAGAAGAATTAAATCTTTATCTGATAATTTGATCGGTCTGTCAATCAGCTTCATTTATAGTACCTATATTATTTCCGAACTCGTGGTGCAAATTAAAATTTAATAAGCTACCATGTCTGTTTTCTATACCAATTTACTATTACTCTGATATTACTAACCCTAAAAACATTAATATCCGAAAAAACTTAATGGACTAGTTAATTTTATTACTTTTGCATCTAATTTTACCTACATAAAAACACGTCGTTAATACAACTACGGCTCTTCGAATTCTTTATTTCACTGTGTAATCGTATACGCCCACTCGTCAAGCTCTTCACGAGGCGTTTCTGCCTTGGTATCTTTCTTTTTCCACACCTCTCCTTCGCTACGTTTTTCGGTTGCAGCCTCGGACTCAAAGAGAATCCGAATGGTTCTTTCACATTTTCCATCTCTATTTGAGGGCTAGTCTCTCCTAGCTTCATTAAGTGGCATTCTTCCCGCCGCCCCAGAATCTTGTTTGGAGGGCTGGATGTCCTGCTATGCGACTTCCCACTTCGTCGGAGAGGAAAATAAGGCTGGGATTTCTATGCTGGCTTCATTCCCTTTTCTTCTTACCCCTTCTCGATTGGCTTCTTTATGAAGTGGGCGTAGGTGGGCCGCATCGCTTTTTGGTGGTGAAGTACAGATTTGGCTAAACGCCGACAGGGATATCATCCTCGCCTGCACTGCCAACTCATCTACCTCCAACATACTTTTGATTGGCGATTGGACAAGCTTTAGTGTTAGTTGGCAACGCGCATTTGCAATCGATGCGGTAAGCATGCAAGGTAGACTGCTGCTGTTGTCTGGACCTCGGACCCTTTTTAACGTCCTGGACCACACTTCGATCCGGGTGCAATGTACTCTGCTGCGATCGCTCGCTGTGTAGTCCGACGCGCCAAGGTAGCCACTCGGTGCGAGCATAAACGCTTCGCTCCGCTCGCTGCTCTACGGGTGCGTGCAACACCTGCTTCGTGCATGCGAGTACTTCTATCTCGACTCCAGCGATGGTTGAGATAACTAGCCCGCGTTTTGACCTCCTTCGGTTGACGTGACGTAAACCTTTAAGTACTCTGTATGCACTGGACCGTTGATTTTCTCGTCTGGGCTGCAAATTTCGAAAGTGTGTAATCCCAGGCGTTGCAACATTTTGAACAGCCCTAAAAACTTGGGCACGAGCTTCACAGTTATGCCTTGCGCTACGGAAGAGAGTATATAATGTCTTTTAAACATGTTAACCAGGAGTCTAGTTTATTGCAGACCTGCAGCCCAGCAGGCTGGCTTCTTCTTGTAGGCCTCCGAGCTTATCGAGGTGACTTTTCCATTTGTCAAGTCATCCGCTGCCTCTCTTTCGGTAGCTGCTTTCTTAAGAGTTCGTCTCTAGATCTTCTTTCGATCACGGTACCTTCCGAGAACGTTGGGGCTCATAATTTTAGACGACTGCACATCGATGTTATAAACGAAAGTTATCTCCACGAGCCTTTCGTTTCAAATACGTTGATTTTCTTCTATGAACCTGATTATCATCGTCTTCACCGTATGGTCTACAGATTCTACCGAGTTCACCTGAGGATACTAAGCGGGCGTGAGAGCGTGTCCTAGTTCCTTTTCACGATGTGTTCCTGATGTGTTTATGTGCTTTAGCACATGCTCGAGTCATTTTGAATGTATTTCGAACGACTCATTTGAAATATTAATGTCGTCGAGGTATGAAAACGCATACAGATCGAGCTCAGCTCCGATAACATGATCGCTCAGTCGCTAGAATGTATTAGGGCCTGGCTTCATTCGTGAATTAGAAAAGTCCTTTTCCTGGTACAGTGAACGGAGTTACTTGTCTCGACTTGTGTTGCAGCGGCATCTGATGGAAATGTATTTTGCTTTTTGTAATTTGCGCAAGATGCTATACATATATGACCCAAGTCGTATCGTGTCGAAGCGAGTGTGGAGCATCAGTGGCAAATAAAAAATGAGTGAGCGAAGTTTACTACTGTGCTGTACTCCGGAATTACGGGTCATTGGATCCAAAAAAGTTCCATTAGGATCTGCAACAACTTGTGATTGTATAGAGAGAAATGATTTCATCCACTGACAAACACAGTTGGAGAAGCCTGAAAGTTTGAGCTTATCTATTAAAAGCGAAGTATCTATCAGGTCAAGGGCATTGAATACACCCATTGCAAATAAAATAGTTACTTCTTCCCTATCTGTAGTGGCACGAACATTGTCCACAACATGCATGTGCCCCATTCTAAATTCCGATTGTAGTTGATCAAGAATCTCATTATCTAAGATTTATTCATATGACCGTTTATATGCAATGGATTGAACAATTTGAATCCATAGCTAGATTAGTAAAATTTTTAATTGCCGTTCTGTCATAATTGAATGGTGTCAAGCGTAAGAAGTATACACATGAACGCAAGTGCACTTTAATACGCGTATGAGGTAGTAGCGCGCGTCGTACACTACTACTTCGTACGCACACGGACTCTGCTGGACCATCCTCAAAAATCTCCAGCCGGTCGACTGCAGAAACCTTGGCGTGGACAAATGAGTGTCGGTAATAAATGACCGAGATGACACGAGTTTGCGTGAAAAATGCGGTATTGTCGGCATAACGCAAAATCAGTGAGGTGCGAGTCTGCTTTCGAAAGCTGAGCAAACTGAATTGAATTGAAAAACGAAGTTCTTTCTTTTTGTTCCAGCTCTAATTTCGAACTCGTAGCCCGGCACGTACGGAAAATTCCTAGAAACCTGAGTCAACATCGAGTTTATTTATTCGAATCCCCAATTCGAAATATATATATATATATATATATATATATATATATTCTGTTCAATTGTAATCACCTTCTTACAATCATTTGATTTATATTGTGTTTGCCAAAAATAATATGTTGTAAACGTAGACTCTCAAAATCATTGCAAGAAAAATTGAGATAAAATTTATGAATCGTATAAGAATATATTAAAATACAATGTGACTCCTTCATTATAAATGAGATTGAAAATTTTTTTCAACTTTTTTTTTACTTGAATTTTAAATTTGTAAGTACTATTAATATTTATATATTAGGAAGCGAACTTAAGTTCCGGTCTTCTCGTTTAAATGGTGAGATAAGTAATGCGAAAAATCAGATGTATTGGATCTAGTACTTACTTTTTATCTAGGCATTTACCAATAAAATTCAATTAACAGGCCCCCTAATTTGTGTAAAAATTATAATTTTTTGATTAGTGAAAAATGAATCGTGAGAAATCGTTTTCTTGACATGCCCTTTTGCACTATTTTCATTTGAAAAAAAATGTAGCAGAAACTTATTGATTGCTTTAAAAATGTTATGGCGAACACGCTCCATCGCTTACAACAAAAAATGGTTTTAGTTCTTCAAACGTGGAGATACTGTTGTTAATGACAAAGAACGTTCTGGACAACCGAAAAAGTTTGAAGATACTGATTTACAAGCATTATTGGACGAATACTCAGCTCAAACGCAGAAATAACTCGCCAATAAGTTAAAAGTCAGTCACAGAGAAATTTTTTACATACGATGGAAATGATTCATAAAGTAGGAAAATGAATGCCACACGATTGAACATCGCACTTTCTTTGCTTGCCAGGCAGAAAAAGATGTGTTTTCGTGGCCTATTGTGACTGGTGACGAAAAGTGAATCTACTAGGACAATCCTGAGCGTAAAAAGTCATGCAGGTCAACCGTCCACATCGACACCCGAACGGAGCATCCACAGCCAAAAATGAATTGCTGTATATTTGGTGGGACCAACAGGCTATGCTGTACTACTGTGCTGCTAAAACCAAATGAAACCGTCACTGCCGAGGTATGCCGAGGTATGCAGATGCCAACTGAATGATTTGTAACAGAAATTGTTCGAACATAATCAGTAATCACCAGCAATAAGCGCAAAGTCATTCTCTTCCATGACAACGCTCGACCACATGTTGCGAAAGCCGTCAACAACACCCTGTTGGAACTCAAATTGGAAGTGTTGCCGCACTCAGTGTACTTGCCAGACATAACGCCTTCTGATTATCGCCAATTCAAATAGCTGCAACAAGACTTCGTTGATACACGCTTTTGACATGTTCAGAAAGTGCGAGAATCTGTGGATGATTGGATCGTCTCGAAACCACCATCATTCCTTCGCCACGGTATCGTTATATTGTCAGAAATAAGGAAACAAAGTAGTAGAAAATGGCAGAAAATATTATGATAAAGTTAAGTTCCACTTTCCATCCTAAATATCCTTTTTCCGTTAAAAAATAGGTCGAAAACGAAGTTCGCCTTCTAATTTATTTGAGTAAGGAATCTAGAAATGTATAATACAAACTGCTGAAGCGATGTACAGAAAAAATTAATACAAACAACCAAATTGGAACACACTTAGCCACATAATTAATCCAAGTGCGTATAAATTTCAAATAATTTAGAGTGAAAATTTATTTTAGAATGATTTTAGCTTTGAAACTTTTATAAAAAAAAGCATATGAACATACCGTTCTTAGTTAATTTGAAATATACTCTGCTTTAATAAGCCTGGATTAGCCCCCGCCCGAAAATGTAAGTGCACCTGCCGTTGCCGCGGCGATTTCTACGTCGCCTCCAATTAACAGAAGTACGGTCGATTCGTTGTATAATAATCTACTCGAGTAGGTGCGAAAAATACGTAGCACGTTTAATTCACTGTGTATGTTCCCGAACTTCAATAGCCTTTGTAAAAAGGTAAGCTCTCCGAATGTTGCAAAGAACGGTGATAGTCCGAAAACAAAGCTGTGGCGCAGAGAAAGTAATAGAAATTTCAAAAGGTCTTCTCTGCAGTTGCTCAAAAGTCCTGTCCGAAAGTACCATGGGCGAAGTATCGAACAATCTACGTTGTCACCTCGATGTAAAGGATCGAATTTTGGCATAAAACAGATTCAAAACAAAGCTCCGAAGTGCTGGGACTACGGCCTACCCGCTTTTACTTGCCTGATGTGTCCAATGTTTTCGGGCAACGGAAAGGGAGCGCGTAGATCAGCCGACACTCTCGCCCCTAATCTGCAGGTTCCTTCCGTCGTAATTATGATAATTATAACGCAAGAATTGGTCACCGACATGTTGTCGCTGACCGAAACAACACTGACCGAAACAACGCTCTGAACGAAATTTCACTGCTGCCGTCCAGCTACTCAAAGCATCGAGATGATACAAGCTACAAGTGGACTTGAGTTAATACAAGCTCCATGCACTCTTTAATCAAGGGACGCAGCTAACCGTTATGGCTCTAGTCATCGTACGCTGTATCACGTCATCACGTTAGCACACGCTACAGTTATGAACAGAAAAAGGTGCATGTGTAGCTGACGGGCGCTACGCATCTACTGCTGAATACGAGCTTTAAAGTAAAAAATAATTTAACTTATTTATAATAAACTTAACCTGAAAAAATTTCGATAACAATCATTTCTTAAATCCTTATTAAATAACATATTGCGCCAGATTATAAACAGTAAATTTGGTAACGATTGGAAAGATCTTTTTCAATAATTGCTTAAGTACAGAATAATACAGTAGGATTGAAGTAAGTAACTAAATGTGGAGATTTAAAAATACTATGCTCTAAAATAAGCTTATAATGATTCCTTTTTTCAAATTTATGAATACAATCCTGGTAAAATATTGTAACTTATAAACCTCGTAAAAACTGCAATTATGGAATAATTTATAGTATTTTCTCTTTGCCCAGATTTTCGTAAATTACTGAAATATATTTTTAATTAAAATTAGGCAACTGAACGTACTCTCAATTACAGTCTGTCAAGTAAGAGTGTGGTCATTTAAATTTTTAAAAAAATTTATTTGATGAAATTTTCATATTTATATATAGATTGTACACATTACGAACGATGATACAATTTGGTCAATAATGTGTCCAGTCACCACGGGCATCGACAAGTGTCTGGCATCTGTGAGGCATGGTTTCTCGTAATTTGACAGCATATTGCAGTGGCAACGATCTCTGACGATCTGAACGATCATCCGATGAATTTGATAGGATAACTGATTCAAAGTGTGTATGCGTCTTCCACGAAGCTTCTGTTTCATATATGCCCTCACATTTTCAATAGAGTTTGCATCGGGTGCCTGCGACGGCCAATCCAATGTAAGAATGCCAAATTGAGCCTTCTACTCAGTACAAAGCTTGCTGCGGTGTTTAGGATCGTTGTTCTCCTGCAGAATCTAATCTTCATTTTTTCTGATCAACCGTCGTTTGTCAGATAGAAGTAAAGCCTTTTTATAGATTTTTTAGATCAATTGCTCGGCATTTAGGTTGTCAATAAAGAGGTGCAAAGTGCCGAATCCCTGCTTTGGGAAGCAGCCCCAAAGATGTACCTTTATTCCGTGTTTTACGCTCCGCTGCATAATCCTATTGGTAGAAGGTGACCAGGCTTGCGTAAGGACACAACGTGCCTACATAGAACATTCATCAGTAAAACAGACATCTTCAAAATCTCTATCAATATTCTCATGCGCCCAAGCGAGTCGCTTTGTCATATGTTTTTCAGTTAACAAAGACTGCTTCATTGTGTTGCGTTATTTCAGGCCATGAATACCGGTAGTAAATACCAGAAGATGGGTTCAGATAGTTTGGTAGGATATATTTAAACCTTTTACCATTAATTTCGCTTGTCCTTGCTGCAATGTTAAAGGAGTATTTCGCGATAACAGATACACTATTCTTTCTTCATCTTTTTTGTCCACTTTTCCTATCGAGCCACGTTCTGATAAATCATCGACTTTTATAGCCGCTTTATATCGCTTTACACCACTTCTGTACAATTCCCTTCGACTTTCTCAAATATTTAGCAGCCGCTGATTCCGACATTTTGGGACTTTTCGGGTGGATGCAAAGGAACACAGCGTCATAGCACGACGCGTACAAAGCACTTATGACGTTTAACGTGATTCTCTTTCAAAACATCCATGACAATTGAACCTTTTCTGACCATGCATCAAAGATAAAGCTTTCCTCTATTGGCACGCGAAGGAATTAGAGCCAATTCTTTCATTACCTGTCAGTAAAGTGACCGACTGTAATAGCTCTGTTTTAAATTTTTGTTCATACTTACAGAAAGAAATGCACTGTACATCTATTGTACATGCTGCATATTTCAATTCAGTATAATATTATTTTTTATAAAACATATCTTAATATTAATTTACAATTTCGAGGTTATTATAACAAGATTGTTTAATATGTAACCAATATATAATTATAATGATTCTTTTGCATACAATTTGAAGTTCTATTATAAATTCAATAGGTATTGAAATACAATGTTATGTTATCTATTTATATATCAAAAATCTTTAACAAAGATAAAAAAATTCTGTTAAATTGAATAAGTTGTTTTATATTAAAGGCAATTATATTGTTGAATACTTGCTTGCGAATACTTAAAAGTTTAGCATCATCATACATATGTAAACATATTGTTAATCACGCAATGAAACATTTCCAATAAATTTGATAATTAAGGCCGATTTGCGGTGGATTTTTTTTTAAAAGATTTTTTTTATTTCATTATTCGATAGTAATACTGTCTAGAATTAATTTAAAACTCTTTAATTAGTCCCTATGGCCGGTGCCAGGCAGAAAAGAAGGTAGCATCTACCGCGTTTGAGCGCCCCCACTCGGCTGCTCCTACAGCGGCCGGCGTTGCTCTGCCATAGTCCCCATTCTTTAATCCTAGTCAAAGAAGCTATTTTAGAGAGCCAAAGATGCGAAGAAGCAGTTAACTCAGTTAAAAAAAGCTATAAATGCTATAGAAAAAGCTGTCTTGAAAAAATCAGACGCTAAAACATTGACATCCAATAAAAGACGATATTTTGAAACCTTTCGCTTGAAGTGGTAAAGTTATATCCGAATTTTCCATTTATTACGGCATTGCTGTTTTGAATCATCCTGATTCATCTGAAGAAATGAAAAGAACTATTTGGATCACTTTCTCCTATAGAAGCTCGACTGAAGAAGTTCCACAGCACCAATACTGCCTAAACGATTTTTGGTGTAAGTATAGTTTAGCAGTAGCACAGAATAAACTGAGTACTTTTAATCAGGTTCTGAAAATGATGCTCAAGCTGTACTTAAATCAATTTATGAAGACCTTACTACTGACCTTTTATTAGAATAATGTACTGGCGCAAATACTCATAACAATAATGAAAGTTTCAATTCTTGTGTTTGGGCTAAGGCTCTAATTTTTTCCACTTTTGTGGAAAAAAATCGTTTAAATAGCAGCTTAGACAACAGCATGCACCTTTAATGAAGGCCACAGTACAGTGTTCTGTACTGTCCACAATCAGGCTCAAAAATACGCTGAGAACGTCAATGAAATGTGCGTGCAAAAAGCCAAACAGGTTGCTTCACATGCTTTAGAAGAAATCAGAGTGTACCGCAGAAACGTTAAAATACGAGAAAATGATGCTTACGAGGAAGCTGGAGGAGTTATATATGGAATTGACATTGCTGATTGAGTGTAAGACACTTTTTTCTCAAATTTTCATTAAAAAAAGCTTTGAACGCGTTTTTCTCGAAACAACGCTTTACAATTCTATTAACACAATTTAAAAAAAAATACTACTTCGATTCAGTTGAAATTTGAACAGCTTACTCTTGATATATATTCTTTTTGGATGATCTAGGACTATAATGATCAATAAATTTGTCAAAAAGTTATAAACAATGTATATTGCAAAAAATAGTAAAAAAATCAAAAGTCTGACATTTTGTTTTTTTTAGTAAAAATAAAATATCCGAGACTGTGCAATAGCTAAAACTATAAGTGCTAAAAATCTATTCACTTTTTTATTTCATATGGTGCATTGGCGAGATATCGTGTCGACAGTCAAATAAAAGAATAATTTCAAGGCGGACATTTTGTCAAGAAAAATCCGTAATTAACTAACAATTTTTTATATCTTCAAACTGTGTATTTTAATATTTAAAAAGTTTGAACTTGAAAGATTATTTTTGTATGAAATTAAATTTATTGAATAAATACGACAAATGCACTGGAAACCTTCCTTAAACAATTTTCATTTGGAAACTCCATCAACGCACACTCGGCAAAGTTTACTATATACATATTTGAATTAATGAATTTTAGTTAATTCAATAATATGAGACTTACTTTAGCATATGTTTTTTTAGAAAATTTCTGTAATATAATCACTTCGAATCGGGCTTTCTTGCTGACACTCTATCCTTCTGAAGTTTTTTTTTCTTTATAAAATTTTTTCATTCTGCATTCTTTGATTCACTCTTTTTTATTTTTACTTTTTTTTTCTTTTTATCCTTTCCGCTTTCGAATAGCTTACGCGGTAGCGTCAGCATCAATTTGAAAGGAAAGGGAATTTTCGATAAAATCAGAATAAAATCACGATACTCAATTTTGTTTATATGAATAAAACAACAAAAAATAATTCTATTAGAATAATACGAATCATAAATACTAAACACTCTGCAGACGTCGGGTCTCCAGATCTATAACAAAACAAGACAGGTTTTTACTTTAGATTTACGATATTATACCTTATTATATTAAACTATTTTCCGCACGCATTTTATTTAAACGGTATTTCACCTGGATATATCAGCGCGGGCGCCTTGTGACTCGCCATATATATATATATATATATATATATATATATATATATATATATATTGTAACGGGGTACTTAATTATTAATCACCCGGTAGAAGTACCCGTTAACAGAGTTGCAAAGAACCCCGAACGGATTAAATTGTTTAAAACAATCTTTTTGGACCGTAGGTTCTTTGCGGATATTTCTTCCTCAGAGTTACCTTTGTTTATCCTGGAAATTATACAAGTGATAATATATATTGATAAATTATTGGTAATCCAGGAAAAGACGGATTAATGATCAGGTACAGGGGGTGGAAAATATTTCTATATTTTCTACTACTAATAAAAAATAAAAAGAAAATTTATGTAATTAAATAAGAAAATAAGTTTTATATTTATTAAATTATATAAAATTATAATAATTAATAATCTACCCCTACCTAATACGCACCCGCGATAGACTAACGCTCGAATCCACTCACACAGGGTGTGAGAGAGATAAATCTGTAAGTATAATAGAGAGATAGAGCAACAAGAGCGCCACCTTCTGAAGAACAAGGTGTACTACTAATGAAATCTCAGTGCGCGCTTGTTACTCTTACGATTCTTACTTTATGACTATATCTCTCATTTTCTCTCACACTTCTAAAGCTAACTTATAATATCTAATAATGTTAATCAAAAGAAAAAAAATTGAATAAAAGAGTAGAGGTATATAACACTCTACTCAAACCGAAAACACAATAAATATAAAAAAATTCACCAACCTTTATAAATCGACGCAGAAAAGACTACAACCCAACGAAGCAACTGGCGTGAGCTCAATGTCCAAGATACAGGTCGATCTGTGCACCTTTCACTCGGCAAGAATCTTTTATAGTAATAGTTTTATTGTTCTGGTAACCAAATATATTCAACGACCACGAACCTCTATATATTCGGAGTACTTCAATTAATTAATCAATTTCACGATAATGGCCACAATACAATCCTTAAGAAAAACTTTTAACGACTTTACTTTTTCAGAAGGTATTTTATTATATTAATTTTCTATACTATCATAATTTTTATTCTCCTTCTCTCTTTTTCCGTTTTTCCCTCCCTTTTTTCCTATTTGTTGAAAATATTAACATGTATAGGTCGAACTAACCTATACATGTTACAATCATACTAATTTATAAAGACAAAGGGTGTTTTTGTTTGTACGCGATAACCGAAAAAACTACTGAACCGATTGTTCTGAAATTTGACATATAGATTCTGTATTATCTTGGGAGGACATAGGCTATGTTTTTTCTTGAAAATAATTTTACTTTTAACAATAAATTAAGTTAACAGTTTCGGTGGTCAGTTTCACCAGCGGCCACTAGGTGGCACCTGGAATCACGAACATCAACTCAATATAGTCGGCTTAAAGTATTAATACCAGGCCAGCCAAGTGAATGTTCATATCCAACTTGGGATTCGTATCCCAAAGAAGGTGTGACGTAAGTCGGTATTACCTTTTTTGTTCTTCAGGTTAATCTGATATTACTCTCACATCTTATGGATATCTTTTGATTTTTGTATATTTTTGAATTTTTTTCACGTGAAAAATGCTCTCTCTCTCTCTCTCTCTCTCTCTCTCTCTCTCTCTCTCTCTCTCTCTGTCTTCTTTTACAAGATGGTTGTATGCCAAATCATACTAAAAATAATTTGTGAGAACAAATTATAAGATTAATTTGATATTTGTTTGAATATTCTATTTTTTTCTATGCAAGAAGAAAATTTTATAATTATTTTGAAACGTGAATTATACAGAATGTTCAAATAAAAGCATCAAAATAACCAAATAATTTTTGAAAAGGGTTTAAAGTCTACAATTTTCAGATTTTTCCCTTGCTTATTGAATTATCAAACATAAATCAAATTATTTTAATATTATAAGGGGTTTTCAGAATATATGTAGAGTTGCGGTCTCACCGATTTTTATTTTAAATAATTAATTTTAAAAAATAATTTAAATTATTTAAATTAACATATCTATATATACCATTTTATATTACCAAAAATATAAATTTCAATATAAATTGTTAGAAGTGGTATCCAATATAAATTGTGTTTCGTTTTCTTACTAATATACATTTGTGAATTATTAATTATTTAAGCAACCAAATTAAAGTTAATTTCTATTGGGGCCCCTCTTTGATACGTCAATAAGTACAACTTCCTTAAAACAATTATTTATTTAACCTATTTAAATCATGACAAAATTTCAAATTCAAATTTTAATGTTAATTTATATTTATAAAAATTGATATATTTATTTTGGCCATTAATTCCATCAGCGATTCTACTACTTCTATATGAATTTATACTTTTTTCTTTATATATATTAAATTTTCTACTACATTAGTTTGATCAATGTGTAGTTCTTTTTTTCGAATCTAAAACAAACTTATTTCTTTGGTTTTTTCAAATTATCCGATGAGTTTTGTCAGTACAGGGTGTAATTGAAAATTTTATTTTAAAAAAGTGCTACGTGTCAAAAAATGACATTTCGTTTTTAATGTTGTTGTTTTCAATTGTATTAAACTAGTCACTCCAATAACTTTTTCTATCATTCAAAAATGGATTTCAAGATTTTTCAATTCTGATGGATTTGGCAAACTGTACAACTAGGTGAAGTTTATTTTTGAAACCGAACGTAGATTTTCTTAGAATTATATTGATTAAATTGTTATAGTTAAATATATATTTATATTAAATATATGCTTTAGTACTAAATACTTAAATAGTAAATATTCATTACAAAATAAAGTGTTACTCATTAAATATTTTATTATTTTAAATAAATATTTAAAAAGAGGAAACAAAGCACTTTATTTAAAATATGTGAATTTATAATTAATATAAATAAACTATAAAAAATACATTTTTTTTGTTCCAAATATTTGGAAGATAGAAGTTATATATGTATTTCAGACAAACAATTTCGTTTTGAGAAATATTTTTTTTCGTATACAGAAGTTGTACGTTACTTAAGAATGCAGAATTTTTTGTGCACATATTCTTGAAGATAACAGAAATAATAACAGTATTCAAACATTTTATTTATTTACGTGATCTTTATTAAATTAATAAATATGTTAATTGGATGTGTTACAGTTAGTTTTTATTGGGATTAAGACGAAATATGCTGCGCAATTTTTTAGAAATGATTATTACTATAATGAAGATGACTATAACATATAATAATATGTTAAATAATCGTTTAATATTTTTATAAATGCTGTTGAAAACTTTGATCCCCTTGATCAAACAACAAGTCGGAATTTCCAAATCTTTTAAATGCTTTGCTCGCAGACGTAATAAATATATTCGAATAAATTCGAAATTCTATTTTAACCAGGGATTTTTTTAGAATATTGTACTGCATTTCTTTGAAATAAACCAAATTGCTAACTATTAAAGTGTTTAAATAAGTAAAGAAAAATATCATTTATAATCAACACTGATTAAAATTAAATTCAAATTCGAGTGATTTTGATAATATTAAGTTCGCGGATAATACTTTTAAATGATTTCGAGTGCACGGCAAGTTGTTTCGCTCTATTAAATGCTTAACTTTGGTATTCACCGCTAGGTGGCGAACATGTCCTTGGATCACATATAAAAGGTTTGGCGAAGTTTAATCTACATATAACCAAGCGAACGTCGATATTTTTCTAGAAATTTGTGCTTCTTGCCTAATTCACATAAATTTGCTGATTAATTGTTTTTTAATTCAAAAGATCATGCCCAGATCGTTGAAAAGTTCTCTTAGTAGGAATATTAGACATGCTAGACGACAGTCTACATTACGATTATATGAGACTACTAATCAGAGTAATTTTAGACGTGTTCGAGAAAGACAGTCCATAGCTCTACGTCGAGCTTCTACGGTTACTCAACAAACTGAATTTGAACTTTTACAACAAGACACAGTTGCATCTAATATTGCCGAATGATCTCATTTGGAGCCAAGGAAATTGTAGAAGGTAATTTTATGCCTACATTTAAAATTCAGGGGCAAGTTTACCATCGTATAGGAAGTTTATTTCCTGCTTCTGGTGAAAAAGAACAATTTTTACAAATTTTTTTCATATCGGAAGCTGATCAAATTTCTCTACGAAATAATATTATTCCAAATTTAAACCATGAGTTAATACAAATATTGCAAGATTTTTTTATTACAAAATAATAATTTAATAAAAGAGTTCAAATATAATGTAGAACATAATAGGAACCTAGAGGATTTAAAATTAATAATTCATGCCGATCGTGTACCTGTCAACCAACACAGAGGTCGGTATAATGCTCCAACTACTAACGAAGTAGCTATTTTAATGGTTGATGATGATAAAGGAATTATTGAGATATTGTTCTACATTGTCGGCATGGACCATTGCAGAAAGTTTCAGAATTACGTCGTTCCTACGATGCTCTGCAATATCCTCTTATATTTTCTAGAGGCGAAGATGGTTTTTGTTTAAATATTTCTCTAAATGATAATCCTCAGCGAAAAGTTTTATGTATGCAATTTTATGCATATAGATTTATGATAACGAACAATAACGGTAACTTCCTGCATCATTATAAATCCTTATTGAATCAATATTGCGTTGATATGATGGCTAAAATGATATCTGAAAGATTAGCTTTTATTTGTTTCAATCAGCAAAAATTGTGAGCAGATGATTATATACATCTCCGAGATACTCTTGAGCAAGATGCTAATGTAAATCCTAAAAATATAGTGTTAAAAAAGACTAATATAGAGTTAAAAATATAGAGTTAAAAAAGACGATGCTTTAGGTAGAGTATATATTATTCATCCAAATCAAAGTGAATGTTTTTATTTGCGTCTTTTATTGCATAATGTTAAAGGTCCTATCTCATTTAATGATTTAAAGAATGTTAATGGTGTTCTACAACAGACATTTCAAGCTGCGTGTGTTGCGCTTTGCTTAGTAGAAAATGATAGTCATTGGAAGGATACTTTATTCGATGCTTCATTATACCAGTCTTCGTCTAAATTAAGAGAATTATTTGCAATTGCATTAATATTTTGTCATCCATGTATTATGGGAAATGTTCTAGAAGGATTTTTGTCAAGATATTTTATATTAAATTCGTCGGCAAACTAACAATTTCGAAATAAATTTTTCAAATGAAATATTTAATAAAGGTCTTGTTGAAATTGAAAATATTGTGATCACTCTTAGTGGAAAATATATATGTGATTTTGGTTTACCAACTCCTATACGTAAGAATCACGAGAACATAAATGCTCATGATACAATGTTTCCACATAATTTTGATAGTGATGAATTAAAAAAATATGTAAAAATAAATATTCCTAACTTAGTAGCGGATCAATCTGAAGCATTTCACATTATTTGTAGCAGTATAAATAAGAATAATCCTATGGTTTTTTTCTTCGATGCTCCTGGAGGTACTGGGAAAACATTTTTGATAAATCTTCTTCTGGCTCAAATTAGGTCAACTCGAAATATTGCAATTGGGGTGGCTTCATTAGGTATTGCTGCTACACTTATCAATGGTGGAAGAACTGCACATTCGACTTTTAAGTTGCCAATAAATGTTTCGTGTAGACAACAATCAGTTTGTTCTATTCGTAAAAATGGACCTTTGGGTAGACTTCTACAAGAAACTAAGCTTATCATATGGGATGAATGCACAATGAGTCATCGAGCTCATATTGAAGCCCTTAAGCTAAGCCTTCAAGATATTCTCTCTCGCAGTTAATTAATGGGTGGAATAACTGTTGTTTTTCGACAAACATTACCTGTCATTGCAAGAGGAACAAGGGCAGATATTGTTGAAGCATGTCTGAAATCATCGCCAATATGGAAAAGCGTTCAAACGCTTAGATTATCGACTAATATGAGAGTTGACCTTGGGGGAGGAAATGCTGACTTTCCTTTAAAGTTATTAACTACTGGAAACGGAACTATTTTTAATAATCGCGGCTATATTTTTATAATCAATTATAATATTGGTACAATTTTATATACTGTAGATGGCTTAATTTCTCACATTTATCCTCAAGTTGTTAGCCTATTAGAAAAACCGTTTGAGTGGCTTTGAGATCGATCGATAATTACGCCTCGAAATCTGTCTGCTTTTGAAATTAATAGTATTATTTTAGAAAAAGTTCGAGGTATATTTAAAGAATATACATCCATTGATACTACTGTTAATACTGAAGATGCTATTCATTTTCCAACAGAGTTCTTAAATTCTTTAAATCCTGCACGATTTCCACCACATATTCTTCGAGTGAAATTAGGAGTTCCAATTATTTTACTACGACACCTAAATCCTTCAAGGTTATGTAATGACACGAGATTGCGAGTAAAGCATATGAGCAATCATATTATTGAAGCGACTATTTTAACTGGCCCAGCTGCAGGAGAGACGGCTCTGATACCCCGAATCCCAATGATTCCAACAGATTTATCATTTCAGTTTAAAAGATTGCAGTTTCCAAAAAAACTTTCTTTTGCTATTACAATGAATAAAGCCCAGGGACAAACATTTAAACATATCGGCATAGATTTACGATCAGATTGTTTTTCACATGGTCAATTATATGTTGTACTTTCTAGAACTGGTAATTCTGAAAATCAATATATTTTGTTACCACAAAATCTAACTGTTACAAAAAGTATCATATATCCAGAAGTATTATAATTTTAATATTAAAAGAAATCCTTCACTTGGAGTCTGGGGCGAAGCCGAGACGGGGGATGCTAGTATATATATATTAGGTTGTCTTTATCTCCCTTCCGCCTTTTTGTCTTATGAATTTTGCGGCTATGTATAAAGCGCTACAGAGCTCGTATCTGGCAATACCATAGATCATTTGAAAGGTCTTGACATAACGTACAAAACGACGCTATGCATGTTTAGTTTGGATATTGTGTTCAAAAGTTATAGACGTGTAAACATGGAGTTGACTAAGGCCGAAATTTGCACTATTTTCAAGTTTTCCTTCGTCAAAGGCAAATCCGCTAGAAAAACGTTCCGTGAGATTAATGGTGTTTTGGGAATGGCACGCTATCACTTTGAACCGCAGAGGAATGGTTTCGATGATTCAGAGCCGATGAAAACGACACCATGGATAAGCCAGTCGGCGGAAGACCTGTGACGACGAATACCGATCAAATCATGGAATTGATCGAGTTAAACCGTCATATAGTGTAAAGTTGGACACAAAAGTGACTTGTGAAAAGTGGCTGTCCGAGTTCTTCGCAAATAAGCAGAGTGGCTTCTATGAGACGGGTATTATGAAATTGCCGTCTAGATGGAAACAGATTATTAAACAAAACGGCGCATATTTGAAGTAAATTCGACCACTGTAACACTTTTTATAAAGCACTGAATGAAGAGCAAAAAGACGGAAGGGAGATTTTTGACAACCTAATATATATATATTGAAAAAGCTATAAAGGAAATTGTGTGAAATTTCTTCAATTATCGTTTTTCAAATTTTTATAGATGGTCTAGTTGTATAGACTGCAAGGTCGCTTACATTAACTTCATTAGATTTGTACTTGTGGGCATACCTCAAATGTACACCGTATGAAAATATATTAACTACTGCTGATAATTGGATTTAAGGATTCAGAATGTTTATCCTAATACATCACATTCTATTTTGATACAAACTTTAGTTCATTTTCTACAAAGATTTTAAATATGTTTCCAAGTCATTGATTGTAAAATCATAGTTACTTCACTCACCATCAAACCTTTACAGGTTTATAAGATGTACAAAATTCTATTTTGTAATCTCCTCATATGCCGAATTACGCTAATGCCGATAGTCAAAAATTGAATAAATATAAAAATGTCTCTTCATAATATATGTTGAAATCAGGATCATCGATTTTAATATCCATAGCATTATTTATAGAGATATCGGTTATAGATCGATTATAATAATTTAATGTTGGTTATAAGGTCGATTATAATCATTTTACGAACTTGAGAAAATGGAAGTCCAGGACAAATCGAAAACCGTGAATGACTATCTTTAAATACCATTGATTTTATACTAAATCCTAAACGTTAAAATTTATTAGGATGATTCATAAAGTAGGAAAATGATTGCTACACGATTGAACATCGCACTATCTTTGCTTTCCAGGCAAAGAAAGACGAGTATTCGAGGCCTATTGTAACTGGTGATGAAAAGTGAGTCTACTAGGACAATCCTGAGCGCAAAAAGTAATGTCTGGATGCAGCCCAACCGTCCACATGGACACCAGAGCGGAACATACTAGGCCAAATGATATTGCTGTGCATTTGGTGGGGCCAACAGGGTATGCTGTATTATGAGGCGCTAAAACCGAATGAAACCGTTACTGCCGAGGTATACAAACGCTAACTGAATAATTTTCAATAGAAATTGATCGAACATAGATCAGCCATCGCGAGCAATAGGTGCAAAGTCATTCTTTTGCATGACAACGCTCGGTTACATGTTGCGAAAGCCGTCTAAAACACCCTGTTGGAGCTCGACTGAAAAGTGTTGCCCGACTCAGCGTTTTCACCATACATAGCGCCTTCTATTTACCACATATTCAGATCGATGCAGTTCGATCTCGTTGATACGCATTTCTGACATGATCAAGAACAGCGAGAATTTGTGGATGCTTGATTGGCCTCGAAACCACCATCGTTCTTTCGCAATAATGTAAATAACTAGTAGAAAATGACAGAAAATATTTTGTTTAAGTTAACGTGTATACGTTTTCCATCATAAATGTCTTTTTCCCGTTAAAAAAGGTCGGAAACTAAGTTTGCCTTCTAATATTTTATTTTAATTGCAAAATTTTATTTATATCATATTAAAGTCAGAATAAAATCTTACTTTTATGAGAAATATAGATTATCTTACACGTAGATTTCTATAGATTTCGTAATGGGCAAGCACTAAAAGCAAGATTATTTCATATTATACAATAGATTCTAAGTAAGATCATTTTTTTAGGTTAGTTTGGACATTTCTCGAGCTCACACATTTGGCATTAGACATTCACCTTATATCAGCAATCTAAAAGATTCCATTTGATAAAAATAATTAAATTGTATAATGCATGGTAACTATAATTGTATCAACTAATTTCATTTTTTAAGTTTAAAAATCTATTGTTGAAATAATAACATCATGACTAAAGTAATATATGAAAATTTTATTTAAGGTTCCATTAACCTGCATATGTACATGTAAATATAAAATATAAGATTAAGATATAAATTTAATACAAATACAGATATAAATTTAAACATACATGTCTTGTAAATACAGTGATCTACATAAGCGTGGGTATATCTATTAATATATCTATTACCGGTCTTATAGGTGCTACAATCAGTACTAATTCATTTCAAAATTTTACCACTGTTCTATTAAATTTCTTTTACATTTAAAGTGTTTTTAACAATATATATATAAACTAAGGTTACTACTGCTCACTTTCGCTAACCGTGCAATGCACGAAGTGGTTCGACTATTCGAAAACTATTTTTTCATACAATTTTGTCATATTCTTGTTTCTACCCAAAATTTTAGATTAATATTACAAGTTTATAAAGCAACCAAACGATGTCATCAGCATGACCACTCATGCGAGATATAAGACTCATAATTAAATGTCACGTTTCTTAACCTGCACCGCCATGTATACTGAAGCGGCGACCTATTAAGTCTTGAAGGATTATATATTAGGAGTGTGAATAAGTCTTTCCCGTTTTTTGTAAGAGATGGCGCCACCAATACTGTGCGAGTATTCAATGGTTACATATGTCATAATCAAAGCTTATTCATATGTCAACAATTCCATACTAACACATTAGGTAAAATTTTTTTGCATCATAAATTTTTGATATCGTGAAAATGTCGAAATTTGAGCCGAGTCGACGTCATTTGCGGGAAGTTTCACTTTATTGGTTCAATTTGAAGAAATCTGCTGCCGAGACGCATCGATTGCTTCAGGAGGCTTATGGAGAAGGTTGTGTCGATGATTCAAGTGTTCACGGATGGTTTCGACGCTTCAAAAGCGATGATTTCGACGTGGAAGACAAGGAGCGTTCCGGGTGGCCGCAAATCTTTGAAGATCGAGAATTGGCGACTTTGCTTGATGAAGATTCTTGTCAAACGCAAGAAGAACTTGCTGAAGCATTGGGAGTTGACCGAACAACCATTTCCAAGCGTTTGAAAGCCATGGGAATGATCCAAAAGCAAGGAAATTGGGTGCCGTACGAACTGAAGCTGAGAGACGTCGAACGGCGTTTTTTCACTTGCGAACAGCTGCTTCAGCGACATAAAAGAAAGGGTTTTCTGCATCGTATCGTGACTGGCGATGAAAAGTGGATACGTTACGATAATCCGAAGCGAAGAAAATCATGGGGACTACCCGGCCATGCATCATCATCGACGGCCAAGCCAAATATTCATGGCGCCAAGCTCATGCTCTTTATATGGTGGGACCAGCTAGGTGTGGTTTACTATGAGCTTCTGAAACCGAATGAAAGGATCACAGGCGAGGTCTATCGACGACAATTGATGCGTTTGAGCCGCGCACTGCGAGAACAACGGCCACAATACTCCGACAGGCACGACAAAGTTATTTTGCAACATGACAATGCTCGCCCACATGTTGCACCGCCGGTGAAAACATACTTAGAAACGCTCAAATGGGAAGTCCTACCCCACCCGCCGTATAGTCCAGACGTTACTCCGTCTGATTACCATCTCTTCAGATCGATGACGCATGGCCTGGCTGACCAGCACTTCCATTCCTACGAGGAATCCAAAAAATGGGTGGATGACTGGATAGAGGCCAAACCGGTCGAATTTTTTCGCAACGGGATTCGTATGTTGCCAGAAAGATGGGAAAAAGTTGTAGCTAGCGATGGCCAATACTTTCAATAATTCATTTGTAACCATTTTTTCACAATAAAGGCTCAAAATTTGAAAAAAAACGGGAAAGACTTATTCACATACCTGATAATTTTACGATAATATGTTTTTGTTTTCTTACTTTTCAGAAAAGAAATTTTAAAGAGGTACATCAAGAGAAATTTTAAGATAAAAACACTCGGTTCTCTGCCGCAGTGTGAAGATAAACACAAGTTTAAATTTCCTTTTGTTTTCTTGTATTTTGGTTTTATTTCATTCGCTCTCAATAGTTTACATGGCTGATAGTAAGACAATAATTTTAGAACTTCTTTTCACTGACCATTCTTTTGAATATCATTATTACTACACAACTTGAGATTCTGAAAAAAAAGCATGTCTTTCAGCTACTAAAATTCATAAATACAGTACCATTTGGAGCGATCGTATACGATAAGTTGAACACGAAACATTTTTTACGATATATTTTCTGATTTTCAACGAAATTTGAGTTTCTATATATACACGGGAATTGAAAATCCATTGAGAGAAATTTCCGGTACTTTCAATAAGAACCAAAAATTATGAGAAGATAGTTGGATGAAAAGTACGGTGACCTTAATGATCGAGAAGCACGCGTGACATTGAATTAATTTTTCAAATGTATTTACTTCATGTTCCTTTCGTCACAAGCTGTGAATCGTTATCCAACATTAATGTTATGTTTCCTTCAATCTATGACAATAAATCACTCTCCTGGTTGATTGAGAACACCTAGAAAACTCATTCCTAGCACGGCTGTTGGGTCGGTTACGTTCGAGACCGATCAAGGGGCTCTCCTGGGTCTGGGGAGCGCCTCTCATTTAGAGAAAACTAAGAGGTAAAAAGCCAGTTCGCAAACTTCCTCGGCGAGGCGTTTCAACCCAGGTATTGAATCCCATCGGTGCTGCCTTTGACTCGGAGTTCCGGTTGAAAAGCGGGTATCCACCCATTGTAGTTTGAGTATTCGATAGTCGACAGCGACAAGTGCCTGATGTCCGTCCTACGGGGCGGAAGCGGAAGAAGAGGGCATTTATTCCCTCTGTTCCTATTCAGGAACGGGGTTTAGCTTGAGAAGGAGGTTAGATGACCAGGGGTCATGGGTCAGGTGATATGGGATTCCCAGGAGGTCCGTTTCCCCGAATTTCCCAACCCTTTCCCCCCTTTTTCCCAGGCTCTCAAGATTTGCACTTTTGAAGTCCAGTGAAGAGCTTAAGGAAGGCGCTGGTTAGCTCGGGTCAGAGGCTGTATCCTCCAGACACCGCTGTGTGTTGGGGATTCGTCGAGTACCCACTCTCTCAATTACAGCCAATAGCAGTAGAGGCAGCGGTAACCCCCCACTACAGGTAAGGGTCGGTGTGGAACATGTAGACTGCACTCGCGCTCCCAAAAAATAGACATGACAAGGTTAAAGGTTTCGTAGAAGAAAATGGAAGCAGGACGAACATTGAAATCATGAAAACACAAGGTTTACGTAGGACCAATTAATTTCTTAGAAAGAAGTCTTACGATCGGGATCTGAAAATGTCGAATTCACCCGATTCACCCCGTCCGCGTTCCTTATGATTTTTTTAGTGTGCATTTTTGCGATGTAGTTATGAGAAGAAAGGAAAAAGTTGCGAATTTTTGGGTTTGACATAAAATCGCGATAGGATCTTAAGTATTTCAAAAGAATCATAAGGTTTAGCAGAACTTGGTGTGCTTTTTTAAAACTCAACAGAGAATCCACCACAGCTTTCATCGGTTTTCTTATATTAAAGAAGCATTTAAACATTATAAATCTTTTTTTTTTAAAAAAAGATAATAATTACAGTATCTTCTTTCTAAACTTTATTTTATTTCGATTCAAAATATTTCAGATTAGAATTACGTAATATTAGAAAGAAAATATGCAACTATATCAACAGAGACAGAAGGAATAAAGGTATTAATGAAATCAAAATATAAAAATACAAATATAAGATAATATTTATTATATTTCATAAATATTTGAAATAAAACAGATTTCTATTTTCAATATGAATGTTGAATTTAAAAATTTTCAACACAAACCTATACTATATCAGCCAAAGCGTCCGGACTCCCAAAAATCCATCAAAAAAATAACACTATTGCGACCCATAATTTACCAAGTAAACAGCTCCAAACATGTCATATCGAAGACTTAAAAGAATGTATATCGAAACTTCTATATCATATCAATAGCAGCATTTCAATCTAATGCATTTCTATTCCATTTGATAATACATATTACTTTCAATTGATGTCCGTTCATTGTTTATAAATACAGCATGCGAATTAGTATAGGACATCTTAGATATTCCGTTCTTGTTCAAAAATACATATGTTAGTTTGAAGAATGAAATTTATCAACAAATCTTTCGTACTGATATGAGTTCTGGTATTTATCCAATATTTGTTGATCTCGTAATAGGAGATTTGAAAAATAATTGTTTGAAAATCTTAAAAATAGTTATGATACTGTTCTCCGTTCTTTTGAAATTATATTAACGACTTTATTTAATGCATTAAAAAGAAAAAAATATAGATTTAAAATTTTTAAATGAATTTATTAAGCATCTGAAAATTACTTATAAACTGTAAGTAAAGTATAATATTCATTCATTAGATATACTTTAAATTAAGAGGTCAGCAGTAAGGGGTTTGGTGGTTACTTTGTGCTCCGGCTTAGCCCGCCTCGGCACTCAATTGCTCAACTAGCGGCCGAGCTCTATTCCCTCTCACCAGTAGTCCCTGTATTATAATTAATCGCCTGCTTGCACAAACGCGGCTTCGGCTCACCCCGCCTTAATCCCTGATTGCTCAGCCTGCAATCAGGTTCGCATGTACCAGAGTTCTTTAATTATTGATAATTATATTTTTATTCTTCGATCTACGATTAGCCCGCGTAGATCGTTAACCGCTCAATCCGCCACCAAATAAGAATAAATATATCTATTTCTTTTAAATTTAAATCTTATTTCTTTTAAATTTAAATTTTTTCTCTCTCGCTCAACCCACGAGAGATTTTGATTTCAATTTCTTTAAGTTTTTTAAAGAAAGATTTACTTACTTCGCTCAATACGTGGAGATTGGATTTAAATATGTTTTCTCATCTTTAATAAATATTATATATAAAAATTTATTTAAAATATACAACAAGAAAATTCTTTGACAGTGAACAGAAAAACTTAATTATAATAAATGGAAAAAATATATAAAAATATAAAATAACAATTATCTAATCGTATACAAAAATCCCTAATGGAAAATGTTTTTATTTTCTCTCATCTTCTATTGTCTCCCTTAGTTCTCTATTTCTAATGTCCGCTGAAAGAGTCAAAAATAAATTTTATAATTTTCTATATTCATCCTAAAGCCCACTAGTTTATACAATTAAATGCTTTATCGCGCGCGCCAAGTGTTTTAGGAGACTGATTATTCGCTATCGAACCGATAGTGAATCTCCCTTGTTTCTCCGACCTTGTGACTGGCAGCACACGGAGATTTCATCCCTTTGCTGCGAAATTTATAGTCGTGAAAATGATCCCCACTTGTGCGACAGCTCTATACTTATTAGCAGTGCGTACCTTTAATTACCTCGAGTCGGGCCACACAGTACCCTGCGAAATTTGGAGACCCGCCATCGTATTAAAATACTGACTTTGCTGGCGGCGCGCCGGACCGGGCTGTGCTAATTCGTGTCGTGCTTATTCGCATCGGGTCGCGTTATCTACGCAGCGTAAAGGTCGTGTATTTGATTACATTTTCTATTGAAATGTAATCAAATTCTGTTTTGACTGTTCGAAATTAAACGAGCAGCGACGGTATTATACGACTATTTTGCTATAAAAGGGCCTGCAAAAGGCAAAATCGAAAGTTTGCCCGGTGAATCAACTGCCCCGAAGTTGATTCACACGAACTCTCCCCGGAGCTAAAAACTCATCTAGAGCTCAATAAATTCCTGCTTGAAAATCTTGTCCGAAACTATTAGTTTGATCTCTGTTGCGAGGCGCTTCTCAAAAGATACACGACTAATAATTTTACATATCCTTAAGTAAACGTGATCCTGGTTGCAAGGCGCTCCTCGAAAGACCAGCGGAGTTAAGCTTACCCTATTCCCTATCTAGATTCAACCTGCCGCGTTGTAAAAATTTCCCGCGTGGAAAATAACACCGGGTAACCGTGCGGTAGATAGCGTCGAATAATATACGCATCACGGAAAATAACGCGAACTTAGTATAAGTAATTGTATATAAATCTAGTTATCAATTACCGTTTATTAATTATTTTGTGTCATTTGTCTGTTTCAGAACCATGTAAATAGAAGAGTTCACCAAGATTTATTGAAGAAATCTATTTCTATTTTCATTAAGAAAATATACTGTGTTCTTGTATAATTATATTCCTGATCCTCCGTCTGATCCCAAAATACTTCCTCCCCTCTCAAACTACCCTGGGAAAATACCGCGTATGCTATCCCGAGGGGGATAGGAACGTTACAATATTACATAAAAATAAGTATAATTAAATAATTACTAAATCATATAATATGATTTAATAAATTTCTTTCGATTGATTCAAAATAAATTAAAATATTCTCTGTTGCAAGTGTATTTCAAAAAATATATCAAGCTCCCGGAACGGAGATACTATCGTAACTGGTTAAAAAATAAAATAAACCCTTACTTTTTGGTTTATCGATATGTGTTATCCTCCGTGATGTCAGGTCAATTCGAATACCCATCTGCAAACCGCCGTGAACATTCGCAGGCTGATTCGGATAGCCTCCGGACCGTTGGAGACCTTCAATTTCAGATTCCGGTCTTTTCGTTCCATTAGTATTGGGCGGAACGCCAATGCCGTACCTGCTAGTAAATTAAACGAAGTGTCCCTCGGCTATCGTTGTATTCGTGCAAGGTCTAAGAATAGCAGCAGAAACTGCAGCAGTCGTGGTTTCTATTGAAGGCGCTCCAGCTGGACGATTGTCCGCGCAATTTCGCCGAAGTACTGACTGTTCTCTGCGTACAGCTATCGCTCGAATTCCGAGGAAAGCTCTGCCGTCATTATTTTTGTAATTTTTTCCATGCTCACTGCTTGATATATCGATTAAAGATAACTTATTAAATTACAATTATTATATACTTATATTCTTGAAGGACGTTCAGTATTTATTTTAATTTAGCGAGTTCGTTCGCGGGTCAGTCGGCGTATCCCGAGCTCTCCCTCTATCCCGCGAGTACCATGCGGTGTAGCTCAACATCTAAATACGGGAGTTGCGCAAAACATTCAGAATATAACAACAACCAAAACAAGTCCAATCGTTCTTCATCGATCTCGGTTTGTTTGGCATTATTTCCGTTCTAGTGCTTTGCTTAGCACTTATTTATTACAATAAATTCGTCGTTACATCTATATATGGCTTAAATCTATGGTTATTAGTTATACAACAAATAACTTAATCATTTATGTACATTAGTCTTAATTACATTATATCTTAAATTAAATTATTAATTTATAACCTTAACATATATACTTAATATATACTGAATAGTTACGGTCGGTCTGCGTACATTTTCCTTTTTTATATATCTTACATTTATTTTACAATAGTTCACAATTTAATTTATTAATTTATTAACGAATTTCTTTAAGTTTTAAAGTGAATTTTTTCTAATAGTTCGCTAATCCGTCTGTTTTAACAAATACATTACTGGGGAAATTTTCGTAACTACTTTAAACAGCCCCACAAACTTCTCGCAAAGTTTACATTAAACTGATTGGCTTTGTTTGACAATACATATAACGTTTTAATACTTTATCGCCAATTTGAGGTTATCAATCTTGTCTTCTTAAATCATAATATTTTCTATGTTTTGAGAATGACTGGGCCATTTTTACTTTTGCCAATTCTAATGTTTCTTGTAAATATCTGATATAGGCACCTAAAACGAAATATTACCTGTTATTGAAAGCACGTCCCATGGTTATGCCTGTTGCTTTTATTAAAGCTTTAAGCTTGATCCAATTCCTGAATAGATACTGCATTACTAAAAGCATCGTGTATCCGTTATTCAATCGTGGAAGAGGCCCTACTAAGTCGATAAATCATCTCCCACGGTTTCTCGACTTTTGTCGCATGCATTTTCCCGGTGGGCGCTACTTACTATACTTTATGCTGCTAGAAATTTGCACATGCGCGCATATCCCGGATGGCTTCGCGAAACATACCAGGACAATCATAATTCCTTGTTAGTTTTGATAGCGTTTTTGCAACCTCTAAATGCCCTGCAATCGGATCATCATGATTTTCCTTATGTATTCATTTTTTTTGTCGCAATCGCTGACGCATATTTTGCATCCATCTGCTTCATTACTTTCGTTCAAGTCCAGTGTATGTAAACTATGTCGATACAGTTGTAACATAAGCACTTTGGTGAGAGCTAACTCGTGCTCCGGCTCAACGCGCTTCGGCCCCAATCGCTCAACACTCCATCGAGTTCTTTTCAGCCCACCAAAGCTTATGTTCTATTCGTTTTAACTTGCATAAATGAGTGGCTCCGGCTCAACCCGCCTCGGTCCCTAGTGGCTCAACGCGCCACTAGGTTCGCTTCTGCAAGATAATTTATTTATTATTAGTTATAATTATTTACGGTGCGTACTATACTTTAGCCTACGCACAACACACCTAGGACCTTGGTCGCTCAACCCGCCACCAAGTTTGTTCTAATACACACCGAACCGCCAAATCCAATTCTCACTCTCGCTCAACACGCCAGAGTTCGAATTGGATTTTATTTTATTTAATTGTATTTTTTTTCTTTTCTTTGCTGGATGTTAGGATCTAAATAAATTTCTATTTATTTAGGAATAAGAAAATTTATTAACAAAATATAAAAATAATTAACAAAGAGTATAAAAAAACTAATTAACTTATTTATTTCGTCATTTGCCAACTTAGCCGCTGCTATCGACATGTTTAGTCGCGCCATTATCCGTTATAAAATCATAAAATATATTTATTTTATGATGTAGAAATTTAACAATTATTTTTTAACTTAAAATTAACGCTCCGCGTGAGCGTAATTGCAAATTTTATTTATTTTCTATTCTACGTGCTCGCATCCCGCCCTGAGTATGCTGAGACTTGTCGCCCGCTATCGCGTCAACGACAGGTCCTCCTTGAATAGTCAGTTTCGACGTTGCTGGCACACTGAAATTTCGCAGTCAGTGCGGCTCTATTTGAGAATTGGAAGAGAGCGCTCGCTCTCCCCCTACCGCACTGTACCGCGCCTTAGAACTACGCAGCGCCATCACCGCTCGCGAGAATTCGCGAATCAATTCGCGAATTCTCGCTCGCCGCCTGCATCCCGAGAGCGCTCGGTCAGCTTCGCTTTATCCCCGCGCGGGGGCCGCGCCACGAAGCCTTCGGCGCTCCCCCTTCGCCGCGCCGCGAGACTATTGTCTCGTCGCACAGTCTATTATTTTCTCTTCTGTGATCTGGAAAATAGGCTGCATTATCCGTTACAGATTTAAATTATTTATTGTACCACGTGTTATAAAGTTTTAAAACAGCATTTAGTTCGACTGGATTTCAAGAGAGTATGTCGGAAATATTCTTTTCTGTGCCCTTTCGATACTGTATATTGAAATTCCATTGGGACAATCCAAGAGCCCTCCGTGCTAATCGTACAGATGGATTCTCTAGTTTTTCTAACCATTAAAGAGATTGATGATCCGTGACCACCGTAAATGAATTGCGTTCCAAATATTGTCTCATTTTCCATATGCCCCACTGAAGCGCCTCAGCTACTTTAGATTACGGGGGGCCGGATACGCGAGGATCAGCTCGACTTTCGCCTGATCGGGCTTAAAACCTTCACGGTTCACCAGGACGCCGAGAACTTCAGCTCGGCCCGACAGAATTCGCTCTTCTCGCGGTTTATCGTGAGCCCTGACGCCCTTACGCGCTTTAGCACGTCCTTAAGCCATTTCAGGTGTTCCTCCAACGACTCTATCAGTATGATTATGTCGTCGAGGTAAGCATGTCTCAACACATATGGCATCCAGGTGAACTGAAGAAGTCCCTTTCTCGGTACTGTAAACGCAGTGATTGGCCTCGACGCTCAATGCAGTGGTATCTGGTGATACGCACTGCTGAGATCGAGCGTGGAGATGTATCTCGCTTTTTGCACTTTGCGCAGAATGCTATCCATGTAAGGTAGTGGGTAGGCATCTGCCTGCGATACTGCGTTGACTTTTCGAAAATGAACGCAAAAGCGATACTTGCCATCGGCCTTCTTGACCATGACGACGGGACTAAAGTACCAGCTCATCGATGGCTCGATGACTTCGCTCTTGAGCATGTCATCGACTTGGTAGTACATTTCTCACTCAATTTTTTGCGAGACAGGGTAATATCGTTGCTTAATGGGTCGAGCGACTCCGATATTTATTTCGTACTCAATTTATGGCATACACTCTCGTCGGCGCAGGGCAGCACACAAATGAGCAGCTGATCGAGTTGCTCGCGCTCTCGTTGCTCTATATCGGCTAACCCGACATATGCAATGGTTGTGACACGTGTCGTCCCTACATCGGCCACGATGAGCTTGACCGCTTGCTCCGCATCCTTCATATAGAGTTTATCGGTAGACGGGTCAAGAACTGGTCTAAAGACACGTACAAAATTCACTCCTACCTAACAGTCCTCGTCGAAAGCCGGGAGGAAAGCGACGCGAAGTTCTTTCACGATGTCAACCACCTCAAACGGCAGTAATAGGAATCCCACTATGGGGATGCGTCTGCCACACTCCTTTACTCGTGCTCGGCTGGAGTTGTCGACTGCTTTCGTTCGCAATCTCGGAGCGAAAAAAGAACGGATCCTATATTCGCCGACGCTCACCTGCAACCAGCAGCGAAACTCTCGACCATATCTGCCTTCTCGTACTCCATCTCCTTTGTGGGATCAAGCTCATCTTGGTGCCTCTCGGATGGAACCGTGGACATAGGTGCGACGAGCGCATGTGGTCCTTGTCCATTCGTCCGGTGTCGACACAGCCGAGGTAAAGTGGTCGGGAGCGGAGATGGCCAGTCCTACTCGCCCCCTGGCTTTTTCCGAGAGTTGAGGACACGTGGCGCGCGTATAGCCCGGCAGGCCGCAGCTCCAGCACTCGAGCGGTTTCGTCGGCGTGTGGTTTTCCCTTCTGCCCGTCGGACTCCCGTTTTTCAGAGAGTTGCATGGGGGCGTCTGCTTCGAGTTACGGGTCGGTGCTGGCTGCTGCACGGACTCCCGCTTCCGTTGCTTCGCAGCGCGTATGGTGTCGTCCCGCGTTTATCGAAAAACGGCTTCGGTGGTGTCGGACGCCTCGAAGGCCGGGTAGCTCGCGCGTGCGCGCCGCCGTGGCCTATTGCTACGCGTTGTGTGCGTATTTCTTCGACCATCATTTCATAACCAGCTTCAGTTGGGCACGGCCGTCGTTGGCAAGGCGGCGTCTCTCGTCGCCTTTTGTCCTCCGGCGCTGGGCTTAACAACTACAGTTGCGATCTGAGGCTTGCTGCTTTTTTTGTTGCGCCCAGGGTGATACGAAGCCTCGGACACTACTGTGCGCTCAGATAGCGGCGGCGGCTTATATGACTGCTGGGCTTCGAACATGAGCTCCATGTCAGACTGTATCAGTTACCCTGGGACTGCACTGTTGATGCAATGTACTCTCGATGTATTCTCGATGTACTCTCTGTGCAGGCTTGGCGGATGGCCAACTAGATAGTCGGCGTCGCGATTTATACCGCGCGTTTCAGCCTCGCAAGCACTTCACCAGTGCTTCACAAGCTTGTGTCTCGTCTCTATACTTCTTTTTGAAAACTCACGGTGCTTCAGGGAAAACGGGCCGAAAAGACCGAACAAACTCTCTTCTTGCTTCGCCGACTCAACGAACAATAATCTACTCTTCACGCGTTTTCTCCCGTCTCCCTCTCTCTCCCGGGCCCTGCCTGTCTCACTCGCTCTTACATATGGTAGCGGCATACACATTTCTCTCTCTTACATACTTCGCGTGCACGCGCATCTATTCGTGATCTCCGTCTTCACTCCGATCTTCGTGCTGCGGTTGAGTTTGATGACACCTCGAAAGAAGGAAAATGGCAATTAATCACGAACTTAGTCACTTACAATTTTGTCGCGCTCACAATCTATTGATTCTTGACACTACAAAATCCTATCACTTGTCAAATAAATGTGTTGTGTTCTTTTGTTTCTTTTGCTCAATTAAAGTAACGAATATTAACTAGTTTAATAATAGATAGAATTAATAATGATTAAAACTGATATATTTTTCATATTATTAATAACAAAAACAATTAATGTAGCAATTGAGGAATAATTAAATAACAATTTAATTATTAAATTAAATAATAGCTAATTAAATTTTGTCAACCAACAATTAATTAAATTAAATAACAATTTAATTCAATAGTAATTACATAACGATTTTTTTTGTTTCGTTTTCTCTTTTCTTTTCTGCTTTCATAACAAAATTAAATACGAAATATTTTTTTTATGTACTGTCTATTCGTAACAACCGTTAAACGAGCATTATTCAACGAATTATTTACTCGCATGATTTAATTTATTAATTACTTTAATATTCATTAATTACTTAACTAATAATTAATCCTTCTCTCTCTCCCTAATTGATTGAAGTGGTTAATTATTTATTTAATTGGTTTTTTGTTGTTTTTTAGATTTTTTTCGTTGCTGGAATTTTATCGAGAAATTTTTTATTCAGTTAATTAATTAATTTTAAATATTATTAATCACGTCATAATCAATTAACTGGCTCTATAGTCTGTGCGAGGAGGAGGTAGACATCATAACGACGAAGCTGAAATTGAAAAATGATGGTTCCTTATTTCAAAGGACTGACAGGTTGTGTCGCAGCTGGATGTTATCAAATGCGGTAATGAGATAAAAAGCTTTTAAAAATCATCGTTACCTCGACAATGCGCGACGAAACGAAAACATGTACTTTGAACAACATGGAAGCAAGATATGACGAGCAAGTTGCTACATCAGCTGAAACACCGCAAGTTCGAGAAGTCAATCCGAGCAAAGTCGAAAGGCCTAGCACAACAGCTGCAAAATCTAATTTCAATTTAGCAGAAATGAATAGGCATGAAACACGTGAGAACAGTTCTGCTACCTGACCCGGAGCTGTTACGGCCTCGATAGACGCTTCCAAGCCGAAGCTCACACCAGGGACGAAATGCTACAATCTCTTTATTGATTACCTTCAACGTATACCTCTCTATACCTACATTGCTTCATCCGAATCTTGCATTGTTAAAAACAGTACTGAAAGTCTTATTTTGTGAGTTTCTTGAGGACGCGTACTATTTTTTCTTCATCAGTTTTGAGACTCGAATTTGGTTCTTTCTAATGCAGATTTTGTCTTTGGAAAAGAGATATAAGTTGCACGTCACCAGATCCGGTGAATAAGATGGGTAGTCTAACAGTCAGATGTTTTACTTGGCTAAAAATCTCTTGGCAGTTATTGCTGAATGAGTCAACACATTTTTTTGAAGAAGCCATAACTTCATCTTCCACAATTTAGATAGTTTTTTCTTATTTTTTCACGGAATTCAGTAAGACATGAAGACAGTAATATTGATTAACAATTTGTCCTTCAAAAATCCAGTGAAAATGTACAACTCTATGAATTTAAAAAAAAAACAATCATCATTGCTGTTGAGTAGAAATATGCATATTTTGACGGTTTATAATTTCGGGCGTTCGAGTCACCGACGAGTCCTTATAAGTTAACCAAATATTACTGATACAAACTGGCCTTTAATGTCTTAATTTTCTACCCACAAGCCAATTTCAGTCACTAATGTCTATAAATAAGGCATGCATCCGAACTCATGCACGATGTTTCTTAGAGTTATATTAGACCATTTCATCATCACTCCTTTAAGTCATATCTGAATAATTAAGAAGTGATATTAGCACTAATCTATTCAGCAATGGCTTTGAATTTCGATCGGCTCATATTCGTTTTTTTGACTCTTGTCAATGTTGGAATTATTTGTTGGACAGATTTTGTTGTTTCAACTATTCAGTGCAGGAATTAGCGCTTTATTTTAGGATCCTCCTTAAAAATAACAATTATACTTAAAACTTAAGATTTGTCACGCTATTGCCCTTTTTAATGAGTGTGAGTCATTTTCAGTCACATTTAAATTTTCAATACAAATATTTTTGCGAGTCTTTTGTTGCTCAAGAGAGAATTAAGGAACAGTTTTAAATACACATTTCGCATGTTAAAATTTTCATGCAAAATTTGTCGGACATATTCCATATTCATCCCTATAGATTCAGAAATCACAGGAATACTTAACAGATGGTCGAATCGAAGTAGAATGCTAACTTTTTAACTACAGTTTTAACTACAGTTTTTCCAAGTTGCATTTGAAATTTCATAAAAATTCAGTGGTTAATTGTTACATAGACTCATTTTCCAGTGAAACGAAAAAAAACCTATATAAACGAAGACCAAAGCTAGAGTGAGTTGTCTACAGACATTGTAGACATCCAATTCAAAAGAGGAAACTTCAGACTAAACAACTGACAGTCGTTAATCTTTGACGCATACGTAATTCTTCTATAGCAGCATCAATCATATTACTGAATAGTCGCATCTTATAATATTAAAATAAAATTATTTAATAACCACCCCTCCCAGTAGTATTGTATCATTAAAATACTGTATTGTATTTATGTATTTGTATATTGTGTGTTTATATTTTAGTTTATGTAGTTTAGTATAAACGAAAAATTTTGTGAATAAACATGTTGAAATTATGAACAATGTGTGAAATTGAACATAACTTTATTGAAAAACTTCTGTTTAATAAATATATATAACTATAAGTAATTTTCATTTTAGAAAAATTTTATTTCATGCTTACAATCTTATATTGAACAAATGTATGATTATATAATAATAATAATAATAATAATAATAATATATTACATACAATCTCGTACCTACAAGTAGTGAGAATTTCAAAGTATATTTCTTATTTCTAATGTAATACCTAGCGATGTAAAGGACGCATTTGTCGTGCATCTACTCGAACACGAGGAACAATTTTCTATGCTCTCCGAGGAATAATTGCATACGCTGTACGCAAATGAACACATTGATAAAACTTAAACTTCTTACTTAAAATATACGACTGCGATAGTCGAATATTCGTATCATCGAGCAGCGGTCTTTTCAAATCTCCGTTATAGATTTCGATTACAAGGAGACAAAATAATTAATACTGCTTTTTCGAAATAATAAGTGAAGCAATATTGTTTGGCTGAGTATAATCCATATTCGAATTTTACGGCTAGGATCGTCGAATTCTCGGAGATTAACTGAATTAAGAAAAAAGTTACTATGTTATTTTCTATGATGTTTTCAATTAATTTTTTGAAATCCTTCACTTGACTACAATATTTTCTCCATAGATGATATAGTAACCGTTATATTATAATGTCTCATGGGTTCTACAAGCATAGTAAGTTTAGGGATTTATTGTCCGCTGTGGTACAGTGGGCTCGCGTCGGCCTGGGCGAAGAGCCACAATTGCCTGATAACTGGCCTATAGATTTCCATTGTGAGGAAATGTATTTCACGAAATTACTATTTGCTTTTATCAGTCATGTGGAGAACTGTATTTTTACGGCCGAGTCAAATTCGTTCAGAAAATGTGTGGTGGGAGCCGGTGAAGTTTCAGCATATAGACAATCCGCGTCGACATGGACAGCGTGCAACTTCAAAACTATTCTATCGCTTTCGATTATCACGAAAATTACTTCATCATAATTATGATTCGTTTATATGACTAGTGAAGGAGACAGAATTCTTTGGCTAAAGAAAATTCGTTCTAAAAATACGTGTTGGGAATCATCGAATATTCAGCATGCAGATGGGTCGCTCCGAACAGAATGGCGAGCGGCCTTCCCTGAAAACTGCCCTGTTTATTACGATTGGTTGATAGTTGGTGAAAATTACTATTTATATTCATCAGTAGTCAAGAAAACTGCATTTCTTTTAATGGAGTAAATATCACACGCAAATGCGTGGCTGTGATCTACTGATGTTCGACTTATACTAGGCGTCCGTCAATGAGAAAAACGAATGGCACCACTGTGAATGTTATTGTTGATATCGAATGTAACTAACTTTTTTCAAAAATTGAAATTTATGTTCCCAAGTAGTAAAGAAAGCAATATTTCTTAGCGATGGAAAAATTCTTCTCATATGAGACGATGAACGGCGACTGATCCTTGTTCGTGAACATTGCCATTTATATTTGAATGCATCTTAGAAAGCTACATTTTTTGGCGGAGTCCAAATTGTATACAAAATTAGCTTTGGAAGTCTTGAAATGTTTCATGAAGAGTTAATGCACATTGGCTCAAATGACAAAGAACAACCTCCTAAAAACAATATTAAAAACTTCATTATTATTTCCTAATTATCGCTTTTTATCACAAGTCATATGAAAGAACTTTATTCTCTTATTTATTAAGTGAATATGTATTATCATATCAATATATAATGAATATTTTTGAATAAAAAGAAATGATACAAGTATTGCTAAAAATTTAATTCAATAAACTCAGCTATTACATATACAAGATTCGTATTATTCCAGTAACTTCTGATTTCATTTCTGTTTACATTGTTCATAAACACAATTTCCAGCAATCCATGTAGAAATTACATATAAATTTTCATCAAGTAATATCAAATCAGCTTCAGCGCCAAAATTTAAAGTTCCTTTCTCAGATTCAATTTGTAAAGCCTTTGCAGGATGTAAAGTTGCTGCTTCTAAAGCTTCGATTATTGAACAATCTAAAATTAGAAAAATAATTTGAATTTTTATTGCAATATTTAATTTAAGTTAATTGATTTGAACTATTTGATATTAAAATTTTACTATTTATTATTGAAGATTTTTAAAGAATTTTTCTGGCTTCCTGAGCCATAAGTATGAACGTTTTTGCTCAATTTCAGACCAGAAAATGAGGTTTTGGGGCCGACTACGATTTTTGATCAAATGGCAATCAGATAACGCTAAAATACCTTATATGCCGTTAAAAAATCTATAGGCATAACCTAAACTAATTTACAGACAACATTGCTTGTATTATATCATGATTATATCTGTCAGTAAATGTAGTTCCATAGTTTATTTGCACCCTGGATGTAAAGAAAATGAATGAAGCTACGAATACGAATACGATATACATTAGGTAAGAGTGAAGAGCGTAACGTTACCGTATCAATAGTTAGTAGCTCCCAATGATACAAATGATTGAACATAGCTTATTATATAGAAAAGTAGTATATTGAAAACAAGAAAATTATATTTCTTTCTTTTTCTAATGATGACATTGACTACGAGGTCAGATAATTAAGTATACGACTGATTTTATTTCTCGGCTTATGGTAACACTGGGAACCTGTAACTCCGCTATTACAATAGTAGATCCCTACTCTCTCGATTGATAGAGAGATTTTACGTTTTAAAAATCGTTTAAATTATTATCTCTGGCGAAACCGAGACAGGGCATGCTAGTATATATATATATATGTATATTGTTATATGCCGACGCATAGGCTCCCTAGAGTCTTGCGTGCGCGCTTCCGTTAGAATACGGAAAGCATTCCCGAACCCCCTCTCTCCGCCGCGGCGATTCCGAGCGAATCAGTGCTTGCGACCACCGGCGAAGCCTTACGGCGCCACCAGAGTCGCAAGCGCAGTTGATATAAAAGAGAGGGTTTTCGGGATGGAAAGACAGAAAGAGAACGGGGTCCGACGGCACATTCCAGGACAAATAAACCAACTCAACTGTTATCCGACGTCTTGTCATTCACCCTCCCAGACTCCATCACACCATAGGAGCGAAGCTCCCCCGCGCCGCACATGGTTCCAGCAGGAGAGTGGAGCAGCGCCGCCACAAGATTAGTGGCACCGAGAGAGAGACAGAGAGGGAGCTGCAGCGCCGCCGCGCGCCACCGCTCCAATAACAGTGGAGCAGGCCGCCCCCGCCGCGCACCCCCGCGCGCACCGCCTGAGGCGGTTCGAGAGAGCGGTGACCGAGCCGCCGCCGCCGCAGCAATGAACGCCACACGCAGCTGATCAAGAACAAGGCCGGCGGAGGTCAGTACAGCTTGGCCTTTGGCCCTAGCTGACTTTACCCTTTCCCCCCTTCCCTCCTACCCGGTGGTCTCTACCTCATCGGTCCTTTTCAGGACCGTCTCATGCGTAGGAGACGAGGAGAACCACCCCCTCCTCCTTCTTCTCCCCCACCGGTAGGTGGTGTCTCGCCCCGAAGGCCCTTCTCAGGGCCGCCCAGTCGTAGGGGACAGGGCGAGCCACCCACCTCCCCCCTCTTCCTCCCTCTCCACCTGCGGGTGGTGTCTCGCCCATAGGCTCTTCTCAGGGCTGTCCTGTTCATAGAGGACAGGGCGAGCCACCCACTCCCCCCTCCTCTCCCCCTCGACCTCCCGTCCACGGGCAGCGCCTTGGTCCGATCCGGAAACCCGGATCAGACGGACGTTGTTCACGATGTGGACTCCGGGCAGGGCACCCCTCCGAAAGGAGTTACGGGCATAGCGCCCAGTAGCTCCAATTAGGAGCCGAGCCCAAGGCCTCCGGAGACCCACCGGCGCGACGGGACAGGGCGATCCTTCCCCAGCCTCCCACCCACGGGCTCGTCCGCGTCCGATCCGGATATCCGGATCTAACCGACACCCCCCGCGGTGCGGACTCCGGGCAGGGCACCTCTCCGAAAGGAGTTACGGGTGGATACCCAGTAACTCCGACTAAGAGCGGTGACCAAGACCTCCGGAGACCCACCGGCGTGTCGAGAGACGCGCCTGGGGATCGTCGGAGGACGAGGCCTTCGAGGGGGGCACTCTCCGGGGTCACTGTCAACACTTCTCCCAAAATCAGGAAGGAAGGATGACGCCAGAACGCTCCTGCGGTAACCCAGAACTGCGGACGAGACGGCCACGCCACAGGCCAAGAAGGAGGAACGAACGACAGCGCGCCAAGAGGAACGCACGGCGCCTTCGGAATAGGCGGACAGCGCCGGAGGAAGCGAGGGAAAATTTCTGGGAGATCGATCTAGATCTGCCAGATCTAGATCTCCCGGAAGCCACCTCGGAGGACGAGGGACCACCGAAGGCCGTACGGAGCGCGGTGGTGATCCCAACCGCTCCAGAGGCCCTCGACGTGCGGAGCAAGATTGGCATCCGCCGTCCCACTCGGCCGTCGCTCGTCGTTCCTCCTCCTCGGCCTCCCCTGGCGGAACTTCCCGGGATCCCGGCCACCTTCAGACTCCCCAACCGAAGACTCTCTTCAATCCGGCGGCGTCTGAAGGGCAAGGGCCTCCCAGCGGCCCCGTGCATCGGCCTGGTTAAAGAAGAGATTCAACACCGTAGTCGAAGCGCAAGCCGGAGAAGGGCTGCACGCGCACTCCGTCCGCCTCCGTTCGTATCCCCTTACCGGACCCCTCCCCGGTACCACCCGCGTTGACACAACGAGAAGCGGCGATTAAAACGGCCCTTTTCAGGGCCACCAAAATCAATTCACACGAGGCCAAATTACTCCTTTAACCGTTACCTCCAGTCCCATTCCCTCGTCTTGTAACAATATATATATATATATATATATATATATATATATATATATGTATATATATATATATATGTATATATATATGTATATATATATACAATACATACAAATATATTTTATTTAGATTTGGCATTTTGAGCCTAGAATTTCCTCAATAGCTAATGTGTGAATTTAGTTTGTCTTTCACTGGAACTGTCCCAATGTTTATTTATATAAAAAGTCCAAGGGGCTTTACTTGGTTATTAATTAATAAATATTTTTTCATTGGTCTTACAGTCCAATCAAATCAATCGAAAACAATACGTAACAATATCAATACATATCTACATTAACATTAATACATCAATACACAAAAATAATAAAGATAAAATTTAAAATTAAAAATTAATTAAATTAAATAATTAAATAAAATTTAATAATTAAATTAAAACTAACGCTGTCAAACAAAATAAACATGATTCGTTTTCTCATGTTAGCAGGTTATCGAACCGTGTACGTTTCAGTAATAATAAAACCATTCCGATAAATAACAATGATCGCATTATTATAGGTCCGACAGAAAGTTCAGCAAAATTTTTAACTTCTTCTAATGCTACTAAAGAAGTAGTAATGAAAACAAATGCCCTGCTAAATTTAAATTGGATATCGTATACTGTATCAATTAACACAGTCCTCAATCTTGTAAAAACAAAGAAAATTTAAAATGTATTAATTGTTTCCAGATCAATCCGACTAACACATGCTGTCACGCAGCCAATGATAGATTCAATTGTCCGATTCTTCGTAGAAAAATTGAGCGTAAAATTGCTTGGATAAATTATGACTTATAATAATATAAATGATGTTAATCTACATATTGTTCATATCAATGCGCAATCCTTCGAAGCATATTTTTCGGACATTACCGAATCTCTACCGATCAATCATCTCTACCGAGCGATACGAAATCTCGTGTTTTAGCTATTAGTGAATCTTGGTTCAAACCCAGACGAGCATCGAGATTTTTGGATACCCCATATTATAATTTTTATCGCGTTGATCGAATCAGCAAAGGTGGAGGAGGGATTGCTATCATTCGATTTCGACAAGGATTATAGACTATTCACAACAGTCTGAAATATATATTAAAAGGCCTAAATTTCTCATTTGTATTTTATATGTTGGCAATTTAAAAGTCCTTTTTTGTATAGTTTATAGTCTCCCTAAATGTTGCTTTTGGAATGACATTGAAGAGGCATTTCTAAATTGCAATGCAGCTTACGACTTTTGCATACTCGTAGGCGATTTTAATATTAATTGGACAGACACTTCTACTCCGAGCACTATCTTAATAAAATTTTTCTCTGTCTGTAAATTGAATCCGATTGCCTTCAAACCTACTCATCACATTGGAACTTCGTCCATAATAGATTAAATTTGTGTTAGCGATCCTTCAAATGTTATTTATTCCAACCAGACTTATGTTCCAAATATCTCTGAACATGATGCTCTTCTGTGTGACATATCTCTTCCGATTCCATAAACGTCTATAACAAAATCTACCTTTCGTCAATTTCGTCATTTTGAAATTTAATCCGATCAAAGACCCACTGTGAGAATATCCCCAGATATTCGATTCTTTCTTCGCCACATTGAACCGATAGAAGTTGTCGAAGCTATTCTTACTATGCATTGTAATACTCATGGGATTGATAACATCCCAATAAATTATCTCAAACAAAGCCTGCCAATAATTTTACTCATACTTGTAAATATCTATAATTCTTCCATACAATCAGGAATATTACCAACTACTTGGAAAATTGCAAAGGTTATTCCAATAACTAGATGTCAACCGCCACGTGAAATGAGTTATTATAGACCGATTAGCATACTCTGCGCTACATCAAAAATTCTAGAACGTGTTGCATATAAGCAAATTTCCGGGTTTATCACTGAAAATAAGATACTAGATAACTATCAGTCGGGTTTGAGAAAACTACATAGCAGACAAACAGCTCATTTAAAAATTTATGATGATATTCGCCAAACCTCCGATAACAATGAAGTTGTACTCTCGGTTGCGATTGACTTTTCTCGAGCTTTCGACTTGTTTAATATACCGTTATTATGCAGAAATCTGGAACACTTTGATTTTTCTGATGCTTCGCTTAACTGAATTGCCTCATTTTTATCTAATAGGAAACAATACGTAAGCTCAACTACAGGTGAAAATTCCTCTATTATCACTCGCACGTCTGGGGTTCCGCAAGGTTGCTTAGTTACCCCATCGTTGTTCTCTGTATTTATTAATGATGCTCCATTGGCTCTCCAATATAGTAAACATCACCTCTACGCTGAAGATTTTACCATTTACATTAGCGGGCAGTTTAGTGATTTAGAAATAATAATTTCGAAGATGAACACTGACCTTCATAATCTGTTTGTTTGGGCGACTTCTAATGGCCTTTCTATCAACGCCAGTGAAACACAATCCATTTGGTTAGCTACCAGGAACTTTGTGAATCGTCTGCCTATCTCTGATTTAATATCACTTCACTTAAACCACGATAGAATTGCATACACTAATACTATTAAAATACTCGGTATCACCTTCGATAACTCCTTAACTTGGGCCCTGCAATGCATGCTCACCGCAAGGAAATGTTTTGCAGTGTTAGCAAGATTACGCAAAAACAGTAACTGCTTTACACGTCAGTTAAAAGTAAGACTTATTAAGCAGCTATTCTTCCCATACTTAGATTATTGCTGTTCTGTCTTTCTTGACCTTTCCGCCGAACTGATGTTGAAGTTACATCGCTGTAAGAACGCTGCAATTCGGTTCGCTTTAGACCTTAAAAAATCCGATCATATTTCCTCGGCTTACAGGACCCTAGGAATTTTACCATATAATCTAAGTAGAGAGTACCTTACCGTTATGCTACTGGCATCTGTACTGAGATAAGGTGAACCACATTATATTTATAATAAGCTAAAATTTAAAAAAAGTATCAGTTTAGCCTCGCTCCGTGATGTTGACATTGACCTATTTATTAATAGGACACAATTATCATGCAATATGTACTCATTTACCATTGCTGCTTCACATTTGTGGAATGAGATACCAGTACATATAAGATCTTCCTATAAAATCTCTGCTTTTAAGCCTGCGCTGATTTAGTTCTATAGAGAATGTTAATATTTTTTTTTCTTTCTGTTATTATATTTTACTTTTATACATTTATATTATTATATTTTTGTTTAGATTGTTAAAAATTGTTATTATATATGTAATATTGAAATTATGACTAATTTTTGTTATGATATATATAGCTTGACTATTATTGTAATATTTCTATGCTGGCCTATGAAGGACCACGAGTCCTTAGGCTTAAATAAATGAAATTTTAATTCTAATTCTAATTCCTATCCTCCCTCTCTCTCCTCTCTCTCTCTCTCTCTCTCTCTCTCTCTCTCTCTCTCTCTCTCTCTCTCTCTCCCTCTCTCTCTCTCTCTCTCTCTCTCTCTCTCTCTCTCTGTACATATTATTATGTAGAGGAATTAGAGGATTCTGTTTTCTTAATTCTAAAATTTTATCTGCAACAATGTTTTTAAAGAATTCACACCAATGCACAATACGGAAATATATATATATATATATATATATATATATATATATATTATATTTTACTGTAAATTAATGGGAATATAGGGAATATGGGGTCCCTTTCTTAATCCAAAAATTATATTTGCAAATTTTTTAAATTATATATATATATATATATATATATATATATAGTATTTTTGAATTCACGTATATATAATTCTATTTAGTAAAAGTCAAGAAAAATTTATAATTTTTCAATCACTAATTAAATGTAATATAATAAATATATTTTTTGTATTCAAATGAACCTATTTGTTGGATTAAAATAAATGCATTTTTCATAAAATAGATTTATCTGAATGCACAAATTTTTTTGCATTGTGATAGTACAATTTAAATTATATTGTTTAGTAGATTGCATGCTATGATAATATGAATAGCAATTAAATAAATTTTACTATATAAAAATGTAATAAATATTATTACATAATTAATTTACTGAAAGTAGAATATTTTATATTAACTTAAAATTTTTTTGAATTACAACTTTTTACAAAAAAAATATTTTCTACAATCTTTTGCAGAGGATTTGTTTTATTAAGCATTATTTTATTACTGACAGGAAATTCTATATTGTTTTTGAATTTACGTAAATGAGATTGTAATTATTATATTAGTCGCCTTACTCGACTAAGTTGAAATTATTATTTATTTATGTTTTATGGAATACTTACTACAAATATTATGGTGAAAATTAAGGGAAATTGCATTTTTATCGTCAAAACCATAAGTATGTAAAAAGCTCGTTTTTCTAAGCTATCTTGTAAAAAAAAGGAAAATTTCAAAAAGAATTGTTAACAAAACTTATAGATCTCATCAAAATATACATTTCTTATTCTATTAATTTTCTTTGCCAACTGTAGTTTTCGAAAAAAATATTCAATCCAACAAAGGAGATAGAATAGGCAATAGTAATATTACGATTCAGCTCATATTCCAAATAATTTAATTGTACTTTTGTCGACTGCTTATATACAAATTAATAAATATATGAAAAAATATATAGTCCAATCAAATCATTCGAAAACAATACGTAACAATATCAATACATATCTACATTAACATTAATATATCAATACACAAAAATAATAAAAATAAAAATAAAAATTAAATTAAAAATTATAATGACAGTCAGACTGTCCTTGTTTACAGTCACCTCCGTAGACTAATCTGAAAATAAAATATTAGCTGAAAAAAAATTTTTTTGTTAGTAAAGTGCAGTCTAACTGTTCCCAACACCCTTAGCTAATTTAAGATCCAGTCCAACGTTTCGAGCTCGCTACGGCTCCTCATCAGGGACTAAACTAAACCTTATATTCTAATCTATACATACTTTATCCCCACTACCAAATTTAGTAAATTAAATCTAAATTCCCCCTCTACACAAATTGTCCAAAACCAATCAATTTAATAAGGAATGATAAACACTGTCCAATCTACCAGACTCTAACATTAAATTCACATTATTTTGATTCCTGGAAATGTGAATACTTTCAAGACTCTCCCTTTTATACTTATTATTAATACCATGTTCCAAAATATCTACATACACAAAATCAAAAGAATGTAAAAACTTTAAACAATGCTCTTTTAAACCGGAAGTAATATGTGAGCTACGTAAACTATATTTATGTTCATAAATTCTCTTTTTTAATTATCTACCTGTTTGTCCAATATACGATTTATCACAATCCATGCAATTAATCTTGTAAACAACTTCTGATTTTAAGCATAAATCATCCCTATCTTTGCAATTATTAAACTATCTACTCAAATTATTGCTATTTTTAAAGAAAATTTGAATGTTATCAATCCTCTAACATATGGCAAGACAATAATTTTGCCTCCATTAACATCAACTCGTGCATTATGTCTATTTTCAGTATTATAAATGTCAAACAATCTCTCACCAATTCATCTATTAATAAATTCAATTGGATAACCATTATTAATAAAACTTTTTCTTACTATCTGTAAATTATTTTGTCTAAAATCTTTATATGATAATTTTATTGCTCTGTTAATGACACCTTTTAATGCTCCAATTTTGTTTCTGAATTGGTGGTGTGAATTAAAATATAAAAACCTACCTGACCAAGTAGGTTTTCTTTCCCATTTAAGTTTCACCTTATTATAACTACATCTAATGACATTGATGCCCAGAAAACTCAACTGATTATTAACCTCAACCTCCCTTGTAAATTTAATTCTGGTATGTACAGAATTAAAAACATCCACCATTTCATCCACAAAAACTTTGATATTTATAATACCGAAAATAGACATAATGCACGAGTTCATGTTAACAGAGGCAAAAATTATTGTCTTACCATATGTTAGAGAATTATCTGAAAGAATTTAAAAAAATTTTCGACAATATAACATTCAAATTTTTTTTAAAAATAGTAATAATTTAAGTAGGTTGTTTAATAATTGCAAAGATAAGGATGATTTATGTTTAGTTTAGCTAATATTTTATTTTCAGATTAGTGTACAGGGGTGACTGTAAACAAGGACAGTCTGACTGTCATTATAATTTTTAATTTAATTTTTATTTTTATTTTTATTATTTTTGTGTATTGATATATTAATGTTAATGTAGATATGTATTGATATTGTTACGTATTGTTTTCGAATGATTTGATTGAACTGTAAGACCAATGAAAAAATATTTATTAATCAGCCCATATTTGTTAAAAAAAAACATATATAAAGAATATATAGACTAAAACATATATATATTTTCATGAGAGGTTGTGCTGTCATTTGGAACATTTGTTGATATTTTTCGTATTTTATGCAATAAGTTAGAAAAAAAATTTTTTACTGAATTTTAATTTGATTTACTATAAAAATGGAATTATCGCCAATTTTTACTATCATATCTGTAACCAGAATCCTAAAAAACATATATGTACAAATTTTATCTTAAAATACACGTATCGGCTTTTTATAGGCAAAAAAAAATTTCTTTGATATGGTATTGCCTGAGCTAAGATCTATTAAAAGAAAATTTTTTAAATCATTCATTGAAAAAAAAACTCCCAGAAGGAAGAAACTCATGAAACAAGCATGGATTACAAATTAATTAGTACAGTTCTTAAAATCTGTGGCGGACAATCTTTTAAAATGGATGTCAAAAAATGCCTTCAGGAGCTAAAATTCAAGAATAGAAAGATAGGGAATAGGGTTGTTACGCAAGGAACAAAAAGAGACAATCTTGATGAATTCTATAAAAAGTTGGCAAGAGAATTTCAATCAAAAGTATAGAAAAAATTACGTAGAGATGAATAAGCTAATCATAAACATCTTAACGACAGATTTTATGGAACAGCAAACCCACATAAGCGAGTTAAAAACAAACATCTGCGAACAGATAGAGGTTAGAAGAATAAACGAGTTACAGGAAAATTAGAAAACAGTAAGGTCAGACCTTAATATATTCCAAAAAGAGAGGGTAGAATAGTATATTCATTTATTAATAAATTGTTACATTCGTAGTCACGTATACAAACAGGTGGAAATACTTACTGAAAAGTTTGCTTTTGGTGGGAGAATCCAGAAAACGATATAGAGAGCTTATGATACATTAAAACGATATACTTAGCAAAATATTTGAGCGAGCGCCTGCAACAGAAAATATGGCGTGACTTTGAGTTCAGATTTTATAAGAAAAAAGACGCCTCAGCCGTAGCGATTACGCATTACGAATGCATAAAGACGCGTCCAGGCTCAACGACGCTCCATCTACACGACAAATTATAATCAATCATTCACGGCACATAGATGAGATGGTACAAGACGCCATTATCGGAAGAAGAATTGATATGCTTAGTGATCTAACTAATCTAATAGATAATTTCGATTTCAGTAGATATTTGAACTCCATCAAGGCCAATGGCGTCAAGCAATAGAAAGTTTACCAAAGCCATGACTGAACTTCCGAGTCACTGGAAAGAGTGGTGGAAACAGATATCCTCAACCACGAGGCAATCATCGTTATCAACAAAGGAATCAATCAATAAGGGGTTCATACTATCAAGGCAGAAACCCTCCACGCAACACCTATTGGATGTACAAGTAAATTATTAGACATGTAACTCTTTTCCACAATGTGAGGTTTTGTTATAAAAATATGGTTACATATCCTTTCTTCAAAGTAACGTCCATCGGTAGCTATAACTTTTTTTCATATTTCTAGTTATTTAAGAATTTCGGACCAAAAAAATATCAAGCCAATTTTTGATTCCCTCGATTGAATTAAAGCATATTTCAGTAAGAGCATCCTGCGTTGCTCGAAGCAAGCGGTAGTCAGATGGTACTAAGTCTGCACTGTAGGGCGGATGAGGCAGAATTTTCCGTACACTATTCTGCAAATTTTTTTTTGACCTAGGCCGCAACATCAGGCCGAGCGTTATCGTGATGAAAAATTTATTTTTAATTTATAAAATGTCATTTCGGCGTTTATTGGATAGCCTAGATGGGTTTTGTATACAATTGTAAAGTCATAATAAATACATACATTTTTCATGAACATTGATTTTTATACCGCTACAGGAACATTTCGGACATGCAAAATCGCCATACGACGTCTCTCAGCTTCCATTCGTACGGCATTGAGTTTTCAACCTTTTAAATGAATCGCAGTGCTTTTAGACGCAGAGAATCGGCTTGTTACGTAATGATGCAGCAAGTTCTTCTTCAATCTGTCACATATTCTCAAACATCTAATTCCTCGTCTTCAAAAGTTTTCGGCTTTCCGAAGCAATTCTTGTCTTTAAAATCACCATTTTTTAACACCATTACATTGCGTTCCATAAGTTTCCAAAAGCAAAAGTTTATTCTCAGTTGCTCTTTTCGTCATATTAATGAGTAGAAGTAGCGCTTCCCGCAAATAACGTTTATTTGGCTGAAAACTTACCATGATTTTGCTCGATAAAATAAACAACACTGAAAGAAATACTCAAATATAATGATAAAAAGATTTTGATCGATACATAACCTACAAATATAACACATGAGGTCTGACAGTTCTGCCCGGGATCCACTTGTAACATCATTTTTCGATAAACGCTGGAAACCTACTTATATACCCAATATTACAACGATCATAGACCATGCCGCTAAATAATTAGCTACAACCGACGTCCGTTTAAAAATGCGCCAAATGGACGACGCAATCAATATGGATCCTAAGTTGCGCATAAAAAAGAAAATACTTAAATTGTTATACACATGATCGATGATGTAATAGATCATATCAAAACTCCGGAAAACGAATAAGCGTCGTTGTAGCGGCCTCGGAAAGAAAAAATAAAAAAATCAAAACAATCGCTCTGACAACGAGTAGGAAAAACATCAATATAACCCGTTTACGCTCAAACTGGCATAAAATTCTGTTACTTTTCAATCGCATACTCCTTAGATAAATTTTATTCAATCATAATAAAAGTACAATATTTTGTATTTTTTTCTGCGCTTTCCGAATTCGTTCTAAGATTGACGATATTTGCTGTCATTTTTATAATACGGTTGTTTAAAACTGAAAACAGTTTAAAAATTTCAAAAATCAACAAAAAAAATTCAAAATTCAAAAAATAAAAAAAATGACTCAGATTTCGTTGACCTCCACGTGGATTAGTCTCTTAAATCAAAACTTTAAATTTTAAACATCATACAATAATCAATTTCCCTCGGTAAGCATCAACTTTACAAAAAAATTTTATAGAACAAAAAATGCTTAGAATTAGAGAAAGAATACGTGTTAAAATAATTTTTACATTTTTCAAAAAATGAACTAAGCAAAAAAATAAAAAATCATTCAACAATTCTGAACAAAATTTAGATGTATTCCTCGACTAATTGTAAGCACCTTTAGTTCTATAAATTTTATTCGTAAACTTAATATTTATGGAGAAAAAAATTGTAAAGCTTCTTAATACAGTCAGGCATAAAAACAGCTGTTTCGATGATTGCCATTGTGAATTTCCATAAATTTACTACCCTATCTTTTAGTATAGGTCTGAATTCCATCGATCATAGTTTTAGCGCCCTCCGATAAAGGATTCCTGTTCAGATTTATAATTATTTCGAAAAAAATATTAGTTTTATGACTGCTTTTCAGTTTTAAACAGTCGTATTGTAAAAATAACGGCAAATATCGTTAATCTTAAAACGATTTCGGAAAGCGCAGAAAAAAATACAAAAAGCATGTAGATTCATTATAATTGAATAAATTTTATCGAAGGAGTATAGCGATTGAAAAGTAACAGTTTTATGTCAGTTTGGGTGTAAATGGGTTAATAGTCATTTCCAAATATGAAGAAGCCTTCATCGTGAACAATGACTCTGTAAACACGTCAGAAAGAAGTCTGGATATCCGTGAATGAGGAGATTCAAGAAAAAGTTGCTGGGCACGCCTGTACCCGTCACCCCCGACAACGCCAAGGGATCGGGACATGGAAAGACTTCCTCAATCGGTCGTTTCAGTTACGTAGGGAGTAAGAGAGAGGTGGACCGAGGCATATGGCGAAGATTCAGACTGGGAATACAAGGATATCATTGCCCTCCACTCTAAAAATGGGGAATTATAAATGTGTGCTTTTTTTGGTTTATTATCATCATTTGTAGACTTTTCTTCATAATATATATTGTTTTTTATAACTTTTATAAATGCGCGTTTCTTTTTCTTCATCGCTGCCGATGTCAGCAAAACAGACCACGCATTTAAGGTGAACATGCGAGGATCCTCGGATGTCTCAATAACTGCGAAACACGAATAAGGATTATATATCAGATTAAATTGTTCTTATATTCATACTAATTATTAGATTTTTTCCGAATTTCGAGGATTTATTGTAAGAAACTGGTTATATATTTATAATTCAAAGTATTGTCAATCGCTCGTCACTACTTTCTCCTATCTTTCGCACAGCATACGAATCCCGCGTTGAAAAAACTATCATCTTTTGAAGCGATTTACGAATTGATCCAATTTTTTACTTCTTCGTAAGACCAGAAGTGCTGGTCAGTTGGGCCATGTGTCATTGATCGAAACAAGTGATTGTCTGAGGGAGCAATGTCTGGAGAATAGAGTGGGTGGGCTAGAACTTCCCATTTCAACGATTACAAGTATGTTTTGACCATTTTCGCAACATGGGATCGAGCATTGTCATGCTGTAAAATCACTTTGTTCTGTCTATCGTTGTATCGTGGCCGTTTGTTTTTCAATGCTTGGCACAAACGCATTAATTGCGTTCGATAAAGATCGCCTGTGATTGTTTCAGTTGGTTTTAAAAACTTATAATACACTACGCCAATCTGGCCCTGCCAAATACTGAGCACGACCTAGGAACCGTGAATATCCGGTTTGGCCGTCGACGTGGAAGCCGGGATATCCCCATGAATTTCTGCGCTTGGAATTATCATAATGAACCCATTTTTCGTCTCTACTCACAATGCGATGCAAAAGTCACTTTCGTCTTTGCCTTGCAAGTAACTATTCACAAGCAAACAAACGCCGTTAAACATATCTCGGCTTCAACTTGTACGGCATCCAATTTCCTTATTTCTGAATAATTACCATGAATTTCAGACATTTATAAATGGTTTATTGCGTTACTTCCAATGATTCTGCCGATTCGTGTTGCGTTTGACACGAGTTATGATCAAGTAATGCCTCCAATTCTGTATCTTCGAAAACGTTCTATCTTCCACCGCCCGTAAAAATCACCGTTCTTGAAACATGGAAATTAGCTCGGCACGTTTTTTCACTAATAGAGACTTCACCATACGTATTTGAGAGCATTAGATACGCTTCAGCCAAAGATTTCTTCATATTAAAGCAGAAAATTGAAACCTACCACAAATCACGGAAATTTCGCTCGTAAGCTGACATGTTCAATTGAGAATAACTTTATGATGCAGACACAAATGCACTAATATTTTGGTGACGTTATGTTTACAAGTACCTACACTTATTGTATGACATGTACGATCTATTTATTTTAACTACCACTAACCGCTACAGCCATCTATTGCAAAACAAATGAAAAGGAGACAAGAAAGCACTTTCCAATCGAAAATAGCCATCTATTATAAAACGGCGAAAACAAAGTTTTACACCTAATATATTTTTAATTACGTGCATCTGATATATTACATATGTCATATATTATTAATTACCAATAGTTACATGCAATACGGTTTAAATTATATTATAATAATAAAAATATCTGAAGATATTGTATGTTATTATATTAAATATAATATTAGGTGTACAAATAAGTTACTGCCGTTTTGAAAAGATGGCACCACTGATAAAATAACATCGAAATTGTCAGCTGTAAAAAGTCGTATAGTATATATTGACATCTGGAAACAGTATAACCTTTTAATACCTCTGACTTTTTGCTAGCATCACTTAGTTTTCATCGTCTTTTCAGATGTCAAGTTTTGAGTCAAGTAAGCGTAATTTCCGGGAATTATTAAGTTACTTCTTTCATTTGAAGCAATCTACAATTGAAGCACATTGGCTACTCATAGAAATATATGGTCATGTTAATTTGAGTGAGAGAAGTTGTCGGAAGTGGCTCAAGAAATTTAAAAGTTGTGATTATGACGTGGAGGACAAAATACGTAGTAGAAGGCACACAGTGTATTGTGGCAAAGAATTAGAAGCTTTACTGGAGGAAGATCCGTGCCAAACGCAAGACGAACTTGCACAAGAGTTAAGAGTGACTCAACAAGCTATGTCACAACGTCTCAAAACCCTGGGTATGGTTCAAAAGCAAGGAAATTTGGTTCCTTACGAATTGAAGCTAAAGGACGTCGAGCGTCACTTATTCTCTTGCAAAAAGTGGATTCACTACGACAACCCAAAGCGTAGCAGGTCATGGGGTAAGCTTGGGCATGCCTCTACTTCGATGGCCAAGCCAAACATTCATGACAAGAAGCTAATGCTGTGCATTTGGTGGGATCAGCTTGGAGTAATCTATTACGAACTACTCCAACACAATCAAACCGTCATTGAGGAACGTTATCAATAACAGCTGATGCAATTGAGCCGAGTATTGAAGATTAAACGTCCACAATATGTCAAAACGCACGATAAAGTCATTTTTCAGCATGACAACATTCGACCACATGTTGCAAAAATCGGAAGGGAAACGTTCGAAGCACTTAATTAGGACGTCCTACCCCATCCGATGTATTCACCAGACATTGCTCCTTCAGACTACCACCACTTCACTTCTTATAAGGAATTGAAGAAATCGGTCGATTCGTGGATCGCCTCGAAAGACGAGCAATTTTTCAGACAAATAATCATGTATCTACAACTTATGAATATTATCGTTGAATAAACGAACCTTTCATTTTATAAAATATATAATCTCTCTGATTCAAGCATTTCTGATGCAGTCAATTTCTTTTACGTTTTATGTTCTTATAATAATATATCACCTCGGACACTGAATCTTTTTATCTTTTTCACTCTTTAGAAGAAGAGTCTGGTTTGCACACATACACTATGCAATTAGGTAGACTAGGTGAAATAGGACACGCTTGCTCTTGTTCTTTTCTTCTTCTTTCCTGTCTCCAATTCTTTGTCTATAAGAGGCATATCTTACCTCTCCTCATTGTTCTCTTATTCTAGTTTTGATTTCAGTTTCGATCATCAATATAAATTAGCAAAGGTTGACGGTTATAAATACGTAAATCCTATGTATACCTAGGCCAGAAGTAAAAAAATTGTAGTACCAAGAACTCCGCGGAATGACAGCACCATAACCATCTCTCAGCTATTCAGCCCGTTATTATTTATTATCGAAGAAGTACGATAACACCTGGCTGCTTTTTATACATTGAGCATATGAGTTAAACGATTCAGTGTGCTTGATTGCCAAACCTAAAAGAGAATGAATAATAAAAATAGAAAAAATGTGAATCTAATGACAATTTAAAGGTTTAAATAATAATTTTTCATTTCCTTTTTAAAAGAACTTATGGTATCACTAGATGTGATATAAATTGGTAACGAATTCCATAACTTGGGGAATCTATTTATTATAGAGTAAAATATATAATTATTATTACAGTTAGATTCATAAACATTATGGTAAATAAAAACCTTTTTTTGAGCCATTACAATTTCTGATATTATTTAATACTCTATAAACAAAAATAGCATAACAATAAAAATGAAAACATTCAATTGGTAGTATTTTGTAGGTAACTAATATATTTTGATAATCATCATCATTATACTGCATCGGAGTATCGTACGTCTTAAAGGGTATAAATCTTAAAATTTTATGTTGAATAGAGTTTAATCTCCTAAAACTAGAATTAATATAAGGAGACCAAATGACGAAATCATAAGTAAGAATTGGAGTTACCAAAGAATTCTAAAGATTTAGAACAGTCTTGGCATTTTTGAATGGACAAGATGTTCGTTTTATAAAACTAACCAATCTACTCGCCTTAGAGCAAACTATATTTATATGGTATGTGAATGAATAAGTGTAGTAAAAAATAATGCCAATATCAAAAACTTCATCACAAAGAGATAAAAATTTATTATCGATTTTATAATCATAATGTTAATTAAGATAACCTTTATAGTAAGATAATATTTTTTCACTTCGTAATATTTAAAGGTAGGCAATCTCTAACTGAGAATAATAATGAAGCATCAATATCAATCTGAAATTTTGAGGAATCTATTGGAATAGAAATAGACATAAATATCTTAATATCATCCGTATAAATTAATGAAGAAGAATTAGACAGGTATTAGAAAAGTTATTTATAAATAGCACAAATAGCAATTGTCCAAGATGAGATGCGTGTACTACACCAAACTAAGCATAAAAACTGCTGATAAAGAATTATTTACTCAAGCAGCTTGTCTTATATTTATTAAATAAGATTGAATAAGTTTATATGCTTTATAATGAATATATAAGTTATAAAGATTCTATAATCACAAATTGTGATTGACTCTATCAATGCTTTTGAGAAATCAAAATATATTATATCTAGTTATAAGTTATATTTAAAAGTTTTTGCTATAGAGTTACGGAAGATACCTAAATTGGTAATCGTAGATCTATTTTTAAAAAACCCATTCGGTAAGTTAAAGTCGCCAAGGACTATAAAGCAATGAGATGTAAAAATAGATGATAGTTGATCAATAAAGGTAGCAAAATTCGCATAGATTGAAATATCAGATGAAGGAGGATTTCTTAATAATTAATATACATCAATTATTAAGAATTTATAGTTGTCACTAAGAAGTAATTCGATAAAGAGCAATTAAATACCTTGAATTGCATATAGAAGTTTATTAGATTGAATAGATTTATGTAGAGCAGTAAGAATACATCCTCCACGAGATTTACTTATGTTACAATAGTCGCCGCGGTAAAGAATAAAATCATCCAAAGCAAACTCAGAACTAACAGATTCTAACTAACAGCCTATAATAACACCAGCTGATATTCATAATTCAACTTATATCGGCCGGGACCAATCTCCTGAAACTTTCTTACCAAGCCTACGAATTCAAATGTTATCAGTTGAAATATTACTAACCCGTGAAAAGATCTGTTTAATATTTTTAGTGTTGTTTGCAACAATGTTCTCTCCACAAGCCTCATTTAGTAGTATAGTATTTCGTTCGTAATTCAATCAAATAAAAAACAACTTTGATTAATTTGAGACAATAAAAAATAAAATTTTTTGATAAAGAGCTGTGAACAACGCTTTCTTAAAAATGCGTCACCTGCCGGTCAACTCAAATTTTCTAAAAATTTTGGCAGTGGGGTGCAATAAAACGGATTAAGTAGTGTCAATAAAGAAATTCTTTGGAAAATGCATAGATATTATATAAAATATTTAAATTAATAATAAAATATTAAGAGGCAGGTACTAACGCTAAATATATCGAGTGTGTCAATTTTATAATAAATAATACTGAATTACTTTTATTATTAATAATCAAACTTATTATTGATAAATAAATATAATAATTATACTTAGTAACTCTATCTATATGCACTCGTAAGAATCTATTGCTTACTTTCTAGATGTACAGGATACGAGGCAAACTAATTACGCCAAAAAGTATCACGAAATACGTATAAGGGCGTTGTATTAACTCCTTTCCGCAGATTGAGTATGCGGATCACAATCTACGTAAAATTTACTCCGCACAATTTTTCTTCTCTCTTACTCACGTAAAGAGAAAGAGGTACTTTATTTTCTTCGCTAGCGTACGTACGCGTACTAGCCCGAATATTTATATAAAATTATAAAATTATGGTGAAATGAGTCACAATGTATATTCGTAAAATCGTTTTACAATATTGAAATGTACGCTAAAGTTAAATGATTTTGACGTTAAAACACTTAACCTAACAATTTCGTGTACCCAGTCGCCTTCCTCCTTCTCGAAGTTGAGCTGATGGTTACTCTCCTTCCCTGTGTACAACTCGGCTGCACCAAATCAACTATTGTTTTTTTTTTGGAGAAAACCCAATCAATACACAATCGAAGAGGAGGAATGAAAGCATATTCAACCGACAAGACAGTCAGTAAACTAAAATTTGCGACAATATCAAAAAAATTATACGTGCATAAATTTTATAAAGTTTTATAATAATAACATATCTTCAATTTTCAGCAAGCCAGCCAAATTATATTCTTTCGCTCTCTCTCTCTCTCTCTCTCTCTCTCTCTCTCTCTCTCTCTCTCTCTCTCTCTTTCTCCTCCTTTTTCTCATTTCCGAAAGTTGTACTTAGGCATTCAAATTTCGGAATAACCTTACACTGTAGTGTTATAAAATAATATTATATATATATATATATATATATATATATATTTCAATACTGTATACTGTATACAAAACTTGTATACAGTTTTATAAGCGCAAATTATATTATTATTAAATATATATCTCATGTTTAATTAAAATTAATAGGTCTTATGTTTGGAAAATAAAATGTCAAGATTTCTCTACATAAACTGATCAGTTCAATAATTTTAATTATTTATCGTTATCGTAAGATACTTAATACGTTGATTGATGAGCATACTGCCAGTTGATAAATTACAAAGTTTCGGATATGGAAAGTGAATATTTTCGTATTATTAGACATGTTTTTATTATATACAATATAATATACATGCAATATGTCGGTGATAGTACCTTTAAAAAATTTTGAAAACTAATAGAACAGTAATACGTTACCTACATATTTCAATAAATTTTTCTCGCCAACTTATCAAACGAAATAGGCTTGTTATTAAATTTGAAATATGATAAATGCAATGTTAGTGCTGTACGAAGGAAAGTAATTTTGTTAAAGTAATTATGTTCTATTGCAGAAATATTGTAACAAAAATATTGCAGATATTTATTTGCAATATATAGCCACATATAATATGTCAAACAAAATCTTAGAAAAATATTAACTATATATTTCAAAATTATATAATCTTCAACAGAATTACAGTCGACATATTTTTGTAAATTTACATTTGAAATATTTCAATTGAAATATGAATATTATTGACATATGGGGGAATCGAATTAAGAAGATATATCAGATATAATGTAATAATATCATTTATACGTTATATTGCAAATGTTATATAACAGTTCACCAAATTTAAAATATTTCAAAAAGATCATTACATAAATATATTACACCGAGGCCTACGATGGCTCGATCGCTAGAGCGAAGGACTAGAAACTTGGTGATCCGAGTTCAAATCCCGGTCTCGACCAATTGACACAGGCATCGCTGTAATAATTTACATGTGCTTTATTAACAAGTACATCGTAGATCTCCGTCGCTGATTAGCACCGATATTTGGAAGCATAAATAAAGCGACGTTAAATAACATAAATATATATATATATATATATATATATATATATATATATATATATATATAATAGTATTTTGCTCCTTCTAGACAGCTATAGAAAATCGTATTTTGCGCCCCGAGTGCGAGAAAATCCGTAAGCCGCTGGCCTTAATCCGACGCCCGATAACGGTTTTGCCGCCCATGACGGAATTGATTGGCAAGCGCGGGACTTGCCCACCCACGGTAACCGCTGAGGCTGCCGCCTCACCCATCGCCGAACCACAGCTGCTGCCGACGGCATCCGCAGCTGCCGAGCGGCCCGGTCCATCGACCGTTGCCCCGTCGGAACCAGCTCCGACACCGGTAATAGAGGAAGGGGTAAAAACCCCAACCCGCTCTCTGATAAGACCATCTGGGATATCACCGTTTGGCACGGTGATACCACTGAACGCGGCAGGATGTCCGCGGACACCCCGGGGTCCCAGCGACCGGGAGCTTCTCAGGGCGAGGAAAAAACGTGAGGAAACCGGCGCGGAAGTATCAGGAGCGCAGGACACAGGAGGAAGTAAGAGTGAAGGCACTGCTACTCTCTCCAATTCTGCCCGTAATGCATCCGCCCACGACAACGAAAGGAGGCGGGTCAAGATCGCCGCTCAAAAACTATTATTCTTCTGTCTGGACAGTGAGACTGAAGAGTAATAGGTCGCACGCTCGCTCGCCCACGTAACTGGCCCATATAGCGGTAGAGAGAACAAAGGTCCGTCCCCCTCCGCCGCCTCGAGTGATTCGGCCCTCCAGCGGAGGTCGGTGACCCACCCCGTCCACTGCGCTGCGCCTATTGGAGAAGTCTGACCCTTCTCCGTGCCGCTCTACCTCACGGAGTAGGCCCTTCCCTCCTCGGCTGCCCCGAGTTATCCGGCGCCTTCAACTAGCCCGCGCCTAGCAAGGCCCGCTCGTGCCTAGAAAGGTAGGCCCGTCATTCCTTCACTGTGCCGCGCCAAGAGGCCCCCGTACCGGGCGTATATATTAATAGCTGTATATATATATATATATATATATATATATATATATGTATATATATATATATAGAGAGAGAGAGAGAAATACCTGCATATATATATATATATATATATATATGCGTGTGTAATTAATACAAATAAAAAAAATTAATAATAATAACTCAGGATTGCGATTATTTTTCCTCCTATCCTTCATTCCTTATTTTAACAATTTCATGAATAATAATTCCATTTCTTTTTATTTTATTTATTATTAACAGAATCTAACTTATTAAATTCTTGTTATTAATTACTTACCGTTAAGTTACTTTTTTTTATTGTTTCAAATTCCATTATATTCTCTTCCCTTTTGCTTTCTATTTTTTTTCTTATAAATTATTGTTAACCTAATTTTTAATAATAATTTAACCGTTTAATTATTCATTTCGATTTTTCTAATTTAAATCGAGATTTTTTTTTATTTCCCTTCTTTTTTGTGTGTATAAAATAGATTACTTATAATAATTGAAATTTAAAAATTGTTAAAAAAGGAATTATCAAATTATTAAATTAATTATTAAAATAAAAAAAAATCTTAAATATTTCTTGTTTTTTTTTATTATTTCCTTAATAACTATTTTCCATTTTTATTTTTCTATTAATTTTAATAATTAATTTAATGATTTAATAACTCATTTTTTTTTTGATAATTAAGACTTCTTAAATATTTTTATAATTTCAATAACTATTTGTTTAACAATTCAATTTTTATTTATAAATTTTTTATTAAATTTAATTTAATATTTGTTTTTTTTTAATAATTAAAACTTTTTAAATACTGTTATATTTTCTTAATAACAATTTTTCAATTTTTATTTATAAATTTTCTTATTAACGTTAATAATTAATTTAGTAATTTAATAATTCGTTTTTTTTAATAATTAAGACTTTTTAAATATTTTCATAATTTCAATGTTTTCTGTTTTTTTTTAAAATTATTTTCTTAATAATTATTTATTTAATAATTCAATTGTTATTTATAAATTTTTTCTATCCTTGTTCCCAACCGGAAAACTCCTCTATCTAAATAGGGTTAAAGAGGGATTATCCTTTGCCTAATGAAGACAGACTCAACACGATAGAAGAGCGAGTAAGCTCTCACCATAGGGCTCTTTGCACGTTCGGAACACTGTCGCGAAATAATTGCACTTATATTGAGGAACTACAAGAGGCTGGTGCAGAGACACATAGAAATATTAATTTCCTGTTACGAAAGATAACAAGTGCGGAAGAGCGAACAGAGGGGTTAGGAAAAGAAAACGAAGAACTTAAAGCTTGGTTAGAAAAAACTTGGGCGATAACCGCGCGCGCTTTCAGGGAACTAAACCGGAAACAAACCGTTAGCAAAGGAGACATAGAATTATTAGAAGAACCCGTTAAGCAATTAAACCTCGACGACTGAATGAGGTAGAAACACTACGAACTAATTTTTCTTAACCAATTGTTCATTTTTTAATTTTAATAAGATTAATTATGCGGTACAGTCGTCAGAAACTTATTTCGTTGACTAGCTCTGCATTAGTTATATAACATTATAAGGTGTTCAAAATATTTTTAACTAATAGGTTACTAATTTGAATTATTCTTTATGTGACGTTCATAAAGCTACAAATAATACCGATTTTCATGCGAAAATTTGTATGACACTAGCTATATAATAAGAAAGCATGTCCAAACAGTGTGACTCTAGAAGTCGGACAGATAAAAATAAAGCCTCTCCAGATGAGTTCGACAACGTCGACCCTTTTTCTCCGACTAAAGATATCCCGAGAGATAAAGAAATAAAAACTCCATCGCGAGCGTTATAAGGAACGATTGCCGTTCTGGAAAACTCTTTCCTAGAACCAATCGTGCAAACGGCAAAAACGGCTGATTATAATCAAAACGAGGAATCTGAAAAGCTAAATATATATATATATATATATATATATATATATATATATATCAGACAATAACCAATCCCACGTAACAATGCCTAGTCAGGCTGTCGCTGAAAGACGCGCTTAAGGTAGTGATCGTATTCGATGGGCGCAATATTACCTTAAGCGAGTTTTTCGAAGGCTGCGACGAAGCCCTGGAGATCATAGATGCGACCAGCGAGTCAAGCCTCGTCAAATTGTTACCGTCACGTGTAACCGGGGAGCCGAGACAAGCGATTTGTGGGCAAACGTTTGCTACTGTTAGGGCTCTAAAGGATTACTTAGGGGAGCCGATCAAGCGAGTCGTGGGCAAACGTTTGCTAATGTTAGGGCTCTAAAAGATCACTTAGAGATGATATATGCACCTCCTCGTACTATACAACAACTGATCGGTGAATTAGAAACGGAGTTCCAACGAGATGACGAAAATGTAATTTCATTTGCTAATCGAATAAAGGGCCTGGATCGTCGACTTCTGGAAGCAGAGAGAGAGAGAGAGAGAGAGAGAGAGAGAGAGAGAGAGAGAGAGAGAGAGAGAGAGAGCTCATGTAGGAGCTGTGACGGAAGCAATGCGCCGCGAAGCTGAAACTACAGTAATTACTTGCTTTCGCAAAGGCCTGAGAAAAGAAATGGATAGAAGTATCGGAACAACGGTGACAGATCTTAATACTATCGTTAATAAAGAAATACAAGAAGAAAGAGACCTTGACGAGCGTAGATAAGAGATCTTAGTCGCAAACTCACAGTTCGGAGAAGAGAAGACCGCAAAAAGGCATATATATGTCATCTCGAGGATCCGTCTGCTCAGCGGCAAAATGAAACATGCACACGGTGTAGACGATCCGGACATAGTGCCTTTAGTTGCAGAGAACGAATTGCGAATAAGACATCCATTGAGACATGCCAACTATGCGATAAACCTGGACATACAGCACATGTGTGACGCAACCGCATGATTTGCCAACTTTGCAATTTGGTTTGCCATACGGCAAAGAACTATAAACCTATCGAAAAATGTTTCCCGTGTAACGAGCCCGGACATAGATCGGTGACGTGTCCGTTGAATATCATAACGGGGGCTCAACAACGCAATAATACACCTTACCGTCCGGTCTGTAGAAAGTGCAACCGACCAGGACATATGGCGGCATCTTCCCTTACTTCAAAGAGTTGTGCATATTGCAAAAATACGGGGCATGACATCAACGAGTGCAGAAAAAGAATGTACAATGAAAAAATGCGAGCAGAAAACTCCAACGGTGCCTTCATGTCCAGAGCACAGCCAACGGCAATGCTCACCCCCATGCACTGCCCCACTCCAGCCAATATAGCGAGGATGGAGGAGGAACCCTCAGAATTGCAACCATTGTAAAAAGCGAGTTTCTGCCCTATATAAATCTAAGGTTTGGGAGCAGGAAACTCTCATTTTTGGTGGACTCAGGGAACCTACCCTTCTGCATAGAAATAAACACAACTGACGTAGTAAATTTAAACTGAATAACCGACAATGTAATTATGTCCAATGGAACCGCTTGTATAAAAGGGTGCAGAGAATTAATAAGATTTTACATCGTAGAAAAGAATTAAAACAATTGAATTGTACAAATTGAATTAAAACAATTGAATTCTTAAATCGTAGAAAAGAGTTTTAAACTCCCGTACGATGGCATACTAAAGCTTCTTAGTGCTGCAAAGATCCATAGCAGATATCGAAAGGAATACATTGAAGATCGGAGAACACGAACTGCCACTGGGTCGTAAAAGTAGTTCCGAACAATCCCCAATACTTAACACTAACGTTGCCGGTAACCACAATAAATTTTTGTTTTTAAACTACGAAAGAACACTGATTTTAATCGACACCGGTTGCAAAGCGAGCGTTGTTAAAGCAAAAGTACTATCATCATTGAAAATTGTCGACACAACACACGAAACTTATCTAAAAGTGATTGGCAGATTACTAATGCCTACACTCGGTACCGCGGCCCATAATATATTAGATGTAGAATCAGCGCTAACAGTAATACCGAATAACCGCCATACCATACGATGCGATATTGGGATCTGACTTTTTTTACAGCGTGAAAGCAATTATTGATTTTGGAGAAAAAATCATTACGGTCGAAAATGAAAGAACAAAATTAGAGTTTTTACGCGAAATACTAATGTATACTAACGAGGAATCGGAAACAGATGCAATGCATGATTGGGAGTTCGAAAATCTTAAGTCCCTAATGCGAATTGACAATATCAATCTCCAAGAGTTTGACTGGAGTAAAGGATATTACAAAATCGTTTTGTATTCGTACCTGTATTCGTACATCGTACCTGTATCCTCGGACCGACTAAACAAGTTAATCGGACATACGGAAATTAATAAGCTGCAAAAGGAAGAATACCAGCAAGCCGTCAAATTGTTGAAAAATAATCCGGATCGGTTTTATCTCGAGGGCAATAAACTTACTACAACTAATGTAGTAGCTCATAAGATTCCCAAAACCGATGATATTCCGGTGAACACGCGTCAATACAGATTGCCGCATGCTCTGAAAGACGAGGTGAACCGACAAGTGAATGAGTTACCGCAGAAAGGCATAATCAGACACTCTAGAAGTAGCTATTCGTCAGCGCTTTAGGTCGTACCAAAAAGTAATTAACTGATAATAAACCACGTTGGCGAGTTGTAGTAGATTTCCGTCTTCTGAACGAGAAAACAGTTGCAATGGCATACCCGCTACCCAATATTGTCGAAATACTCGACACCGTTGGTGCTGCTATATACTACACTGTCATGGATTGCATCTCTGGATTCCATCAAATACTGATGAGTCCGTAAGACATGCATAAAACTGCTTTTTCAACAGCTGACGGGCATTTTAAATTCGTTCGCATGCCATTCAGTTTGAAGAACGCAGGCGTGGTATATCAGCGCGAGATGAACTTTACGCTCGAGGGCCTTATTGGCAAGGGCGTATTCGTCTATATGGACGACATAGTAATCTACGCCAAGACTTTGGAAGAACACGAAAAATTGTTCAATGAAGTAATGGAGAGATTACGTAAAGCAAACTGGAAACTCGAACCCGCAAAGTGCAAAATTCTACAGCGAAAAGTTGCATATTTAGGACACGTTCTTAGCGAAGGCGGCTTAGCACCTAGAACTGGTAGAGTGATTCCCGCGTCCTAAGCACGTTGAAAATGTTCGGCAATTTTTGGGTTTAGCCGGATACTACCATAGATTTATTCTATCTTCCACCGTATATTACCATAGATTTGTTTTATCTTCCACCGCCCGTAAAAATCACCGTTCTTGACGCATGGAAATCAGCTCGGCACGTTTCAGTCGGAGATTTCTTCATATTAAAGCAGAAAATTAAAACCTACCACAAATCACGGAAATTTCGCTCGTAAGCTGACATGCTTAATCGAGAATAACTTTATGATGCAGACATAAATGGACTAAAATTTCGGAGTATGACTATAAAGTCGTTAACATTACAATCCAGGAAAGACGAATGTACACGCTGATGCGTTGTCACGTAACCCTGTTGAGGATGTAAACGTGGCCACTCGGGGGCCGAGAAAAAAAACAATTTAATATTGATAAACCACTGGTGACTCCTGAAAATCCGGATCCTCTTTGTACTGAGCCTCCCAAAGTTCCGAAGCCATGTACAAGGAATGCTAAGTTAAAAGGGATTAGAAGTACTGTCCCAAATCACCGAATTATCAGATCTAAAGTCCGAGGAGAGAATGGCGAGGATAAGACGCCGATTGTTTCTAATTTTTTTGAAGGAGTTAAAGATTTTCCAAGATTAAGCAAAGATGAGAGAAGTTGTGCTAATTTTTCTAAGTCGGGAGTTGAGGGCATTACCAAAGAATCAAATAGGAAGATTTTAATGAAAAGTGTTTGTCCGTAACTACGTAAAACTAAGAAACAAACCCAAGAACGCAACGAGAAAATGCAAAGGACTGAAAAAGCGGCTATCAATAGCCAACTAAAATACAGCGGTCCAATTGATACTTCTACTTCTAGACAGGGGAATATAGATGCCCCGGATCTGCAACAGTTAGAGATAGGGACTAATAATGATCGAACACGTATTCGTAGATGACGAGGACGACCGCGAATTATAGAAATTCAAGAGCAAAGAAAATCAAACCTTATTATCGAGAGTCAATCTCTCAAATTGGTGAACACGCAGCAAAATAAAGAAAACCAGACACGTACTAACATAGATAAAAGAAGGGTTAGAATGGTGCGAGGTTATAAGTATTTTCTTAAATGAATTTAAGAATACAGGTATAAAGATAATAATTTGTAAAGGAACTTTAAAATTTGTCCCACCTGATCGCTGTGATGAGATATTCTACGAGTATCATAACTCACCTGTTGGTGGTCATAGAGGCGATCTCAAAAACATATAACCGTTTTAGACAGGATTATTACTGGGATAATTTAAAGGCAGATGTACAAAGGCGCATCCAGCAATGTATAGACTGCCAAATGAAGAAACTCGTACGTGTAAAAACAAGACAACCCATGGTGATTAGAGACACTCCAGGTACTACATTCGAGAAAATAGCCCTCGATATAGTGGGCCCATTACCGAAAACAAGAATCGGAAACGAATATATCCTAACGATGTAGGATCAATTATCCACGTATTGTATAGCTGTCCCACTGTCCAACGCGGTAACGTCAACAATTGCCGATGCATTTATAAAAAGGTGTATTTGTATCTATGCAGCTCCGAAAGTAATACTTACAGATGAAGGTAGACATTTTTTGAGTAGTCTCATGCAGCGGGTCGCAAAAAGATTCAGAATAAAAAAGGTCAAGACGACGGCTTTCCACCCTCAATCTAATGGGTCTTTAGAACGAGCCCATCATGCGTTAGGAGAATTTCTTAAACAATACAAAGGATTCTGAATGGGACGAATGGGTGGAAATAGCGATGCTGAATTATAATACGTGTACATAGAAAAGTACTAAACATACGCCGTTTGAAGTAGTCTTCGGCAGACTAGCTAGACTTCCCTCCAACGATCCCCTACCAAGGATACGTAAACGAGTTAGTTGTTAGATTAACTGGTATTAAGAGACTAGCATACGATAATCTTATCAAATCTAAAGAAAAATCGAAAAAACTGTATGACCGACATACAAAGGAAATAAAATTAAGAGTAGGCGATTACGCGTTCTTATTAATTAGCCCAAAACCTGCGAAGTTATCGAATCAATATTCCGATCCGTTCCATATATTAGAAATCATCGGAAAGATATCAAATTCAATACAAAAAGGGCGGAAAAATCGTTCATGCAAATAGATTACGTACATCGTATATAAACAACGATGCGAAAACTTAGAATCATAAAGTAATAATACCTTTTAAACGTACACATAACTGGCAGAATACGTACATATATGAACCCATATGTAAATGTGTGCATATCTGTACGTATCGTAATAAAAAAAAAACAAAAAATAAGAAAAAAACGAAAAATATTTAAAATAAAAAACACGCGGATTACTAGCGTTATTAATTTCTGAAATGTTAGAATAGTAATAATGAATAGTAGAACTATGTAACTATTATTCAAATACTGAAGTAATATTCAAAAGTTACGGAGATTCCAATACACAAACCTTGCTAATGTTGCGATTAATTGTATCAAAGTCAAAAAATATTTATGTAATTACGTGTCTTTTGTAATAGGTTTAAATTACAATTAACCCTTGCGAGCATCTTTTTTTTCTAAATTTTTGTACGATCTATGCGTTAATTAAGTCGTAAAATGGCGCCTAACATTTAGAAGTTATTAGATGAAGGAAAAATTACCACTGCAGCTAATACTCTACTGCAGCTAATACTCTCTCAGCGTCTACCTATACTACTTCAAGCAACAATAAGGAGAAAACAAAGAAGTAAATTCTAGAAGACCGAATATCACGTTTGTAACTCAGCGTGATGGTTGATTGGGATCATTTAAATCCCCAATCAACCATTCAAAGCGGCGGTTGTTGCGTCCAGCAACCATACAAGTATTTTTGAGGCAGGTCAAATCGTACGGCGCGTCATTACGTATACTTCCCGAGGATTTTGAAACGGGGGGAATTAAGCAACTTTATCTTTATCTTCCCCACCGATGTTATCTTCCCGTACGAAAGTCGAAAGAGAGCGAAATGCGCGCTTATACGTCATTTATGACCCCTCTTTGTATACAAAGTATGAAATCCGAGTGGCTGACGGATAGTACCAACGGTGTTGACGAATGCAACTTAACAGTAGGAGTTTTAAAATATATGATAAAAACTCGGAGCCGAAGAAAATATTATTTTGAAAAAAATTCCAGCATGAAATATGAAAACATCGATCTGCGCGTAGTTAATTCATACTATTATTACTACTATTATTATTACATTTATTATTATTATTAAAATTGTTATTATTATTACTTATTATTACTTTTGCCATTATAATGTAAAATATATATTTATAATCTATAATTATTACCGATTATTTAATATTTTGGTTGCTTTACTATATACTCAAGAGTATATGTTTATTATAATTATTATTATTATAGTTATTATTATTATTTTCATTATTATGAACTCCGCAACCGCGGATTCATAGTGACCCTCTGTTTCGGCGGTGCCAGTCCCAAGCCTAGATAAAGGAGGAGGAAGTACACTTTCAACAACTGGACAGCACACTCTTACAGGTATACACTTTACAACACTGACACATCAGACAACATAACACTTGGCAAAGGAAGGGGTAACCATTGCCACGCTCGCGTGTGACGGTCTCGTCTTGGTTACGGGACGGCTAGCACGGAATGGACAAGCTTGACAGACTGAAAAATTGGGGAGTACTGGCAATGCTAGTACAGCCGTCATTGAGTAAGTCTGTAGGCGTCATCTGGCGAGGGGGGCTCTATAAACGGGTTACACACACCTCGCATATAAAGATTCGGGCGCCACGCAGGGAGCGAAGCCGAGCAAGCACGGAGTGGATGAACTCTTAGGCTCTGAAAGGCAAGGGCGCAACTGAAACTGCTAGCTCATGCACGGCCGACTGGGGCCTGCTGTGCGCCATCGTCTGGCGGGGGTCCTATAAACGGACATCTTCACGAATATAAATATGTGCACGCCACGCCTCCCGAGAAGCCCTCTCATAAGGGTAATCGGGTTGCGAGAGTGAAGCACGGAGCGGCATTCTGGTACTGGATAGGGGCTACATGCACATGGGCTCTGACTGGGGACACCCTCCACTGCTAACTACACTTATACAAGCATAACCCAACTCACACACTTCACAATTGTTGCCACCCACGCCTCTGTTCTTTAAACAAGAGCGGAATGGAAGGGGGCGGACTCCTTTCTGATCTGTAAGGGGGGCTCACGACGCTTGCGTCGCTTATTAATTGATGCAGATCAAACTTCTCGCCTGATCGTTCCCCCTTGGCTTTGTATGGGAGGTAGAAGGGGCTCCAAACGGAGCTAAAGACGGTCCACCGCGCCTGCCGAGTGGTGTAGGCCTGGGAGCTGCCAAAGGGAGATCCTGGGTGAGGAGGCGAGTCTTCAGGTTGCGTGCTTGGACGACCCGAACCATCTTTGGCTCCTGCTGACGGCAGGACGGGTGGCTGGGCGCCTAGCCAGCACCAGTCATTCGGCATTGGCGAGTGCGCCCTGATTCGTATTTTCCGCCGGAAACTCTCCAGAGAGTGGAGCACCTTATTGTTGGAGTGTGAAGCTCGAGAGAGCGGAGGTGGGCTAGCGTGCCGGGGCGTGCTATATCCCCCAGCTCTGTAAAAGAGCCTTATACGAAGGTCCAAACCCAAATGACTCCTACAGGCAAGTGTTGAGGAGTCATTTTGGCGAGCTCGTCGCTGAAGGATCCTTGGAGGCCGGCCTCGTGGGGGGACGAAAACTAAAGAAAGAAGTATGGATATTGCCAACAACAAGAAAGAAGATGTAGAGAAAGTGAAGAAGACGGACCAGAAGAGTACGGGCGTAAACAGCTTAGATGTCCCCCGTACGGTCAGTAACGTCAAAGCTGACAGCGCTGCTTGTGCACCAAGTCATGAGAGCACAGTCGTAGATCATCACGATAAAGCCCTCATCGACTCCATACAAACTTTGTTTAAAATGATGATGGAGTCGATGAAAAGGCAAAAAAACGTTAACAACACAATAAAGGAGAGGCTTCCGGCTTGACAAAGCCAATTCGAGGAGCTCGTAAGTAAAAGGCGCGTCAGAGCACGGCGCCTGCATACACCCGAAATTACCGAGATAATAGAAGGCCAAAAGAGACATCCTTCTACCTCTCCAACGGAATTACCTGAGGGCGACGAAAGAAGGTCCAATAATCGAAGAAGACGTGGCTGCCAAACCGAACCGTGGGAACGAGCCACAGCCTGAGCAAAGTTTGAAGAATGTCCCCACCAGGCAGGAAAAGAGAGCAGCCAAAAAAAGAAAAAGAAACAAAGAAGACCAATACAAAGGGGGCTACCAAATCTGGAGAGGGCCCACCAAACTGAAATGATGAAAAACGCTGACTATAAAGGAGAAAATGACCCGTTAGACGAGCGCATGGGGTTGAAAGCACATGAAACGGACGGAATGTTTGAACGGTGCTGTGTACTTTTCTTTTATGAAACGTGTGCAGAAGGTTCGTTTTTCCACGCACCATCCGTGTGAAAAATGCCTTATAATATCACGCGAAATTTATACAATTAATATCATTTATACGCTGGACGAAAGTTTCGACTTCCGATTTTGCTTCTATCTTTCGAAATTTTCAGGTTTCTTAAAGCAATGAAATGAGAACTTTGAACATGGTAGCGAGAGCAAAAGTTGAAATGTTGAGCCAGGTCATGATACAAAATAATGCACGTATAGAAATTCATTAGTATTCATCGCCGATCCTGGTAGAGAATCCCTTAAATTAATAAGTATCCGACTATAAATCGTGGCCGGAACCTTACTATATATATCCAAATTTTTTCGTGGTTTCCGATCCGGAAATCTGAACAGTACCTTTTTTGTTTTACCATTAAAGTTCTAATACCGAATTTTATTAAATATCCATTTCAAGTAAAAATGTTTCTACAAACGCAGATACATAAAGTGTATATTAAGCTTAGGGATTTGTATAGATTTATACGTAACTTGTAGAACATTTTTTTTCTCTAATACATAGTGGAAGAGCAGTAAACTTTGTAAATAAAGGAGCATTAATGTGCGGAAAGTTTATTGCTTGTCCTTACTTAATCATTAATTTATAGGTTATCATTGAAAGTTATTATGTATGTTTTTTTTGTTGAGAGATTCAGTCAATAAGACATAGAAAGTACGATTGGTCTTTTCTAATAGATAACCGCGAGAATATAATGAGTACTAAAATTGTTCAATTAAACTTGTACAAGCGCAACAATTAATCAATAAAATCTTGTAACAATGATAACAAACATAAAGAGGTAATAATAGTAAGTAATCTTAGGTTAGTATATGTTTTTTTTCTTTAGTATGGTAGCGCGTAGACTCAAACATCATTAATAATGTATTCGTAAGAGTAATCCTGCTAAGGTATTCCTGTATAAGTAAAAATTGTATAACGCATTGCACTAAGCTACTCGTTTGTATTGGTCTTTTATTTTTGGGCATATATAACTATAGTAAAAGAGAAAGAATATACTTTGATTAATTACAAAATAACAATTCAAGAAGTAAGCCTTACACGATTATAAAAATAGAATTTTAGAGGAACGGAACTGAAATATCAAGGGACATTCTTTTCTGATCTAGTTTCACAGGATCTTACAAGTATATCCCCGATGGTCAGTTTATTGAAAAAGAAAATAAATAAATAAAAATTCTTATTATGCTTTCGAATTTTAAATTCATAGAATAATCATATACTAACATATGATTAATAAATATTTTTTATTGGTCTTACAGTCCAATCAATTCAATCTAAAAATAAAATAAATATAAAAATAAAAATAAAAATAAAAAATAAAAAAAAATCAAAATAAAAATAAAATAAAAGTTAAAATTAAAATTAAATCAAAAATTAAATTAAAATTCTAATGACAGTCAGACTGTCCTTGTTTACATTCACCCCCGTAGACTAATCTGAAAATAAAATATTAGCTGAAAAAATTCTTTGTTAGTAAAGTGCAGTCTGACTGTCCCCAACACCCTTACCTAATTGAAGACTTGTCCAAAGTTTCGAGCTCGCTAAGGCTCCTCATCAGGGACTAATCTAAACCTTATATTCTAATCTATATATACCCATCCCCACCACCAAATTTAGTAAATTAAATATAAATTCCCCCTCTACACAACATATGATGTATCAAATAATATTTATTACTGTAAGTATTATTATTAAAATTTTTCAATAAAATGTACCGTGAGATCTATTGAAAATTGATTTTGAGCAATGAATATAAATTGAATCTTCATGTAACTGTATGGACACATACATATTAAATAAAAAAAATGTCACTGCACACACTTGTAAAATAAACATTATTTACATGCAGAGTATAGTCAAAAAATATACAGATAAAAATTAGTCAAAATGATATTTGCGATGTTATTTCTCACTAAAACAATAAAAAAATTCTAGCAATTAATTTATAATTATAGGTAGTATTTCTTGTAGAGAGAAAGTTGTAAAACTTTAGGCTTAAGAGAATATAGTAATAGTTCTAGCAGAACAATACGATATAATGGAGCTTCAAACGCAATGAAAGGATTGATTAAGAAAGCGTAGAAAGAAAAGAAAATGTATTTGTGTTACCAGTATAGAATTTAAAAAAAGCAAGATTTTGAAAAAATTTAAGTTTTAAATTTTAATTCAATCATTTATAAATTTATTCTCCTGGTAGAAGTATTTTATATAGTATTTTGAATTGATTTTTGCCTTATTTATAAAGTTAGTTTTCGAATAACATTTTTTTTAATTATAAAAGAACCATTATCGTAGTTTCTAGAAATAATTAAATGAGAATAGTGTCGCTTGATGCACAACAAGTTCAAACAATCCCAAATCAATTGCTCGCGTATATTAAAGTTGAGATTAATTTATACAAATTGATAATTTTTTTTTGACTAATTTGAGATTTACCTTGTTTCATAGGCTAAGATTAGAATCAATAGATTTATAATGCGCGCTGCGGCCATCTCGTCCGACAGGACTCCATCGCCGTCGTCCGCCGTCGTACGAAAATTCCCCCCCTTTTTTCTCTAATTCCAGAGACACACGGCGCGACTCACTCTGCTCTTGGTCATAGACGTGGAAGCAAAAGTAAAGCAGTGTAAAAAAACGAAAGACAAGGAAGAAGTAGTAAGAGAAGATAGAGTAAAGTGAGATTATACATCTAAGTGACGTGTTAATTGAATACTTGTGTGCATAAATAAAAATTAAAATTTAATTACGAAAGTACAAAAAAAGTTTCTCGCATTACAATATTTATATATATATATATATATATATATATATATATATATATATATATATATATATATAGAAGGTGACCCATTTTAATCGGCGCAACTGGATTACTAGGAACCTAAGCAAAATAGGGCAAAGTGGTTCTGACAAAAGTTGTAAAAGGCAAAAGGGGCAACACAATCGGGCTACAGTTTTTTATCTTGAACATGACCTTCAAGATTATTTGAAGGTCAAAGTGATTTTTTAAAATGGGAATACCTAATTTGGACCCCGAATTCGGAAAGACCGGGAAATATTACGTTTCAAATCGTATTAAGAAAATTTTTTTCAAGGCCATTTCAAGATCATATGAGACGGACTAATTAACCTTAACACAGATTTTCCGCATCCCCACCCCCTTAGAAACCTTATAAATATACCCCCAAGCAAGCTTCACTACCTAACCTTGGAGAGAGCAAGTTTAATAAACGGTTTATTTGTTAAAATGATTTTTTAATGAAAACTTATTAGCGTATTAACCTTACATTTAGCGCTACCCAGAAATAACGATCTGGACGTCGTAAGGATTCTTTTTTTCTTTGGGGTGCTTGATTAGAGTAAGTCCCCTTGTCTCTCAGTTTGGGATGTACTATTACAGTGAATTCCCCTTGCCTCTCATTTTGGGGTGCTGTATTAAAGTAAGTTCCCCTTGCCACTCACTTCGACATGCTGTATTATAGCGAGTCCCATCGCCTCTCACTAGCCTCGAAGCAAGTGTTCGAAATGACGACCATTTGCTTCAAGACACGTTTTCAAACGCCTTTAAAAATGACGAATGGTGTTCAACAAAGTTTGCCTCAGAATCGCAGCGCATGCTCGACGTATCCTGTCTTGCATATCTGCTCTTGTAGTGGGTTTTTGCTCAAAAACGGCATTTTTTAAGTACCTCCTAAAATAAAAATGTGGTGGTATAAAATTGGATGAGCAAGCAAGCCAGTTAACCGAACCTCCTCGCCCAATCCATCTGATACTATACTGCTCATTCAAGGAAGGCCTTACAATTCGATCAAAATGTGGTGTTACGTCATTCTGCTGAAACCTCATTCTTCGTCGCGTTCATAAGTCAACATCTTGTAGCAAGCCAGATAATTCATCTTTTATTATCCGCAAGTCACTATGGTGAATAAGGGCCAATCAAGTATCCATTGACAATCCCACACTATACCATACCACTCTAACGTTTTTCGTGGGTTACAGTTCGGTACCAGTGAGGATTTTAATCCAACCAGTAATAGCAATTATGGCTATTCAGTGCCCCCATCGGTTTGAAATTAGGCCTCATCAGAAAATAAAACAAAGTTAAAAAAGTCTGGATCATTTTGTATCATTTGTAAAGCCCATTGGCAACAAACAATCCGCAGTTGGAAATACTCAAAATGTAGCTCTTGAACCAAAGTGATATGTTATGCATAATATCGAAGCCTTGTCATAATTCTTAGAAAGTACTTTTTGAAATACCAATTTCCATTTCAACTGGACGAGCACTAATGAGTGGATCAAGATGAATTACTGCAAGGATATCTATAAATTAATTATCATTTTGATCATACTCATGGCGCCTACGTTAACGAACCATGTGTCCATCACGAGCTCTTTTAATTAAACGCTTAATAGATGTATTATGAGGTTGTCGTTTGTCAGAATAGTGTTCAGCATAAAATCGTGCCGCAGCACAATAATTATTTTGACGTGCTCCTAAAACCAAAATCATATCAACGATCTCTTTAGGAAGATAGTTAGCCATTTCAAGCAATATTTCTTATTTTGATTGTAAATAAAACTTAAATTACTTTTTGTTTTTTATTTTATGTGAAAAATGTAGCGTTCGAAAAAAAAGAAGCGTTCGAATTTCAGAAATACCACTTTTTATTACGTAATTATTCACACGTTATTAATTATTAACACGTCTGCAAAAAAATACGTTCCGTCGATGGTTCTTTTAATTAAATCTGACATGCTCATTGATTTTAAGATTTTCTGCTCATTTTTAATATGAATTTTTTTTTAATACTTCAATTCCAACGAAAATAGCTACGACGCTTTTTTTACAAAACAGAAATATTACTTGCTTGGGTAGCTTGTCTGTAATTAAGGTATCAATTATTTTTAATCCCAACTTTGACCTTGATTTGGCCTTGAAATGACCCTGAAAAAAATTTTCTCAATATGATTTTAAACGTAATATGTCCCACTCTTTATGAATCCGGGATCCAAATTAGGTGTTCCCATTTAAAAAAATAACTTTGACCTTGAAAAAACCTTGAAAATCATATTCAAGATCAAAAGATTTAGTCCTATTGTGTTGCCCCTTTTACCCTCTACAACTTTTGTTAGAATCTTTTTGCCCTATCCGGCTTAGGTTCCGAGTAATCCGGCTGCGCAAATTAAAATGGGTCACCGAGTATATATATGTAAATATATATATATATATATATATATATATATATATATATATATATATTGTAACCTATAAAAGCTTACCTGTTTACGTGTCATTTGATACGTAGTCGTATCTCGTCCGGCCGCTGTTTTTCGCAGCATTGTAGCTAAGCTAGGGGGAAGGGGACGTGGAAATAAAAGGATGAAACATATAGTTAAACAATAATTACTAACCTTTATTGACGCGACGAACAATTACAATACCCACAGGGTATATACATAGTGACTTACCGCGAGCGGGTTCCGCGACATCATTATCCACGAAGTAATAAGTTATAACCGTGCACGCGGGGGACGGGGAGAGGGGAACGCGAGCGGATTACGCGGCAACTCCGAACATGAGTACGCTACACAACGACGCCGACGACGGCGGACGTGAACATATCTCTAAAATTAGAATATAACGCTACTTGCCCCAAGCTGACGAAGATGCTGTCTCTGACTTCCTCTCGCTGCTCTCTCTCTCTCTCTCTTTCGCTCGTTGCTGGCTTGCTCGGCGTCTCCTTGTTGGCGCGTGCTGCACACGCGTCCGCTGGTGGATCGGTGGTGGCCTTCTCGGAGTACACGGAGATGATGGTAGCGGAGAGTGTTCAGAACGACCTGGGCGCAATAGTTAGCTGTTGGACGGCCTCACTCGAGATGGGGCAGATGGCTTGATAGAGTGGCTGCGGTACTGTATTGTAACTAAAATGCAACTACTCTGTCCGACGGCTAGATCGCGAAAAAGGCATCCTTCGCTGCCTTTCTTGTGCACTTCCATCGCTGCGCTCTGCGCGCACTCTTTCGACACATAGGAACTTGTTCGTACATACACACACGCGCACACGCTCGGTTTTCCAACAACTACTACGAAACCCGTAGTTTCTACGGTTACTATATATATATATATATATATATATATATATATATATACATATATATATATATATATATATATATATCCATATTGCCACCTACTTGCTGGTCAATCAAGCTAAAGGTTTCGGGAAAATAGTATTGGTCTTGGATTCGGAATTAAACAGGAAATTTGTAAAGTACTTGACATATTTTAGATGCAGGAGAGTACGTGAAAAGACTTTAACGGAGTCAATTCACAGAGCGAACTGATATTTTGCACTTTTACACGTCAATTTATAATAATGATAATTAATAATAATAATATTATCTTAATATATTATAATAATAATTATAAATTGTAATAATAACGATAAGATTATATTTATACAGGTTGATGATATACATATACCATATGATCAAATTTGATCCGGACTGGTGCATTTAAACTCTGCCCATAAACAGAATCGGTAAAATTTCTTTTTCGTATAATGGTAATACAACCTTTCTTGACGTCCGTGTGAAATTTGAGCATCATATCTCCATTAGTGTGTATTTGCCAGCTGTTTGTTTACGACGTAAAAAGTTTGTCTGGCGATATTGACTACGGAAAAAAAAGTTAATCCACGAGTTTACTTGAAATTTGTTTCCAATGTGTTTCCAATGGAATTACGGCTACGGAATCGTTGAAAATATTGCAGAAGTGTTTTGCGGAGTCTATTTTATCGTATACGCAAGTATTGGAGTGGCACAAAGCATTCAGTGAAGGTCGTGAAGTCGTCGAAAACTTGCCTGATGCAAGTCGCCCATCCACCGAAAATCAAGGTAATACTCATTGTTTTTTTCGATTACTATTGGGTGGTTCACCACGAATTCGTTCCAGGAGGTTAAATGATCAAAAAGGAGTACTACTTGGCCGTTTTGAAGCGTCTACGTAAAGCAATTCATCATAAACGATTGGATTTGTGGGCAGACAATTCATGGTTTTTTACCACGATAATGCGCCGGCACATTCCAGCATGATTGTGTCTGATTTTTTTGGCCAAACACCAAATGAAAGTCATCACCCAGCCACTGTATTTACCAGATTTAGCTCCCTGTGACTTTTTCCTCTTTCCGAAACTCCAAAATCCGCTTCGGGATACGCACCATGAGTACTTTGAAGCCATAAAAAGTAATTCGCTAAAGCAACTGAAGGCAATCCCAAGTGAGGCTTACAACAGGTGTATGGAAAATTTGGATTAAGCGTTGTCATGCTTATATTGGCTCGAAAGGAGCCTATTTTGTAGGCGAAATTGAAAATTTGCATTAAAATGCGTAAAAAAGTTCTTTTTTGGTCAGTCCGAATCAAATTTGATCACAAGCGTATTTTCTCGGTTTAGAATTTCGGGCGTTTGCGTGTCACCGAAGAGCCGTTATAAGCTCGAATACTACTAATAAGGACTGACCTTTTATGTCTTATATTCGAATAATCCAGAAGTGATAAAAGCATTCATCTAAGCAGGAGAGTGAGAAGGCAGATATTACGAAAAATTAACGTAAAATGATTTTCAATAAAAGTCTGTGTCCTTCCAAAGACAATATAGAATATATGTTTCGAATTTCAGAGCATAACTGATTAGTATTGTTATTTATCTTGTACAAATAAAACCAAATTTGTGTGTGTGTGTGTGTGTGTGTGTGTGTGTGTGTGTGTGTGTGTGTGCGTGCGTGCGTTCGTGTGTGCGTGCGTGTGTCTACGTACAAGTTTCTAGTGATAATCAGATGATGCCGTCACCAGTGGATCCCCGATAAACATGTCAGACTTCATGTGTTATGTTTGTAGGTTGTGTCATGTGTTATGTTTGTAGGTTGTGTCATGTGTTATGTTTGTAGGATCTGTCAACACCTTGCAGCTTATATTTGAACATTTCTTTCATTATCGTTTATTTTACCGAGCAAAACCATGGCAAGTTTCCTGCCAAATAAACATCAGTTGCAGGAAGCTCTGCTTCTATTCTTCAATATGAGTAAAAGTGCGGTTGAGGCCAATCGTTTACTTTCGGAAACATGGAACGAAATTTATTGGCGAATCAATGTGCCGCGAATGGTTCAAACAGATCAAAAATGATGATTTTGAAGTTGAAGACAAGAATTACTCCGGAAAGCCGAAAAGTTTTGAAGACGAGAAATTCTACACTTTACTGGGTGAGGATGCCTGTTATATTCAATAACTTGCTGCGTCATCGTACGTCACGCAACAAGCCATTTCCCTGCGTTTAAAAGCATTGCGATTCATTGAAAAGATTGGAAACTGGGTGGCTTACAAATTGAAGCCGAGACACAACGAACGGCGATTTTGCATGTCTAAAATGTTGCTGCGGTGGTGTAAAAAAATCATTTTTGCATACTATTGTCACTAATGATGGAAAGACTGATTTATTATAATAACCTTAAACGCAGAAAATCATATAGAAAACCGGACAAGATAATCCAACCAACGCCAAAACGAAATATTCACGTAAATGAGGTCATGCTCTGCATATAATGAGATCAAAAGGATGTCGTATACTACGACCTGCTTCCGAGTTCATATCATCAATGAAACATCAAAACTAGAGAGTAAAAAAATAAATATTCTTATAAATTATTATGAGGATGAACGAGCATTTAAAGCATACCTACAAATTTTTCGATATATATATAAATACTTATATAATAATTACAAACCTTAATTTAATCGTACACTAGACAAAATCTTTAATAAGCCGTATCAAGATATACTTCTGTATTTCATTTTTATTGAAAAGTTACCTCTACTTGCTATATTTTGTTCATGAATTAATTACAGAAACTCGATTCGAATACGTGAATATAGTGTTTCTATTATTTAATTATATAGTGTTTACAATTCTATGTCGAATCTACAAATAAAATTTAAGACACAAGTACCTTAATTTTACCTGATTGGAGGATGACGTGCGCGTCGCGTTCGCTTGGATAAGTCGGCACGGGCGCGTTACCTTAAACTTCTCACTGAGTCGTGTATGACGACGACGAACGCCCGTTTATTACGGACATATGTGGTGGGCACTATATATATATATATATATATATATATATATATATACATATATACATACATAGATACATATACACACATATATATATACATATATACATATATATATATATATATATATTTAATCCTTGATCGATAAAGTACAATGGATAGGTTTATCAGGATGACTTTTTCGCGAAATTAAATATTTTGGAAATCGTGGAATCGTTCCGAAGCCCCAGAACATCTGTCACTACATTACTAATACGAAACCCACTGTGAAAGTCGTCCCGAGGCACCTACACATTGTATACTACTGCGAGAACACAAAACATTCCATAGAAGTCATCCATGCACACCTGAATATCGTATTCAACCAGTTGAATACGAAATTCCCCGTGGAAGTCATCCCGAGATATCTGACATCTGTTTGTACGGTGCGGATATAAATCCCATAGGGCAAATGGCATATCTTGTAGATTATAAAAGTTTTAATAAAAGTAAAATAAGCCGACGAATAATCGATATTAAAATGAGTATTCACTTGATGTCAAATTATAGTAAGCAAAGAGGACAACAAAATATGACAACAAAATCTAAATATAACATGAGCAGGTTCAAATTTGTTACCGATAATTTATAATGATATATTTTACATGTACATACTATTCGCTCGCAGACTTAAAAAAAAATAATTAATTATGGTGAATTATCGAGACTTTTAGATGAACATGCTTCTATTATTTATTCTAATCATCCATCGTTATGAAAAAAAATCAGACATGATCTTACCGGGCACGTTACCGCAAAGTCTATACTGTTTTTTTAAGATATTTCATTGTTGCATGAAATAATTTTATAATGTATAGCGAAAACTAAATAAAGTAGGCATTATGGGTAAAGAATGTTGAATTTTGTAGCTACATACGTTTTAAATAGCCAAAAATAAAAATAAATATGACTTATAGTTTATTATGAGTGAATTATAGTAGATAGTAATTATAAATAACAATATATTATGTATTTATTTCAACAGATTATATAATACTTTTTTGACGGATATAGACATATTTCGACTTTTCGATATCGAATATAGAGATATTCGATTTTCGCCCTCAAAGAAATAAGAAAACAATGCTTTGTAAAAACATTCCGAAAAATTCAATTGACAGGAATCTAATTTAGCAATATGGCGATACCGTGGCTAAAGAACGATAGTGGTGTCGAGGCGATCCAATTATCCGCAAATTCTCCAACTTCTTGAACATGCCGGAAATGCGTATTAACGAGGTCGTGCTGCATCAATCTGAATAGGTGGTAATCAGAAGGCGCTATGTCTGGCGAGTATGCTGGGTGCGGCAATACTTACTATTCGAGCTGCAACAGAGTGTTCTTGACGACTTTCGCAACATGTGGCCGAATGTTATCATGCAAGAAAATGACTTTGCGCCTATTGCTCACGATTGCTGATCTATGTTCGATCCATTCCTGTTGCTAATCATTCAGTTGGCATTTACAAATCACGACAGTGACGGTTTTATTCGGTTTTAGCAGCTCATAGTACAGCACACTATGTTAGTCCCATCAAATTCACAGCAATATCTTTTGGCCGTCGATGTGGACGGTTGGCCTGTATCCACCCATGACTGTGTACTTAGTGCAAAAAAACTTGAAGTTTTTGTTTTCATGTTGTCTGCTGCATTATCAGGCATCATTTTCTCAGTTTCGGAATAGAATTGGCCGCAAGGCAACGACAGCCTGTGAGGTTACTCGATCAAATGCATGTATTTGAAGAAAAGAGGGTGGGGTTATGCAGTGTGCGGGGACAGAGGGGAAAGTTAAATCTCTGCTCCTCTACTTTTGCTTTATTCCCCTTACTCACTTTGGCTTTTGCTTTTCGCCTGTTTTACGCGGAGCCACCGAGGGATTAGCAAGACAGCGATGTCTACTGGACAAATTTAAACTATCATCTCCGGCTAATTTTTGATACACTTTTCCTATGTAAATCGAGTAACATTTCCACTTCTTCCCTCGACCCTTTATACTCCATGGATACGAAAAGCCTCCTATGTGTATAAAGCACACTTAAGACTGATCCTTACGGCGTTCGCAGCGCTACGATGAACTACTAAAACTTTTCGGTTTTTGTCGTCATTTCGCATTATTTAGAGAGAAAAAATATTTTAAAAAATTCTTCAGATATTCTATTGATACACTTTTCCTATGTAAATCGAGTAACATTTCCACTTCTTCCCTCGACCCTTTATACTCCATGGATACGAAAAGCCTCCTATGTGTATAAAGCACACTTAAGACTGATCCTTACGGCGTTCGCAGCGCTACGATGAACTACTAAAACTTTTCGGTTTTTGTCGTCATTTCGCATTATTTAGAGAGAAAAAATATTTTAAAAAATTCTTCAGATATTCTATAAGTAAGAAAACTGAGATATTAATTAATCTCGTATTTTTCTAAATTAAGAAAAAACAATTTAAAAAGTTTTGATAATTTAAAATTAGTGTAGCGAACAGCTTGTAGATTTCTATGTTTTAAATTCAGTTTTTGTTAACATCGTATGTAAGTCAAATCGTAATGATAAAATAAAAGTGAAGGCGTTAATTTTAAGATTATTTAAAGAACTTACGTTTATATTTAAGTCGATAAGCAGAAGTGAAGGCTATAAAATTAGTAGATAAGCTCAGTCGATGATGTAACGTAAAACGTTCTGTAAGCGAGCGAGAATTGATTGTTTAAATTATTATAAAGAATAATATGATGAATTCTGTTCCTGGAATGAGTTTTCTCCTCTAGATGATTTTTCCCATAGGGTTTTGTTCTGAAAGTTTCCCTTATTCCGCAGCCCAGAGCTGAGCAAATGCAGGAACATAATTCATTATATTGAATAGAATTATACGAAAACGTTTGTAAAGAGACAATCGAAAAGAGAGGCAGAGAGAGAGAGAGAGAGAGAGAGAGAGAGAAAGGGAAATTTGAACTTCAACACTAGTTTAGCAGTGCATGGGCTTACCCATGGCCTGGAGACCTATCCGAGCTTCGGATATCTTCCGGAGTCGGACTGCCCCATAAAGGGAATCCCGAAGATTCCAACGGGGGTGGACGAGCACGGTGAGAAAATTACGGAGTTTGTTAGTCGTGGCCGGCATGGTCATATTTTTCGGAGCGCTGTTGCAAGGTGTAAAGTTACAAACCGGAGCGGCTTATCGGTTTGGAACAAAAGGACCGCGGAGATCTGGATGGTGGTGGCTCGACGGCACAACGCTACATACGGGACTCATTAAGAGCGAGAATTTCATTATGATTTTCATACTCGAACGTTGCGCTCTCTTTTCGATTGTCTTTCGAGGCGAGTATTTTAAATATTTATATCTCATCTATAACTCTTAACTATAAATTGTTAATTATTGAAGTTCATATTTTTTGTAATTTTTCTCCATAATTTATTTTTGTGAAATTTCTCCCTCCCAGTCCTTGTGTTGAACAATGAGTTAAAGAGATATTCATTAACAATGATTATCCAATAGACTTTATAGATAAAATGATTACAGAGAGAGTCGATCAAAATTATAATAGCACCAGAGAAAGAATATGGAAAAGAGGGATTATAATAATAAAATCGTGGAATTACCATATGTAAAAGGATTATCCGAAAGAATTAGAAGCGCATTTGAAAAACATAATATTCAAGTTTACTTTAGAAACAATAATAATATTAGAAAGCTATTTAATAATTGTAAAGATAAGGATGATAAATGTTTAAAAACAAGAGTGGTATACAAAATAAATTGTAAAGATTGTGACAAATATTATATTAGACAAACGGGAAGATACCTAAAACAAAAAATTTATGAACATCAAGTTAACTTACGCAGCATGAATGGTATATCCGGGCTAAAAGAACATAGTTTAAACTTGTTACAGTCTTTCGATTTTGAAAATTTAAATATTTTGGAATAAGATATTAAAAATAAATATAAAAGAGAAACTCGTGAAAATATTTATATTTTGAAGAATCCCAATAATGTAAATTTAATGTGCGACGAGACAATAGTCTCGCGCAGAAATTTTAATATTTGTAATAAGTCGCGAGGTCGTGAGCAGCGCGGCGCGGCGAAGGGGGAGCGCCGAAGGCTTCGTGGCGCGGCGCGGCGCGGGGATAAAGCGCCGGCAGCGGAGAGGATGAGCGAGCGCTCTCTGGCCGCAGGCGGCGACGGCGCTGCCCAAAACTACGGCGCGGTACAGTGCGGTAAGGGGAGAGCGAGCGCTCTCTCCTAATTCTCAAATAGAGCCGCACTGACTGCGAAAATTCAGTGTGCCAGCGACCTCGAAACTGGCTTTTCGAGGGGGACCTGTCGTCGGCGCGATAGCGGGCGACAAGTTTCCGCACACTCGGGGCGAGACGCGAAAAACAAAATAAATAATAATTAAAACTTTGTAAATTTTAAATTAGAAATAAATTATTTAAAATTATGTGCATCATAAAATAAATTTATTTTATGATATAATTTGTTTATTTTGTTACAGCGGATAATGGCGACAAAGCGGGCGTTAGAGAAACGGCTGATAACTAAGAGCCTTTTATTATAAATTATTTTATTATTGTCATTATTATTAAGTTTTTTTTTGTTTATAATTTTTTGTTAATTTTCTTTTTTTTGTTAAATAAACTTATTTAATATTTAACAAAATTTAAACTTATTTCAGTTTCCCAAATCCAGCAACGAAAGAAATAAAATGGTAAATAAATTTAATAAAAATTCAATTCAAACTCTGGCGGGTTGAGCGAGAGTGAGAATTGGATTTTCGCGGGTTCGCGTGTACTAGAACAAACTTGGTGGCGGGTTGAGCGACCAAGGGCCTAGGCGTGTTGAGCGTGGGCCAAAGTACAGTACACACCGTAAAAATTAAAACAAATATCCTTGCACAAACGAACCTAGTGGCGCGTTGAGCGACTAGGGGCCGAGGCGGGTTGAGCAGGAGCCATTCGTTTATGCAAGTTAAAACGAATTGAACATAGTCTTTGGTGGGGTGAAAAGAACCCGATGGCGTGCTGAGCGATTGGGGCCGAGGCGCGTTGAGCCGGAGCACGAACTAGCCCACACCAAAGTGCTCATGTTACAAATGTTAGAGTCAAGTAAATTGGACAAAACTTATCATTCCTTATTAATATAAAATTTCTATTTCGAATTTAGTTTAAGAACAAGGGATGTACTATAAATGTTATACTAATAAATTTAGACTGGGGATGGAGTATATAAAGTAATATGCTGGGTTTTTCAATTTAGTTTAGTTCCTGAGGATGAACCGTAGCGATTCGAAACGGTGGACACTTACTAACATAGAATCTTACTTTTATTATTTTTATTTTATTATTATTTTTATTTTATTTTTATTTTTAATTTTTAATATAATTTATTGTAGTAATAAGTTATATTTCAGATTCTACGGGGATGAACATAAACAAGGACAGTATGACTGTCATTATTTTAGCTAATATATTATATTATAATAAAATATCAATTAACTTTATATTATTCTACATTTTTAGACGATCATATATGTATACTACATCCCTTTAATGCTCGATGTTTTAGACGAAAACATTATAGAATCATATTTCATTGTCTTGCTCTGTCGCGAGTAGTTGCGAGTAAAATGTAGTTTTTTAAAAGTCGAGAATAAGATACCACTACGTGCATATGGCAAAGCTGTACGGCGTTCTCGCCATTTTTAATAACTTTTTTGATAATAAATACTAATATTCATAAAATAACTTTTTAATTATACATTATAACTAATATATATGATTTAAACATTGAATATTGTTAAATGTTGTTTACAAAAGCATGAAGCATAAAAATAATAATGTATAAATTCAAAAGATATTAAAACAATAGTGGAATTTTTTTACATTAAAATATAGTACCGGTAATTAACAATCATTCTTTATGTGCGCGCGTAAAAGTATCAAAGTTAGTAAAAGTAGCAAAGTTTTACAATTAACATTAGTAATATCTTTCTTTTTTTTATGTTATTTAACGTCGCTCTATTTATGCTTCCAAATTCCGGTGCTAATCAGCGACGGAGGTCTACGATGTATTTGTAAACAAAGCACATGTAGAGCATTACAGCAGTGCTTGTGTCAATCGGCCGAGACCGGAATTTGAACTCGGATCACCGAGTTACTAATCCTTCGCTTTATCGATCAAGCCATCGTAGGCTTCTGATTAGTAAAATCTACAATATTCATTTGATATATTCCGTTAAAAACAAAAGGTACGAATCCTTCATAGTTTTCGTGATTAAATTCTTTTACCGCAAGTTTTTTGTGTGGTATTTGTAATGAATGACTGAGTATATATCTGTATTATTTTAAAAATTATATTCAAATAATAATAATCAATAAAATTATTCAAAAATTGATTTGTTTATACATTCATTCAAAGAAATAGAATTGTAATACCTGAATCGAATTGATAGAAAAAGTTAAAAGACAGCATAATATTGAAGCTTATAGGATTAACGATTATTGTTACTAATGATTCAGAAGAAAGTTTAGCTATATCACGAAGAATATATAGTATATTGGTGGCTAAGGCATTAGACTGCAAATCAGAGGATAACCTTCGGATTGACTCTTTGAGATCCGATTAGGTAAAAAATAGTTTTCAGCGTTCTTTTTCAAAGGAATAAAAATCATGAAATTATAAAATTATATCTGTATATTGTTCAGAATGAATGGAGGTTAAAAAAATAATTTGTAAATAATATCGTAATAATTGTGTTTTTTTATAAGCACAAGGCACTGAAAGTAAACTTAGAACTATTTTCACTATTACAATCTGATATTATAATTAACATTATATTATATTATAAAATAAATACGACATTCAATATTACATCACGAGTTCAGACATTAATCAATGATATTCATGTTCTGAAGTTCAAAAAAGTATTTCTATTACCTTGCTGTAATTGTTATGAATTTTTCATTACCAATAAAATAAAAACAGTGCAAAAAAGCAATGGGGAAGGAAACATATCATATGTAAGTATGATAAATCCAAATCGATAGTATTATTATAGTATTTTATAGTAATAGTATTATTATAGTATTTCCCGAGATATGTCCAAAAGACTCGATATAGAGACGTGTTTATAGTTTTATATAGACGTGTTTATAGTTTTTATCTTGAGAATTAAAAAAAATCGACAAATCAATTATGTTCGTCTTTCGGAAGTTCATCTACGATCTCTGTTATAGACTGACATCACAATTTTTATTTTGATCAAGCTTGCTGCGAGTACGTATTTAGATTGCCGATTATCGTAACTGCCTTGGAGCAAGACTGAATTATCAAAAATTTTCGCGAAATTTACATCGCAGCGATCATACTGCAAGCATGCACTATTAAAAAATATTTTTTTAAAATTCATCGTAAAACCATCGAAATGTATTATAATGTTATAACTGTTAATATATATAAGCATCTACCGCCTCGACTTTGCTCAAAATAGTAATATAATAAATTTATTAAACAGTTAAATAATATCTATGTAAACAATTCTCTATCTGTAAATCTATATTCCTACAGATAATTTCATCCTCTGAGAATATTTCTCGAAAAATAATCAACAATTTAATCTTGCTTGGTCCGTCTGAAGCATCGGCAGTGGTGTGACTGTATTGAATAAGTCCTGTCACTATCTTTTTGAAAATTTGCATACTTATATTTTTTGGAGCGCGCATTCTTAACATCATAAGAACCTTAGATCGAAATTAAATATATATTCCCAAATCGATGAAAACTCCATAAAAATCATGGTTTTCTGAATTTATCTTAGAAAATGAACAAATTTAACATTTAAAACCACAATCATAGAGCTCATTAAAATACATATTTTTTTGTTCTATATAATGATTCGATACAAACTATATATTTTTGGAGAAAAGTTCAACATATCCGTTTCGAGATCCCCGGAATAATTCTACGTTTATACAAAATATAGATACATTCGAAACTTTTTTCTTGTAAAATGCTGTTTGTAGAAATTCAGCGCATAGTACAAAAAATGTATGTTAATAAGATCTACAACTTTTGTTTGAAATACTTTTTGTAAATTGAAGTACACTAAAACAAAACTTGATAATTTTAAATAAATACATTTCGTCGAATTGAAAGAACGAAGAATTTGTTTAATATAAACAACTGTTTTTCGTTAAGAAAAATATATATTTAAATGTATTAACTGATTTAGTTGAAACGATATTTCTAATTTAAAAAATATTATAAATTGTCTAAAAAGATTTTATTTAAGTGGCTAAATCAATTTCATTTTCTTAAAAGCATTAAATTGCATTAAAGAAAATCTGTAGATAATGTAAATGTAACAATCGATCAATTTTTTATTAATTGAAAATTATAAAAAGAAATTAGATGTCTGGAATAATGCTTATTATGTTTAAGAACATAAGAACACTTTAATAGAAACAGAATTAATTGTACGCGTTTTTTATCCGAAGTGTATAATTAAATATCTTCTATCTTGCAAATATTTAAAACTAAAAAAATGTAAATTTGAAGGTCTAATTGCTAGAATTGTATATTTATATATTTTAAACGGATTAGTTTGTTTTGCCTTCTTTCATACTTAAAATATATCATGTATTATATTTAATTCGTAATTTTTTCCTGTTTAACAAAAACAATTATATTGCAACAAAATTGCTATGATAAAATTAACATAACATTGACATAATAATAATGACTATTATCAGCAATTTATTTGTATTTATAAATTGAATAGCTCTAGAAATATATGCTAATTGTAGACTAAACTTTTTTCAAACCGATTTTCAAAAATTATTTGATTGCTTTTCATATTTTTAAAGCATGCTATAGGTATAATCATATTTGACATACACCAATCATATATAAGAGAAGGTGAGAGGGAGAGAGAGAGAGAAGAAAACTGGAGAAAACATCAAGAGGATTAACAGGGATTGGATTACCAGATACTGATAGGACCTGCTTAGAACATGTGGGCACTTTCGCCCAATACCTCACTTTCCCTCTCTCTCTCTCTCTCTCTCTCTCTCTCTCTCTCTCTCTCACTCTCTTTGACCTATCTCTCCGCAGGCATATATATATATATATATATATATATATATATATATATATATATATAGAGAGAGAGAGAGAGACTGAGAGAGAGAGAGAGAGAGAGAGAGAGAGAGAGAGAGAGAGAGAGAGAGAGAGAGAGAGAGAGAGGCAGAGGCAGAAAACTGTTTCCTCTCTCTGCTCTAGACTTGAAAAATGATATTTCTATAATTAATAAATAATATATATAAATCAAAAAAATTGATTGATAGATAAGCGTTCAAAGCACAAAATTGGCCAAAACAAGTATTTGTCGTTTTCGCAACACCATTCGGATAATCAAACAAGCATTTTTTTATATTGTTGATTATAACAATTAATATTTAATTACTATAGTTTGTTATAAAGTCTTGTTTAACATGTAACACTTTTTAAATCTACTGTTATTCTTTTTGCTAGACTAAATCATCTCTTTATCTGTATAAATTCCTTGATAATTTTTATAACGTAAAATTTCAAAAAATATATAATATTATATTAGTTTATATTTTAAGCTAATAATATTATTTATCATTCATAATATGTATATTTTATATATTTTTGAGAAATATAAGAGAACGTAATAATCTCCTGAAAGGTTTTAAAAGTATAATATTTCCTTCAAATTAAATACGGAAATGTAATAATAATATTTAACATTTTTAACATTTAAATTACATTATGTTTAAAATATATACGAATGTTTAGGTATGTTTGAAAAGTAAAACAGTGAGCTGAGATCACATATATTTGGTGACCATATTTGTTCAGTATATAATAATAATAGAAAACCGATGATCGCATCCATAATCAATATAAACATTAAGTATTTTCCTTAGTGTTTTCTCATTTTCGAAAATGCCCAAAATTTGTATAGGAAGAATACACACAGACACACACACACACACACACACACACACACACACATACACATATATATATATCCAGTGTGGAGTTTTGTTGCTTTCTCCCATCTAGTGCCTCCCCAGGTTGCGGATAGGGGATGGCTCGCTACAATTTGTAGAGGGCACTGAGGAAATAAAATACTCAGGGCGGACAGAAAAAGCTAATAGGGAGGGCCTCCCGAACTTAAGGCCAATTATGACTAATGTTTGGTATAAACAAGGATATACCCCAGGGAGTAACTCCGGTAAGACCGGTCAATCTCCTCACCGATTCCGATAGAGTGCAAGCCTCTATGGTCGGTGGTAGCCCCTCGGATTCTGGGGAGGGCAAATCAAACATAATCATAGATAGTACACTGGGTACTAAAGGAGATGTCATGATGGATCAAGAATCGACGGATCGAGAAATCTCCATCACGCGCAGAAACAATCATCTGGAGCGACTTGGTGAGAAGATCAGCCAATTGTTGGACTTTGTTAAAGATAGGCATAACGTGCACAAGACCATTAAGGATCTTGCTCGTTCTATTAATGCCTCATACAAATGCATCAGTATGGCAGAGGATGATCCATTACAGTATCAACGTCCTGGTACTCATGAAGTGGTGACTCAGACTACGCCGAGTCTACTCTCTGATACCAAACGAAGCGCAGCAGAAGCGATGGATTCCACTCCTAAAACCATAGGTGGCAAAAGGACGAAAGAACCACCATTGGGCTCAAGGAGACCACTAGAGTCGGTCGGAGTACCTACAGGCAAGTCTGAAGCCAAAGAAAATCAATGGCAGACCATCAAGCGTAAGAAGCCCAAAGGCAAAGATAAAGAATTATCTAGTACACGCAGGCTTAATGGACGAAATAGGCCTAACTCCATTTTAATTAAGGTCAATGAAGGAGTTACATACGCGGAGGTACTGCGACAAATAAAGAATGACCCGGAGTTATCTCATGTCAAGAATGAGGTTAACAGGATACGTAGAAATGCAAGCGGTGCCCTTGTACTTCAGTTGGAACGGACAGCCAAAGATGCACATGAGTTGGCACGCATTGTTGAATCTAAGGTTGGCCATAGCGCATCCACTTCGGTCCTGAGTAATCTCATTACATTGGAGATTAAAGATATAGATGAGGTCACTTCAAAGGATGAAGTATTAGAGGCTCTGAGAACACACCTCGAGCTAAAGGAGACTAACCTACTAATTGCTCGTTCCTTGCGGCAAGCTTATGGGGGTACTCAGACGGCGGTGGTGTCTGTACCATATAGCCACGCAGCTGAGCTACTACGTGTAGGGCATGTTCGAATCGGATGGGTCAGCTGCAGAGTTTGAAAAAAAACAGAAATAAAGCGCTGCTTCAGGTGTTGGCAGATTGGCCATTTAGCGTCCGTGTGTCGGACCCTGACAGAACTAAACTTTGCAGGCACTACGGTGGAAAAGACCATCTATCCAAGCTGTGTGTAAACGAGCCCTACTGTTTACTCTGTAAATGTGAAGGAAAAAAGGAGATTAACCATCCAGCATACAGCTATAAGTGCCCGATCACTGTGGAGTTTTTAAACAGACATAAAACATGCGAATACTCCAACTGAATACCAACCTTTGCTTAGCAGCTCATGACCTGCTGAAACAGACAATAAAGGAGCTAAGAATAGACATTGCTGTAATCTCCGAACCGAAATATTCTGAAAGGGACAGACCACAGCGCTGGATAAGTGACACAAACAATAGAGCTGCCCTCTGGATTGGTCAAAATAGGCAGATACTAAAGCAGTCGAGTCATCGGAGCGAATGGTTATTCTGGGCTAAAATACAAGAAATATACGTCTTTAGTGTATATGCTCGTCCAAGCTTGACGGACAAGCAGTTTGAAATTCTTGTAGCGAAATTAGTTGATGAAGCCATGGACAAGAAACCATTATTAATCACTGGCGATTTTAACGCGTGGTCCACAGCCTGGGGAAGCGCTTCAACAAATAACAGAGGTAGTATGCTGCTTGATGGCCTTAATTCTCTTCAACTCCACGTGGTTAATAAGGAATCTGAATCCACTTTCATTAGGGGTGATAAACAATCAGTCATTGATGTAACATTCGCCAGTGATGACTTGATTCAGCGGATCCTTAATTGGAGAGTAAGCGACCTTTACACCCACAGTGATCACAGGGCGATCTTATATGAGATTGCAGAGAAGAAAGTAAAGAACAAGTGCAATGAGTGGATGCCCACACGGAAATGGAATATCAGATCGCTAGACTGTGAAGTGTTCGCCATTATAATATCAGAAGAGCGTTTAGAATATGGTGCACCAGGCCATCTGGCAAATGCACTCATGAAGCATATCTCTGAAGCATGCGATGCATCGATGACTAGAACTAAGAGCGGATATAAACATTGTCAATCTTGCGGCGCTTGTCAAGGCCATTAAGGCAAGCAAGCGTCGATGCTGGATTGAACTGTGTTCAGAGGCCAACAATGACTTATGGGGACGACCATACAAAACAGTCATGGCACTATTGAGTAGGGCACCAATACAACCCACTATCACGGTATTGATTGATAAGATTGTTTCCGCTCTCTTTCCCAATGACACCCATGGGACTGTACTGCGCACGCAACACTCGGACGATATACCTCCTATAACAGAAACGGAGCTACATAATGCTTACGCTAAGACTAGAGACAATGCTGCCCCTGGCCCTGATGGTATCCCTAATGCGGCAGTTAAGTTGGCGAAACAGAAGAATCCAGCTATATTTCTAAAAGTATATAATGCTTGTCGTCTTGAGGGTATTTTTCCTGATTGCTGGAAAACTCAAAGGTTAGTCCTGTTACCTAAGGGCAATTAGCCACTTGATGATCCTTCATCATACAGGCCATTGTATATGCTCGATACGGTAGGTAAAATATTTGAAAAAATAATATGTGGCCGACTGGAAGCATTCACTGAGGGATTGCACGGCTTATCCTCACGCAAATTTGGATTTCGGAAATCAAAATCAACAGTCGATGCTATTAAACTGGTAGTGTGTACTGCAAGAGATGCAATCAGTGGTAAGAGATGGAAAGGTGGCACTAAACAGTATTGTGCCATTGGCGCTCTAGATGTTAAGAATGCCTTTAATTCAGCGTGCTGGTCTTCTATTATGAATTCGCTTAAAGAGGTCGGAGTACCTGGTTATCTACAGAATGCCGTGGCCAGCTACTTTGAGAATAGGATAATATTATACCGAACGGATGAAGGCATTGTATCGCATAAGGTTACTGCGGGAGTCCCCCAGGGCTCGGTTATGGGACCTATATTGTGGAATATTATGTATGATGGCGTGTTGAGGATTCCACAACCGCCTGGTTCAATAACAGTAGGGTACGCCGACGATATCTATCTAGTAGTGACGGCTAAGACCCTTGAGGAACTCACTGAAAATGCCAATGAGGCAATCAGCAACATCAATAGATGGATTAGGTCGGCTGGCCTACAATTAGCGGAGCACAAGACTGAAGTAGTTCTTGTCAGCAGTCGTAAGAAGGTAGATAATATTACTCTTAAAGTTGGTAGTTGCCGCATTAGTTCTGCGCCATCTTTACGATACTTGGGTGTACAGCTTGATGCCAGGTTAAACTTCAAGAGCATCTAAAGATATCTGGCGAAAAAGCGCAACGAGTTTCAGCTGCCTTGTTTCGACTCATGCGTAACATTGGTGGCTCACGCCCACGCCAGAGGAAGCTATTAGCTTATGTTGTTAATTCTGTCAGCATGTATGCAGCGCCAATCTGGCAGCATGCATGTGGAATTAAATCGTATTATGAGCTGGCCAATGCGATCCGTCGCCGCTCCTGTATACGTATTATTAGTGGTTACAGGACATTATCCACCGACGCTGCTGAGGTACTTGCCGGAATTATTCCTTTCGATTGAGCTGCAGATGAACTGGCTAGGCTGCATAACATATGTAAGGCCGCAGTGGATTCTCTACAATGTGCTAAAAACGTGGAACGTCATCGTTCTATAGAAATATGGCAAAAACGATGGACCGATTCTAGTAAAGGCCAATGGACTTATCGTATCCTTCCAGACATACACCGATGGATCAACAGGAAACACCGGGAATTAGATTTCCACCTAACCCAGTTGCTGACTGGACATGGTTGTTTTAGGTCCTATTTCCACCGCTTTCACCTGGATAATAATGATTTCTGCCCCATCTGTCCGACTTTGGTCGAGGATGCCGAGCATATATTAGTGAGCTGCCCTCGTTTTAGAACACAACGTGAGCACTTGATGAACATCATCAATAAGCCAATAAGACCAGAGATCATCCTATCAATAATGGTGGAATCTTCTGAAAGCTGAAAGGCACTAGCAAGTTTCGAAAAAGAGGTGATGACCAAACTTAGATATGCCGATAGAACTAGGCGAATGGCCCAGGATGAATCAGGCTAACTGACTCTATTTTAAGATATAGAGGACGAACACCGAACACCTGATCACCTGTGTGGATGGGGGACGTAGGATAGTGTCATAAGAAGAGGAGTCGTATAGGCTAACTAACAGCCCCGCCGAAGTAATATTCTCGGATAGTTCCGGCGGGATGCTGGTTTCGAGAGGCCACTAGTGCAGAGCTTGCTCTGCCTACGCCTAATAAAAAAAATATATATATATATATATATATATATATATATATATATATATATTATTAAAATTATATTAATGTAAATGAGATTCGCTCGATTTTTACTACAAATATAAAATGTAGTAAAAATCGAGCGAATCTCATTCATCTCATATATATATATATATATATATATATATATATATATATATATATATATATATTATTAAAATTAATGTAAATGAGATTCGCTCGATTTTTACTACAAATTAGATGGAAAAATCAGGGTGCTGCAAAAAGCGAAAAATAAGTGTATTTTCACACACACACACACACACACCCACACCCACAAAGAGAGAGAGAGAGAGAGACAGGGAAAGAGAAAGCGAGAGAGAGAATGCATTTTCAGTGCCGAAATAGAAAAAAGAATTACTACACGCATTTCTTTTATATATATATATATATATATATATATATACGTGCAGTGTCTTTAACTTAAAACTTTGATGTTCAAATTTTGATCTCATTTTGAACCGCGCGCACGCGTGTAATTGTATGTGTAATTATATAAATAAATACGTGTAATTGTGTGTGTGGGGAGGATGGGTGAAGAACATAAAGAAAATAATTAGTCACGCATTTATATTAAAATTTATATATAGATGTATAGACGCGCAGTTGTTTTCTTTTTCGCTCGGTCCTTCACTTCCCCTACTTCCCCTCTTGGGCATCGTGTCGGCATGCCCCGTTACCCCTCCCCTTAATAGCAGCCTGTACACGCGCCCGCTGTTTCTCCTTCTTTGCTGTAATGCCTTAATTATATTATATATGAATATGTCCGAATAGCTATTCGGACATTTTTCAGCAGTGCGCTGCATTTATCGATAGTCGAAATGGCAGACGGACCTTGTTTGTGATTCTGCCGCAAAATCTGGCGCTGTTACGGAACCAATGTCGCCTATCTCTCTGGCAATCTCGGTTCATCTCTACTATTAGAAAGTAATATTGTCTATTTCTTAAATTATTACAATACGGCTGATTTCTTAAAATATTACAATACGGCTGATGCTTATTGTAATATTTTAAATTCATATTTTACGTAAGTAATTATAAAAGAAATTTAGGCGATACAACTAAATATGTGTAGATAATATTCTATGTTATGCATTTTACTGTAGTTTTTTACATATAAAAAAGATTTTATTTTTGAAAAGAAAATCAAGCGTGCAAGCTTGAAATCATGTATATATACACACAATATACAGTGATCCATAAGTGAGTCGAACGTCTATGCGTGCGCCTTCTTAACTAAGTATCATCTATTAACTGTAGTACGTCCGAGTGAGACAGAAAACAAAGATGTTTACTACATCTGGTTTTATTGCTTTTACTCTCTGCTCCAACAACCTCAACTAATTATATATGCATTATATTTGTGCCATAAAGGCCCTTGGATAAAAGTACTATATATATATATATATATATATATATATATATATATATAGATAGATAGATATATTGTAACCGTCCCGATCGACGGTCCCTGCGTTTAAAACCGCGTGCGCGCGAGTAATACAGTCGCGCTGCCAAAAGGGCGCGCACGAAGCACCGCGCAACGCGACGCTCGAACGAGAAAGAAGCGTAGGCCTTCTTCTCTGTTGAGACACGGTAAGAGACTGACGCATTTTGTCACCCGTTCGTACGTCGCCTAAAACTCCGTTGTAACCTTTGAGGATAGTCAGCCCCGCACTGTGAGTGGCTCGTAACTGTGCTTTAAAGCATCAACTAGAGGACGACCTGAAAAGGACAGAGAGGACCTCGCGAACACTGTGTTCCAAGCCCCGGCGATTCTCGCCGCAGCAAGTGTTCGCATCGAGAGAGCGCGTAGCTCCCCGACCGCCATTACACCACCGACGCCGCCGCAGCCGCGGCCGCCCGCACGACAGGAGTCGTGTGCTATCTGCCGCCCAAGAGCCCATGCTCTCCTCCACCTCCACCACCAACTGGCCGACGGCCCATCAGCAGCAGCAGCATCTCCAACTGCCTACCCGGTGGGAGGCGAGCATCGCCACTGCCTGCCTGACTGGTGTCAAGCGGGAGAGAGAGAGAGAGCGACGGCCACCACGTCCAGCAGCCCATTTCGGAGGACGATCAAGATCGCCCCGCAGTACCTGACTAAGGCAAGTACTTGACCGCCTAGTAGGCTAGGAAGTAAGTTTGCCGCGTCCGCCGCTGCCGCGCCCGCGCCGTGTTGAACTTAGCGTTTTAACGGGTATTCGTCCGTATATGTCCCTGTCGCGTGTCTCCGTCCCCCGCGTGTATCGTGCTAGAGTGTCATTGTAACCGTCGGAAGTGCCGTGGAATCTGCGCAGCTAGTTACTTGTGCGAGTGTGTGTGTGAGACGAGTGCGTGTGCGTGCGAAGTCTTAGTGTATCGCGTATGTAAGAATGTGTGCGTGTGTGTACTTAAAGAAATAAATAACGTGTGGTGATTCTTTTAGATCGTTTTCGTGTTTTGTTATCTCCTACCGATTTCCCCATTTCGTTACAGGTAGACGCGGAGTATCCGCACGTATCTGCACCGCCTCAAGGTAAGTGGACGGCGAGAAAACGCCGTTACAATATACATATATATATATATATATATATATATATATATATATATATATATATATACGTATGCATACTTAGCACATTTGAACGCTTGCTTTGCTGCCATTCAAGCTTTTATGAAAATAGTGGTTTTTGGTATTCTCGAATAATAAAAATATTAAATAGAAAAAATTTTCAAAATAGAGATATATATTTCATAAAAATGCATCTTTTTTGATCTGTTCATTTTTTGTTACAACCGATATTTCTGAAGAAAAATGTAACAATTTCATCTAGGGTTATTTCGAAAATCTGCGAATTCTGACTAAAGCACCCTTATTTGATTTTGCTCAAAATTGGCGTATTACCATTTGTGGTATGCTGTTTATTACTACCGTTCTAATTATTATACATTTTGGATTTTTATGGCAAAATACATAAAAACTACGTAAATTCATAAACATAAAGTTCTATGGCATAATTTAAGAATTTGGCATAATGTTTTTAATTATAGTTTTACATCCAATAGTATGTGTTGACTTATATTTCTATTTTAGATGTTTTTGCTGTAGATCTTTTATTTTTTTGAAAAAAAATACATACTACGTGAGAAAAGTTCTTAGCGTAAAACTTATCTATTTTAACGTAAAAATGGTCTATTATAATGAGATTTACAACTTTTATTTAGAATATGTTTTTTAATTTTTCGTACTGTCTCTGATCAATCTGAATAACTTTCTTTCTTGTGTTTATTTGCTGGAATTGTGATTCAGCGACATAAAAGAAAGGGTTTTCTGCATCGTATCGTGACTGGCGATAAAAAGTGGATACGTTACGATAATCCGAAGCGAAGAAAATCATGGGGACTACCCGGCCATGCATCATCATCGACGGCCAAGCCAAATATTCATGGCGCCAAGCTCATGCTCTGTATATGGTGGGACCAGCTAGGTGTGGTTTACTATGAGCTTCTGAAACCGAATGAAAGGATCACAGGCGAGGTCTATCGACGACAATTGATGCGTTTGAGCCGCGCACTGCGAGAAAAACTGCCACAATACTCCGACAGGCACGACAAAGTTATTTTGCAACATGACAATGCTCGCCCACATGTTGCACCGCCGGTGAAAACATACTTCGAAACGCTCAAATGGGAAGTCCTACCCCACCCGCCGTATAGTCCAGACGTTGCTCCGTCTGATTACCATCTCTTCAGATCGATGACGCATGGCCTGGCTGACCAGCACTTCCATTCCTACGAGGAAGCCAAAAAATGGGTGGATGACTGGATAGAGGCCAAACCGGTCGAATTTTTTCGCAACGGGATTCGTATGTTGCCAGAAAGATGGGAAAAAGTTGTAGCTAGCGATGGCCAATACTTTCAATAATTCATTTGTAACCATTTTTTCACAATAAAGGCTCAAAATTTGAAAAAAAACGGGAAAGACTTATTCACATACCTGATAATTTATATATAAATTTCTATATTAAAAAGAAAAAAAATGTTTTTATTCAAAAAGAAAATTATCATAAATTTTATTACCTGTCCCTACCTATTATGCACCCGCGCTATACTAACGCACGTTTCCACTCACACAGGGTGCGAAAGAGAATACATATGACTATTAGATAGACAAGTAACAAAGGGGCCGCCTTACAGAGAACAAAAGTAACTACTATCAAGTTAAGCGAGCGCGCTTGTTATTCTTATAACATACGACTCCGATGTTTTCTCACTTTCTCTCTCGCACTTATAACCCATTATATTAAATATATTAAACGTTCGAATTATTTAAGGATTAAAGAAATATATTAAATAAAATCGATCTACTTTATATCAGATTGTCAATGAATGTGAATATTAGGAAAAAGCACCAACCTTAGATACTGACGCTGAAAACTTGCAACCCAACGTCGAAAGGAGTGAATTCAAAATATATTAGTGAATTCAAAATTATTACTCTCAGTTTTGGTAAACTTGAAATTATTATCTGCGATAATAATAATCCAGTTGATAAGCTGATCAAATACTAACCTATTCATCACCGATTCCGGAAATAACTTCTTTTTTAATAGATAACTTTTTAGCAAGAAAAACTTTTCGAACTCTCACAGGTTTGATTTTGTAATAATGTTTTAAAAATTGCTATATTATCTTCCTTATTATAATATACTTCTATCTCCATCTCCCTCTTTTCCTTTATTTTTCCCTTCAGTTTTCCCTCTAACACATATAGGAAAAAATTCCTATGTGTTATAATAGATATATATATATATATATATATATATATATATATCTGTGTGTGTGTGTGTGTGTGTGTGTGTGTGTGTGTGTGTGTGTGTGTGTGTGTGTGTGTGTGTGTGTGTGTGTGTGCTGTATATATATATATATATGTATTTGAAAATGATTCTGAATTCTCCAGAGTAACTAAATGAGATTTTTACATATGTTTCTGTTTACGGCTAGTTCCGTGCAAGGCATGTTAGAGCTGCATGAACCCTTTTTTAGGAGCCATGATTTAACTTTCCTCTAGAGTAGATAAAATTTTTTTACTAAAACTGTGTCAATACGCACAAACACTCTTTGCTATATTTATGGAGAAATGGATTTGCTATTATATAATTTGAATATATTTCCAATTAGTCAATACAAAATTCAGATGTTACCTTTCATTTAGTTTTTAACGAGAAATGCTGTCTGCACAAAAAATATATAGAATAAAAAATATGTATTTTTATAAAATTTACAAATTTTATGAAAAATATTTTTTTATATGTATAGTAGTTTGCAAAACCAATTTGCAAAACTAGCATTTTTTCTGATTCTCTGAAAATTCCAAATATGCATAAAGCGACCATGATGTGCAAAAGCAGATGAGTAGAATCATTACAAGTACAGCAATAGGCTTGGCGATAGATACAATCTATATGTTACTCAACAGAAACGTTCAGAGGTTCGGACTCCTCGTCGTTTTGAAAATATTGGACAATATCATTCAAATCTCAGCAGAGCTATACTATATATATATATATATATATATATATATATATATATATATATATATATATATATATATATATATATATATAGATAGATAGATAGATAGATATGCTAAGCTTCTATATAAAGGTGACAAATGATACCGTAAACATCTTGTTGCTTATCTCGTTTTGTCCATGTCTATATGTATGATTCATTGTCACTTGGAAACCCAAACGTATGCAACCTAGAACCGAACGATTACTGCACACACACGCACACACACACATATATATATACACACACACAATACACGCTTCACTTATCAAAAATCATAATAAAGCTACATCCCTGAAAAGTCGGTAGTGCAGAATATTCTGTTTAGTTCTGCAAACCACTGCAATGAGTTTCTCTAGTAGTCGCTGCAATTTATTTGGACTTCCATCAGACGTATCCTGTACTCTTCATGCAGAAATAAACAAAAAAAAATTAAATTCATGAAATAAAAATTGACAATGATTCTAAAGATGAGAAAAGAATATCCAGAATATATCTAAGAAAAATAGAGATGCATTCAAGAACCAACAAGTAATAAATGCAATGGGATAAAATTAATACAATATACAATCAAAAACTTCATAGATAAGCTTTTTGACAAAGGAAAAGATCGATATTAAAATAACCATTTCAAGACAATGAATATTAAGAAAAAATAGAAAAAGAATATTAAAGAAACAATATTCTAAAATATATGAAAAGTAATTAGTGGTAAAATAATGAGTCTATAAATGCAATTGACATATTCTTTTTTTTTTATTTTTATTAAATAGAAAGAAAAATCAATTAAAAAGAAATATATATATATATATTAATGTATATATTAATATTTTTAATGAATTTTACAAACTTATTTCAAATTTTTATTAAACTTTTATATTCTTTTATTGAAATACCTAACTTTCTTATTTATCGAGAAAAATAATTATTTCTGATAAATATAAGAAAAATTTAAATCACTGACCTGTAGCTTTTAAGAAAAACCGAACACACTCAGACATATTAGCTATACTACCACACAGTGTATTTGTACCTGCAATATAGGCACGATCCTCTCTAACTTCAATACTATATTGACCTAACTGATGTAGCCCTTCATGAAGACCAAATGCAGAAATAGCATCAGTAACTAATACAAGACCTAAATTCGAAATGTTACTTTAAATTTACTCATATGTAGGCACACATAAAATTAAAAAAAATCATACCCTTAGGATGAGTTCGGTGTGCAATTCTTAAAGCTGCTGGATGTGTATGAATTCCATCTGCGATTATTCCATAGTATACAGTTTTCTCTTTTGGAATTTGATCAGAAGTAAGTAACCCAACAAGACCAGGATCTCTATGATGGAACTAAAAATTATAATATGATATTATAAATAAAATATATATTCAAAAATATAGATATAACTGATTATTATTTTGCACTATAAATTTTAAATTACTGGAGGCATTGCATTGAACAAATGAGTTATAAATGTTGCTCCATTTTTTACAGCTTCTTCACCTTTGTTTAAATTACTAGCTGAATGACCTACAATTATAAATTCCTGATTTATAGCTATTAATCTATTGTAATATTTTATTATTTTTAAAAAATAATTTAATGATATAAAAAAATATATTTATAATATTAATTACCTACAGAAATTTTAACATTTCTTTTGGATATTTCTCTAATAACTTCCATTGCATTGTCAATTTCAGGAGCTAAAGTAACATATGAAATATTTTCAAGACTTTTATAAACATCCATAAGTGATTTAAATCCCTATAAGATTAATATTTATTTAACTTAAAATTTTGAAGTAATAAATTTCATGTTTTAACATAATTATACATTTTCGAATCCTTTAATGCAATTTTCTGGATGTGCTCCTTTTTTGAACGGACTGATAAACGGCCCTTCTACATGTACACCTAAAATAGCTGCCCCATCTTTACTTCCTTTTCTTCTTTTAATTTTAGGAAGAACTTTATGATAAATTTCTGTGGGTGAAGTTACTAATGTTGGACAGAAAGATGTAACTCCATATGAAAGCAATTCTTTAGCAACTTTATTTATTCCTAGTTCCACATATTCTGTATTACAAGAAAAATCAATGCCTAAACCTCCTAATATAAATAAATAAAATTAATAATTAAATTTAGAAATAAAGAAATAAAAAAGAAAATAACATTTTTATAATACCATTTATCTGTAAATCGATAAAACCCGGAGAAATAAGGCAACCGTAACAATTAATCTTAATATCTGGATGGATTTTTTCATCATAAAAGATAATTTCTGGATCAACGATTGTTCCATTTCTTACCCACAGATCCTCTTGTAAAATTTGACCTTTACGTAAAATATAGCAATTATAAAATTGTTGTAATGGGCCATTTTTTATGAGTGACATTTTTTAATATGAGTGAATTCCGAAAAGTCAGCAATAAGATACCAGTGCTTTGAAAACAAACGTAGAGACAGAGATAATAAGGGGAGATTGCCGATGCTTATGTTAAAGCCTGCAATAAAATTTGGACCTTCAGCGCCAAAGCGATAAGCATAGGTACTTCATTCGTGCAATATTTCAGATGTTTTTCGAAATCGTTCGATTGAGGGGGAGACTACTGTCCAGCAGAGGGGATTGCGAAACAATAGATGCAATAAAAGGGATCAAGTAATGTCAAAATTCTTTCAGTGCGTATAAATTTTCTTTTGTGTGCGTGTGTGTGCGCGCGCGCGCGTGTGTATGCGTGGGTTTCTAAATATATCAAGTGTCCCGATAGCGCCACGAAGGCAAGTGTGAGAACAGCCGGCATAGCGCGTCCGCTAAACTATTTACTGCTAAATCGAGTTTTCTAATTTTCAATCAATGAAAAAAATTATTTATCACTTCTTTATCGCTAATTATCCAAATTATATCCACTAATTATTACCTAAAGAATCGTTTTCCGCCAGTATTTTTGGCTAAAAAACAGTATTTAATATAAAATTCAATGTATGACTATAGCTAATGGTCAGAAGCATTTCTTATTTATATATATATATATATATATATATATATATATATATATATATATATATATATATATATATAGTAATAGTAAATACATAGCAAAAAGTTGAGCAGTAAGACTATGGAGGGTAAAGAGAAGGAGTGGAAACTACGCTCGCTTTACATGGGAAAAGCTTATCAAAAATTAGCCGGAGATGTAGTTCAGATTTGTCCGTTGATCTATCAGAGATGAATAGAGATTGCATGTAAATGAAAGGTTACAAAAATGGCGCTGTTACTTGCTGCGGCAGAACCCCGTGCAAAGTCCGATTAGGATCGATAATGTAGAATCGTAGGATTCTGTAATAGCAGAGATGAATCCAGATTGCCAGAGACATAGGCGACATTGGTTCCGTGACAGCGCCAGATTTTGCGGCAGAATCACGAACAAGGTCCGTCTGACATCTCGACTATCGATAAATGTAGCGCACTGCTGAAAAATGTCCGAATAGCTATTCGGACCTATTTATATATAATATAATTAAAGCATTACAGCAAAGAAGGAGAAACAGCGGGTGCGTGTACAGGCTGCTATTAAGGGAAGGGGCAACGTGGCATGCCGACACGATGCCGAAGAGAGGAAGTAGGGGAAGTGAAGGACCGAGCGAAAAAGAAAACAACTGCGCGTCTATACGTCTATATATAAATTTTAATATAAATGCGCGACTAATTCTTTTCTTTATGTTCTTCACCCCCCCCCCCACACACACACATACAATTACACATATTTATTTATATAATTATACTTGCAATTACACGCGCGCGCGCGTCAAAATGAGGCGATAAAAATTTGAACATCAAAGTTTTAAGTTAAGGAACACTGCACGTGTATATATATATATATATATATATTATAACCCCAGATTCGGGCTATTACTTACTGTTATCTGCATGTCTGTGTGTGCGTGGACTCTTCCTCGCCGCTGCTGGAGAACTCCGCTGAAAAAGGGAACAGAAAACGGGAAATGAATCACGCGGTATACTTGATGAGATTTTGATAATATTACTATTTATTCACGCATGAGACTATTTCACAGAGGTAGACTGGTATATACGCAATGTACTTGTTGCGGGTTTCACGACAATACAATAATTATTTACACTGATACGCAATCACATAAAATACGCGGGGACGGGGAACACGGAATGGGACGCTTACTATCTACGATACGGGAGACTACGGTATATGGCGGAACGCTATTTTATGGACTATGCGCGTTAATACAATAACATTTATTACAACGCGTGGACGCGGCGGTGGGCCACACACATACACACTTATTTTTTGTAAACATACACATAACTTGTACACTTATTTTTTGTTTTTTGCAGCAGCCTAATTTTTACATCTAATTTGTAGTAAAAATCGAGCGAATCTCATTTTCATTAATATAATTTTAATAATATATATATATATATATATATATATATATATATATATCCAAACATACCTAAACATTCGTATATATTTTAAACATAATGTAATTTAAATATTAAAAATGTTAAATATTAATTATTATTATTACATTTCCTTATTTAATTTTAAGGAAATCTTATACTTTTAAAATCTTTGAGGAGATTATTACGTTCTCTTATGTTTCTCAAAAATATATAAAATAAACATATTATGAATAACAAATAATTTTATTAGCTTAAAATATAAACTAATATAATACTATATATATATATATATATATATATATATATATATATGCAGATTAAATACGGCTTCAATGGAAAAAATTGTACTTTCGAGTTCGAGCGGTAGAAAAAGATGTGCAAGTGTCTCGAGACGACGTTTACAGAGAGCATCATGTTCGAACTATAGGAAATGTCTCGGTACGACTGCTATAGAGAGTTTTGTGTTGGGGAGGTAGAATACAATGTCTAGGTATCCCGGGACGACTCTTACTGAGAGTGTGCGTGTTCGAATGATAGAATACTAATCTCTTCATAGAAGTCGTAATGAGATACCAGGACATCGTTCCCCACTAAGTATACATGACACTCCCCATAGAAGCCGTTCCAAATCATCTGGAAATCGCATGCTATCATCCGAATACGAAACTCCCCGTAAAAGTTGACCCGATATAGCTGAATTTCGTTTTCTATTAACTAAACACGATACTCCCCATAGAACTCGTCTCGTCATACCTGGACATCATCTTCTACCGTCCGAACACGAAACTCGCCGTAGAAGTTGTCCCAACATACCTAAACAGCGTTTACTACTAACTCAACGCGATAGTCCCAGTAGAAGTCGTCCCGAGAAAGCTAGCATAGCTTCCTAACGATTAAACACGATACTACCCGTAGGAGTCGTTCGGAAAGAGTATCGTCTCAACACGAATCTTCCCATAGAAATTGATTTCCTCATATCTGGACATCATTTTCTATCAACTAAATATAATATTCCCCGTAGAAATCGCCCAGGCATTTCTATAGGCAGTTGTGTGTTCGAATGATAGAATGCCATAGATATATATATATATATATATATATATATATATATATATATACTATAGACATATATATAGTATGTATATTATATTGTATATAAGATATATACACATTTTAAATACGGTTTCTACTCAGAAATATTGTATTGGCGTGTACGGGCGGTTGATTACGATATTCCGTTGCCCTAAGCCGATTTCTATAGGCAGTTGTGTGTTCGGATGATAGAATGCAATGTCCAGGTGTATCTAGGCGATTTCTACGGGGAATATTGTATTTAGTTGATAGAAAACGACGTCCAAGTATGAGGAAATCAATTTTCATGAGAAGATCCGTGTTGGGACGGTAAAATACTATATCTAGGTCTTTCCGAACGACTTCTACGGGGAGTATTGTGTTTAGTCGTTCGGAAGAGATGCTAGCTTTCTCGGGACGACTTCTACTGGGACTATTTTTTATTTTATTTAGTTGGTAGGAAACGATGTTTAGGTACGTCGGGACAACTTATACGGGGAGTTTCGTTTTCGGATGATAGAATGCGATTTCCAGGTGTTTTGGAACGACTTATACGGGGAGTTTCGTGTTCGGATGATAGAATGCGATTTCCAGGTGTTTTGGAACGACTTATACGGGGAGTACTGTGTTTAATCAGTAGAAAACAATGTTCAGGTATGACGGGAGTACTTCCACGGGGAATTTCGTGTTCGGGCGGTAGAAGCCGATGTCCAGGTATGGCGGGACTACTTCCACGGGGAATTTCGTGTTCGGACGGTAGAAGCCGATGTCCAGGTATGACAGGACTACTTCCACGGGGAATTTCATGTTCGGACGGTAGAAGACGATGTCCGGGTATGACGGGACGACTTCTACAGGGAGTTTTGAGTTCGGACGGTAGAATACGATGTCCAGGTATCTCTGAATGACTTCTATGGGGAGTTTCGTGTTCGGATAGTAGAATAAGATGTCCAAGCGCTTCGGAACGACTTCTACGGGGAATTTCGTGTTCGGACGGTAGAAAACGATGTCAAGGTATGACGAGACGATTTCTTCGGGGAATTTCATGTTCGGACGGTAGAAGACAATGTCCAGGTATGCAGGGACGACTTCTATGGGGAGATTCATGTTGGGATATTCGGATACGTTATCGGGATGTTTTGAAACGACTTCTACGGAAAGTGTTAAAGATACTTCTATAAAGAGATTCATTTTCTATCATTTAAACACGTTCACTTCCAGTAAAAGTCGTCCTACCGTCCCAACACTAAATTCTCTATAGCAGTCGTGCCGAGACATGTTCTATATTCCGAATATGATACTCTCTATAAACGTCGTCTCGAGACACTTGCCCATCCTTTCCTACCGCTCGAAATCGAAAGTACAATTTTCCTCATAGAAGCCGTATGTAATATGCATATATGTGTGTATTAAATAGGGTTGTACATTCTGTATATACATACTATATATACAGAAGCGACAATAGGTACATTACAGTCAATTATTTATAGTAATATAGATTTTTATATATAGAGTACTTTTTACTTAGATATTATTGAATTGCTTATGAAATCGGTTAAATTATTATCTCGGGCGAAGCCGAGACGGGGGATGCTAGTATATATATATATATATATATATATATATATATATATATATATATATATATATATATGCCTGCGGAGGGATAGATCAGACAGAGTAAGAGAGATAGGGAAAGTGAGGTATTGGGTGAACGTGCCCACATGTTCTAAGCAGGTCCTATGAGTATCGGGTCATCCAATCCCTGTTAATCCTCTTGATATTTTCTCCAGTTTTCTTCTCTCTCTCTCTCTCTCTCTCTCACCTTCTCTTATATATAATTGGTATATGTTAAATATGATTATACCTATAGCATGCTTTAAAAATATGAAAAGCAATCAAATAATTTTTGAAAATCATTTTAAAAAATGTTTAGTCTATAATTAGCATATATTTCTAGAGCTATTCAATTTATAAATACAAATAAATTGCTGATAGTAGTCATTATTATTATGTCAATGTTAACTTAATTTTATCAAAGCGATTTTATTACAATATAATTGTTTTTGTTAAACAGAAAAAAATTACGAATTAAATATAATACATGAAATATTTTAAGTATGAAAGAAGACAAAATAAACTAATCCGTTTAAAATATATAAATATACAATTCTAGCAATTAGACCTTCAAGTATTATTTTTTTTTAGTTAACATTTTTTTAGTTCTAAATATTTGCAAGGTAGAAGATATTTAATTATATACTTCAGACAAAAAACGCGTTCAATTAATTCTGTTTTTGTTAAGGTGTTCTTATGTTCTTAAACATAATAAGCATTATTCTAGACATCTTATTTCTTTTTATAACTTTCAATTCATAAAGAAATTGATCAATTGTTACATTTACTTTACCTGCAGATTTTCTTTAATGTAAAATTTAATTCATTTAAATATATACTTTAAATTAAATAAATAGTTTATACTTATACCATTAGTAGACCATTTATTGAAACTAAGAAATTTATATATTTAAAATACTGAAATGTTTATTTAAATACAGTAAATATTTTTTGATGTATGAAAAATAAAATTTTGTTTTAAGATATTCGGTTCTTAATTCGAAAAATATTTATTTGCTTTAAATAAACATTTAAAAAAAATATTTTTAATTTTGTATAATTGAAGCAAAATATAAAATTGAACTGTAGTATCTTAACTTATTAGATCGTCATTTTCGTAATCTACAACTATGTAAACGTATGATATATGTTTTATTGCAATAAAGAATAATTATATGTACATTTTTTTCTTATGCATTATATAATATATATACATATACACACAATATTATATTAGTATTGTAGGCAGCGCAACGCAACTTAATTTGAAACGCAAAATCTCAGCCGTTCAAACTTTACATATATAATTATAAAGGTTAAAAATCTCATGATAAAGGTAACAACCGGTACAGGCATGCGTTAATATGCGAATTGCGATGAAAATCCTGAATACACCTAGGAAAATGTTTTGGAAACATTTTTATTTTTCACTAACCAAATATGAAAATTAATGATGTGCTTATGAAATGCAATTTAATGCTTTTAAAAAAATGAAATTGATTTAGCCACTTAAATAAAATCTTTTTAGACAATTTATAATATTTTTTTAAATTAGAAATATCGTTTCAACTAAATCAGTTAATACATTCAAATATATATTTTTCTTAACGAAAAACAGTTGTTTATATTAAACAAATTCTTCGTTCTTTCAATTCGAAGAAATGTATTTATTTAAAATTATCAAGTTTTGTTTTAGTGTACTTCAATTTACAAAAAGTATTTCAAACAAAAGTTGTAGATCTTATCAACATACATTTTTTGTACTATGCGCTGAATTTCTACAACAGCATTTCTCAAGAAAAATGTTTCGAATGTATCTATATTTCGTATAAACGTAGAATTATTCCGGGGATTTCGAAACGGAAATGTTGAACTTTTCTCCAAAAATATATAGTTTGTATCGAATAATTATACAGAACAAAAAAATATGTATTCTAATGGCTCTATGATTGTGGTTTTAAATGTTAAATTTGTTCATTTTCTAAAATAAATTCAGAAAACCATGATTTTTATGGAGTTTTCATCGATTAGGGAATACATATTTAATTTCGATCTAACGTTATTATGATATTAAGAATCCGCGCTCCAAAAAATATGAGTATACAAATTTTCAAAAAAATAGTGACAGGACTTATTCAATACAGTCACATCACTGCCGATGCTTCAGAGGGACCAAGCAAGATAAAATATTTTATTATTTTTCGAAAAATATTCTCAGAGGATGAAATTATCTGTAGGAATATAGATTTATAGATAGAGAATTGTTTACATAGATATTATTTAACTGTTTCATAAATTGATTACATTACTATTTTGAGTAAAGCCGAGACGGCAGATGTTTATATATATATATATATATATATATATATATATATATATATATATATATATTAACAGTTATAACATTATAATACATTTCGATGGTTTTACGATGAATTTTAAAAAAATATTTTTTAATAGTGCATGCTTGCAGTATGATCGCTGCGATGTAAATTTCGCGAAAATTTTTGATAATTCAGTTTTGCTGCAAGGCAGTTACGATAATTGGCAGTCTAAATGCGTACTCGCAGCAAGCTTGATCCAATAAAAATTGCTATGTGAGTCTATAACAGAGATCGTGGATGAACTTCCGAAAGACGAACATAATTGATTTGTCGATTTTTTTTAATTCTCAAGCTAAAAACTATAAACAGGTCTATATAAAACTATAAACACGTCTCTATATCGAGTCTTTTGGACATATCTCGGGAAATACTATAATAAACAAAAATGTATTTTAAAAAATCATTGTACAGCGCATTAAAATATATATTTTTTATTCTATTTAATTCGTCTCTACAAACAATATTTCTCGAAAAAAATGTATACGAAAATACCTACATTGAGTATATACGGTGAACCGTTCACGGGACTCCGATACGAAATAGTTGAACTTTGTCGAGAAATATTATTTGCATCAAAATCTGTATAGAACAAAAAATATGTATTTAAATGAGCTCTATGATAATGGTTTCAAATTTTTTTGCAAGTGTTTTTATTTTTTTAAGGAAAATTGAACAAACCATGATCTTTATAGACTTTGCATGGATCTAGGAATAAATATTCAATTTCAGTTTAAAGCTGTTACGATATTCGTAATTAGTCCTCCAAAAATCATAAATATTCAGAAAAATAGTCCGGGGAAACTTTCTTGGAACTAAGGTCAATACAGCCACATCGCTGGCATTGTTTCGGCGAGCCCTGAAGCTTCATTATTTTTTCTGCAGATATTTAATATATGTTAATATTATTATAGGTAAAATTATCTAGGCAATATATTTTTATACATTTGGCATTTTTTACATAAGTAAACTGTAAACTTAATCAGACTGTAATTAAGGGGATGGGCAAGGTGCAGGCAGACACGATGTAGAAGAGGGGAAGTAAGGAAAGTGAAGGCCCGAGCGAAAGAGAAAAGAACTACGCGTATTTACGTGTATATATATATATATATATATATATATATATATATATATAGAGAGAGAGAGAGAGAGAGAGAGAGAGAGAGAGAGAGAGAATGGATTTTGGTCGCGTTTGGAATCAGTCCGATCTTGCCGAAATAGAGGAAAGAATTAGTGCACGCATTTCTTATACGTATGTATTATATATGTACATACACGCGTATATAAGCGCAGTTCTTTTTTCTTTTGCTCGGTCCTTCACTTCCCCTCTTCGGCATCGTGCCTGCCTGACACCTTGCCCATCCTCTTAATAGCAGTCTATACTCGCGCCCGCGGTTTCTCCTTCATTGCTGTAATGCCTTATATTATTTATACATATATATATATATATATATATATATATATATAATGTTCGAATAGCTATTCGGACATTTTTCAGCAATGCGCTACATTACATTTATCGATAGTCGAGATTGCAGACGGACCTTGTTCTATCACAGTAGGCTGTGGCGCCAAATTTGGAACCATTGCTTTACATGGGCCCTGGCAATCTCGGTTCATCTCTGGTAATAGCAGCGCCGGTCCAGATTAGTGTTAGCAGAGATAATAAAGGGGAGATCACCGATACCCATGTTATAGACCTTGCAGTGAAATTTTGACACTCAGCGCTACGGCGGTGAACGTCGGTATGAAGTTCGTGCGATATTCCAGATGTTGGTTTTCGAACTGGTGCGATCGAGGAAGAGACGGCGTTCAGTAGGGGGGACGCCGAAACAATAGATGCAATAAAAGGGATTAACTGGTGTCGAAATTCTTGAAGTGCGTATAGATTTTCTTGTTATTGTGTGTAAGTGTGTATGTATGTATTTATATACACACGTATTTTCTTAAAATTTTAAATTCGCTGCGTGGCGATGATCGAGGCTACGAAAAGGTATACCTGGGTATACGAACTTAAAGAATTTCTTCGTCGACATCACATATATATATATATATATATATATATATATATATATATATATATATTGACGGGGAACGCAAGCACTGCGTGCGCTTGCTTTCCCACGTCCCGTTGCTCTCTCTCTAGCCGTAGCTTGTAAATATGTGTATGTATATTCCGATGTATAGATGTTTATATGTTACAGGCCGACGCACAACTACACCGGCGGAGAGGTAAGTGAGAGAGAGAGCGGGGAGTGGGGAGAGACGGCCGCGCGCGCGAAGAGTCACAGAGAGAAAATAAGAGAGCTAGAATTGACACGCGTTTTAGCCGGCTTTTCGCTCCACGCGCTTTGTTTTTGCTTTCGGTGTCTTGGTTCATCGTTTACGGGAACACGCCTCGTGCTCCACGTGTTCCTCCTCGCTACGTACCTTTTCTTCGGGGAGTGTACACGACCGGATGCGCGTGTTTGTGCCACGGCATTGTGGGTGCGAGTAGTGCACACGCGCTGAGGACGAGTCCGAGCGGACGAACTTGTCGCCCGACCCCGTCTCCGCGGAATAACCGCCCCATCCCGGGGTTTCTGGACAGCGAAGTCGCCGCCTCTCCCGGTGAAGAAAGGTGCTACTGCCGAACGAGGACGTGCTGCGGGGTCAACGAGCGCACCTTCCACTCGCTGTAAGTGGCAGCCCCTTTTTTCTCTCTCTCTCTCTCTCTCTCTCTCTCTTCCCTAGCTCCGCGCGCGCCGTCGCCTCGGCGACCCTCGGTCTGCGCTCGACGCGCCTTCGCGCACACGTAGTGTAAGCTAGTGAGATATTAAATGCAATTCAATTTTAATTCTTCTGTCTTCTTATTCCGTGAACCGCGCAAATACTGCATGCGAGTCTTCGCCCTTCGCGAACCGCCCCTCTCCTTCGCCGAATTCATCCGGGGCTAAGCCCAGCCGGGCACACCTTTTGCAACGGCCGTGCCCGCCGTCCTCGTGTTCGAGGCGGACACGCGCACCGTTACATGGCGCCCAAAGCGATCTCGGGATCGCACGACTTGATATAAGAATATATATACATTTATGCATATTTGATTATATATGCTATTATATTATATATTTTATTGTATATTTTATTGCATATATATATTTTATAATATATATGTCATAATACATTGTATTATATTCCGTGCCCCGGCGAATATTCGCAAGTGACGCGGATGCGCAGAAATAATTTAATAATTTTATTATATCGAAAATTGTGATATTACACAGTGCAAACGCACTGCACATCGCGAGTGTTTACGTTGCGAGTTCGTAGATGTAAATACTCTCGAAGTCGGCCAAGGCCAACGGCAATTCAGCAAAAGCAGCACAAATGAAATGTAATGCCGAATACGGTAATATAATATTTGTGCAGTTTTTCAAGCAAAACTAATTTTAAGTTAAATACACACATATACATTAATTTATATAATACTGATATATATATTAATTGGATGTAACTTTAAAATTTAGCTTAAATTAAATATGTGAATTCCATCTAAGCTAAATTAAAATTAATCAATAATTAATTTTTAAGATAACGTAATATGAAAATATAACTGATATAAATAGATTTACATTCGCCATTATAATATAATAATAAATTTTCGCCGTTACAGGCATAATGAACAGTTAGTGTAAATTAAATATAATCAAAATTTCTCTTCTTTACACATAGTCGACTATAAATAGCGAAGTCAGCGATCTGTGTATATTCACATACACACACCACCGCGACTCTACGCTGTACATACAGTGTACATGCGACTAACGCAAATTTTTCTTTGCTCTCAATTTAATTTGATCAAAATGGATTGTTCCCTTTATGCTTTTAGCTTTCTGATCTTCATTTTGATATTGTAATATCTTTAATATTTTTGCAGTATAATTTTTTTTCTCCCCTTCTTTCAAAAATACAAAAACAAAATTTTTTTAAATGTGCAAAATAAAATTTTTTGAAAAATCGGAAAATATTTAAAATTTTTTTTTTTGAAAACTGAAAAATAAAAATTTTTTTTTTTTTTTTTGAAAACTAAAAAATAAAATTTTTTTTTTTTGAAAACTGAAAAAAATTTTTTTTTTGAAAACTAAAAAATAAAAATTTTTTTTTGAAAACTGAAAAATAAAAATTTTTTAGAAGTTATAAAAAGGAATAAAAATAAACTATATTTTTTTTGTATTTTTGTGTTTTTAACATTTCTTGAAAAATAAAAAAAGTAAAAACTATTACAATTTCAAAATAATTTTTTTGGAAAATCGAGAATTCGAAAGTCAAAATAAGAATTTTGGGAAAATTTTTGGTAAATTTTTTTGGTAAAATTGTTGAATTTTTTTTTCTCTCTTATATTTTCGGGTTTTTTTTGCGTCAGTCGCCCCTAATTTTTGCATTTTCGCCCTCGCAATCCACTATCTCTTGAGATTGCCGGCTTTTAATTATTTGCTTTTAATTATTTAATTAAAAGCTATGGCTGTAACGTTCTATTTTTCTCACGTTGTATTTTTTTTTCTTTTTCCGTTTGTTCGTTTGTCTTCTTCTAATTTTCAACTGAAGAAATAAAAGATGGCAAATCCGCCAAACGACTTTAACGACTGGCTTTAAAGCCTATGTGAGGAAGAAACAAACATAATTACAACGGAACTAGAACTGAAAAATGAGGGTTCCCCATTTCAAAGGACTGCCAGGCTATACCGCAGACTGGCAGGAAATTATAGCCCAGGAGAATTTGTGGAATGCGAGAGTGACAATGATATCCAATTAATCTTTGAACTAAAGAAAATACTAGATAAATATTAGTAAATATTGATTAAAAAGTAGTCAATAAATTTTTGTGACTTATTGTTTGTTTCATCATTATCATTTGTTTGAGTCTTATCGTTGCATTGCTCAAGATCGGTCCACACTTGATCATAGCAAATATTTTTTCAGTGCTATAGAGTAATACAAAAAAGAATTATTTTTCAACTTCATATACCTAAGAAAAATACATTTCAGAAAATATTATCTAGATATGGGAAATTAAATATTAAAACCAAAACGATATATCAATTGTTATAATATAATTATATATTATATATAAATGCATATACCATTCATTGGAATCCATAAATTAATTTCATAATATATAACTATAAGAGATCTAAAATTGATATATAAGATTTTTATAATTGTCCACAGCGTACTGCGATAGCGTAATTAATAAGGTGTTAGCTTGCGAACCCAAAGGTCTGCGGATAGAATCTCGGTTAGGTCGAAGTTTTGAAATAATTGTAATAAAAGTAAATTAACGTATAAATTGTAAAAGAATTCAAGAAATTATTCGCTTAGTTTAAACTTTTGATTTTGAAAGCTAAGAAAATAATGCTTTGAATCAAGAAAGAACATTTAACACATTTGAATTTTCATGTTTCTCGCAAATAAAAACGTATGTCAAGTAATTATTGTTTTCAAGATAGAAATCGAATTCTTCATTTTAAATTCAATTTCTTGAGTGAAGTGCTGAATTAATAAATATTTTTTATCGGTCTTACAGTCCAATCAATTCAATCTAAAAATAAAAATAAAAAATAAAAAATAAAAATAAAAATAAATAAATAAAAATAAGATAAAAATTCAAAATAAAAATTAAATTAAAAATTAAATTAAAATTATAATGGCAGTCAGACTGTCCTTGTTTACATTCACTCCCGTAGACTAATCTGAAAATAAAATATTAGCTGAAAAAATTCTTTGTTACTAAGTGCAGTCTGACTGTCCCCAACACCCTTACCTAATTGAAGACTTGTCCAACGTTTCGAGCTCACTATGTCTCCTCATCAGGGACTAAACTAAACCTTATACTCTAATCTATATATACCCATCCCCGCCACACAATTTAGTAAATTAAATATAAATTCCCCTTCTACACAAATTGTCCAAAACCAATCAATTTAATAAGGAATGATAAACACTGTCCAATCTACCAGACTCTAACATTAAATTCACATTATTTCGATTCCTGGAAATGTGAATACTTTCAAGACTCTCCCGTTTATACTTATTATTAATACCATGTTCCAAATTATCCACATTCACAAAATCAAAAGAATGTAAAAACTTTAAACAATGCTCTTTTAAACCGGAAGTAATATGTGAGCTACGTAAACTATATTTATGTTCATAAATTCTCTTTTTTAATTATCTACCTGTTTGTCCAATATACGATTTATCACAATCCATGCAATTAATCTTGTAAACAACTTCTGATTTTAAGCATAAATCATCCCTATCTTTGCAATTATTAAACTATCTACTCAAATTATTGCTATTTTTAAAGAAAATTTGAATGTTATACTTCCGAAAATTTCTTTTAATTCTTTCAGACAATCCTCTAACATATGGCAAGACAATCATGACGGAGGCAAAATTATTGTCTTTTGTAATAAAGTTAAATAAAGGTCTATTTAACTTAAATTAAGGGGGTATGTCATGATTTATTTTAGAGAAATTTATTGTAAATATGGTAATATTATTAAAGATTATTGTTCAAAATGGATAAAAATAAATTTAAAAGTTGCTATTCTTAAAGAAAAACTTACATTCCTTAATAGATGCAAGAAATCAAATATATTTCCGGTACACATGAATAATAGATTTCATGATGAATATTTTTTGCAGGTTTATAGTAATAGTGTTTGTTATGATCTAAAGAATATTTTTTTTTTCAAAAATAAATTACTTAATTTAGAAATTAGAGATTTACATATTCAGATTCATTCCTTAAATAGATATTTATTAAAGATTGAATATTATTTATATCAAAATATAGAAAGAAATGAATTACATGAATTTTTTCTTGGTCCAAACAAACATTTTATTAAGACAAAATATATTAATAGACAAACATTAAAAAGGAAATTTGAATGTTTAAGAAATAAAAAACAATTTCAAAGCTATCAGATTAAAAATGCAAACAATAAAAATTGGTTTAGGCATCTAACTGACAAGGAGATACCAAATGAAGTAATAAACATCATGTCTAAAGGTGCCAAACATGGAATATTATATTGTAAAAATAATCTCCCGATCAAAGAAATCATCGCGGAGGTTGAAAGTAATCTTTTTGGTTTAAATGATGAAGTGAAAAAGGAATGTAGGGCATCTTTTGTTAATGTCATTAGTAATTTTAAAAGAGAAAATAAATTTGATAATTTTTTAAATACTAATTTTATACATGATTTAATTACCGCGAAGAATTTTTTGAGACATAACCCGAATATTATCTTCCAAAAGGCCGACAAAGGTAATGTAACTTTAGCTTCCAATAAAATTGATTACATAAATTATATAAATAATATATTAAATGATAATAGTACTTATTTGAAGATTGGTAATCCACATATCATTAAGCTACAAAATAATTTGAAAGAGTTATGAAATAATTTGAAAAGAAATGAATATATAAATGATACTACATATAAGTATTTAAAATGTGAAAATGGAACTGTGGCAAAATGTTATGGGCTTCCCAAGATTCATAAAGAAAATCTGACATTTAGAATAATATCATAATATCTTCCATAGGTTTCCCAACTTATAATATTGCTAGATTTTTGTCTAATATATTGGTTAAGATAGTTGGAAGAACTAGTTCTTATATTAAGAATAGTTGGTGTTTTTACAATGAAATGAAAGAGATTGTTATTCCGAAAAACTACAAGATGATTTCATTGGATGTAGTATCTTTGTTTACAAATGTACCTTTAGAGTTGTTAAATGATATTATACAGGAAAAGTGGCATGAAATTAATTTGCATACAAAATTAACAATGAATGAATTTAGTAAAGCTATTAATTTGGTTTTTAATAACACAATTTTTTCATTTGATAATAAATTTTATGAACAAAAATACGGATGTCCAATGGGATCGCCTTTGTCACCGGTTATAGATAATTTAGTTATGGAGAAGTTGGAAAGTATAGCCTTGTCAAAATTGCTTTTTCAACCAATGATATTTAAGAGATATGTTGATGATATCTTTACAATTGTTCCGGAAGTTTTTGTGGAAATGGTGGATGTTTTTAATTCTGTACATGACAGAATTAAATTTACAAAGGAGGTTGAGGTTAATAGTCAGTTAAGTTTTCTGGACATTAATGTCATTAGATGTAGTAATAATAAGGTGAAACTTAATTGGTAAAGACAGCCTACTTGGTCAGGTAGTTTTTAGATTTTAATTTACACCACCAATTCGGAAACAAAATGGAGCATTAAAGGATGTTATTGACAGAGCAATAAAAATGTCACATAAAGATTTTAGACAAAATAATTTTTAGATAGTAAGAGAAACTTTCATTAATAATGGTTATCCAATTCAATGTATTAATAGATTAATTGCTGAGAGATTGTTTGATATTTATAATACCGAAAATAGACATAGTGCAGGAATTGATCTTAACGGAGGCAAAATTATTGTCTTGCCATATGTTAGAGGATTGTCTAAAAGAATTAAAAGAAATTTTCGGAAATATAACATACAAATTTTCTTTAAAAATAGCAATAATTTGAGCAGATTGTTTAATAATTGTAAAGATAGGGTTGCTTTATGCTTAAAATCAGGAGTTGTTTACAAGATTAATTACCTAGATTGTGATAAATACTATATTGGACAAACAGGTAGATATTTAAAAAAGATAATTTATGAGCATAAATATAGTTTACGTAGCTCACATATTACTTCCGGTTTAAAAGAGCATTGTTTAAAGATTTTACATTCTTTTGATTTTGTGAATGTGGATATTTTGTAACATGGTATTAATAATAAGTATAAACGGAGAGTCTTGAAAGTATTCATATTTCCATGAATCGAAATAATGTGAATTTAATGTTAGAGTCTGGTAGATTGGACAGTGTTTATCATTCCTTATTAAATTGATTGGTTTTAGACAATTTGTGTAGAGGGGGAATTTATATTTAATTTACTAAATTTGGTGGTGGGGATGGGTATATATAGATTAGAATATAAGGTTTAGTTTAGTCCCTGATGAGGAGCCGTAGCGAGCTCGAAACGTTAGACAAGTCTTCAATTAGGTAAGGGTGTTGGGGACAGTCAGACTGCACTTTACTAACAAAGAATTTTTTCAGCTAATATTTTATTTTCAGATTAGTCTACGGGGGTGAATGTAAACAAGGACAGTCTGACTGTCATTATAATTTGAATTTAATTTTTAATTGAATTTTTATTTTTAATTTTTATTTTATTTTTATTTATTAATTTTTATTTTTATTTTTTATTTTTATTTTTAAGTTGAATTGATTGGACTGTAAGACCGATAAAAAATATTTATTAATTTGTATATGGGCAGTCGACATAAGTACAATTAAATTATTTTAAAGTATTGAATTAAATAATTAAATTTTTTATTCAAAATCTTCAGTTATTGGTTCAAGAAAATATTTTCACCCATTTTCTAGAAAATCTTGACAAAAATCTAGGAGATATTTAATTAATCTAAGAATTTATTTTCCTGATTTTAAATTTGAAATTATTGGTTAAAGATAATATTTTCTTTAGATAAGAATATATTCATTTAATTTCCAATATTTGTGTTCTGCTGTTGAGAAAATATAAGCTTTATTTTAGTAACTACTTACTTGGTTAAAGTTTATGCGATTACTTGGTTAAAGAAAATATTTACTTAGTACAGAACAATCGCATAAATTTCTTGAATCAAGTAATATTTACTTTATATTAGAATTTTTGCAGTATATAATTTTAATGAATTATTTCGAAAAATCTATTTCATGAACTAAGAAAATTTTTTATTTAATTAATTCAATAATATTGTTCTTTTGATAGTATCAGAAAAATCTTTGACCATAGATTTGCTCAATCTATCAGGTATGTGAATAAGTCTTTCCCGTTTTTTTTCAAATTTTGAGCCTTTATTGTGAAAAAATGGTTACAAATGAATTATTGAAAGTATTGGCCATCGCTAGCTACAACTTTTTCCCATCTTTCTGGCAACATACGAATCCCGTTGCGAAAAAATTCGACCGGTTTGGCCTCTATCCAGTCATCCACCCATTTTTTGGCTTCCTCGTAGGAATGGAAGTGCTGGTCAGCCAGGCCATGCGTCATCGATCTGAAGAGATGGTAATCAGACGGAGCAACGTCTGGACTATACGGCGGGTGGGGTAGGATTTCCCATTTGAGCATTTCTAAGTATGTTTTCACCGGCGGTGCAACATGTGGGCGAGCATTGTCATGTTGCAAAATAACTTTGTCGTGCCTGTCGGAGTATTGTGGCCGTTTTTCTCGCAGTGCGCGGCTCAAACGCATCAATTGTCGTCGATAAACCTCGCCTGTGATCCTTTCATTCGGTTTCAAAAGCTCATAGTAAACCACACCTAGCTGGTCCCACCATATACAGAGCATGAGCTTGGCGCCATGAATATTTGGCTTGGCCGTCGATGATGATGCATGGCCGGGTAGTCCCCATGATTTTCTTCGCTTCGGATTATCGTAACGTATCCACTTTTCATCGCCAGTCACGATACGATGCAGAAAACCCTTTCTTTTATGTCGCTTAAGCAGCTGTTCGCAAGTGAAAAAACGCCGTTCGACGTCTCTCAGCTTCAGTTCGTACGGCACCCAATTTCCTTGCTTTTGGATCATTCCCATGGCTTTCAAACGCTTGGAAATGGTTGTTCGGTCAACTCCCAATGCTTCAGCAAGTTCTTCTTGCGTTTGACAAGAATCTTCATCAAGCAAAGTCGCCAATTCTCGATCTTCAAAGATTTGCGGCCGCCCGGAACGCTCCTTGTCTTCCACGTCGAAATCACCGCTTTTGAAGCGTCGAAACCATCCGCGAACACTTGAATCATCGACACAACCTTCTCCATAAGCCTCCTGAAGCAATCGATGCGTCTCGGCAGCAGATTTCTTCAAATTGAACCAATAAAGTGAAACTTCCCGCAAATGACGTCGATTCGGCTCAAATTTCGACATTTTCACGATATCAAAAATTTATGATGCGAAAAAATTTTAACTAATGTGTTAGTATGGAATTGTTGACATATGAATAAGCTTTGATTATGACATATGTAACCATTGAATACTCGCACAGTATTGGTGGCGCCATCTCTTACAAAAAGCGGGAAAGACTTATTCGCACTCCTAATATAATTTAAGTATTTTGATCATTTGCAATTCTAGCTGTTAGATTTTCTGAATTCGTTGCATTACTTTTTTGTTTTAATATAATAACCTTCTGATTCAAAATTTGGTTTTCTTAGATTAAGAATATATTTATTTATATATGTATTGCGCAATTCTGTTCTATTTATACTGTATAAAAACAATTAAATACTAATTTCTAGAAAATATTAATTTGGTTCTGTAAAGCCTTTTTTAGAGAATGAAAAGTATTGTGTTCAGGTATATGATTACTAAATTTAAGAAACTCAGGTTTTCCATTTTAATTTTGATCAGCTTGTTTTAAAGAAACGTATTCTAGAAAATGAAAATGATTATTTTCAGATTGTAATGAGCTAAATTTAAGTAACTAGAACATTATAATTAAATAAATATTTACTTGATTGCATTTTCGTTCTTAAGAAAATCTATTCTCTTGGTTTAAGAAAATCATGTTTTAATTCTTAGAAATTTTTCCTGAATGTAAGTTAATATTTCGATTGCCTTCAAATTTTGAATACGTATTCTATACGGTCAGGATTAGATGATAGAATATTTTTTACTTCAAATTTAACAAAAAAAAAAACAAAATGATGGCAACATTTGTTGCATGTATATCGGTAAACTGCCTGCTAGGCCTCGTACAACATGCGTGTCGATGGATAGGTAATAAACAGTAAGAGCAGATGAGAGAAAGAGAAATGTAGGTACATGATATGGTAACACCCACTACATCGAGAAATCCATGTTAATCCCCTTGGATTTTTCTTTTCTCACCTCCCCATCTCGCTCTCTCATTCTCATTCTCTCTCTCTCTCTCCCTCTCTCTCTCTCTCTCTCTCTCTTTCTCTGTCTTCTCCATACAAGGTAGTTATGTGTCAAATATGATTATATAGGATTCTGATATGATACTCCAAAAATATAAAAAGCAATAAAATAATTTTTGGAAAAGTTTACAGTCTATAATTAGCAGCTTTTTTGAGATCTATTGCATTCGTAAACATAAATCAATTGCTGAAAATGGCCATGAATATTGTCTCAATGTTAAGTTAATTTTTTAAAGCCTACATATATTTGGTTGCAACTTATTATTTTAAAAACACATTATAAAATTAAATCAAACATTTTTAAAATAAATCAATTTTTTTAGTTCCAAGTAAAACGTATAGAAATAAGTCATAGAAATAAGTTTATACTGAAAAAAATTTTTATAGATTTAAATAAAGGGGTGATTCGTATACCATTAATTAACCATTTATTCAAAATAAGTAATTTATACATTTAAAATACTGAATATATAGTTAAATACAGTAAATATTTTTTTAATATATGAGAACTGAGAATTTAAACAAAATATAACATTCAAATCTAGTATCTTAACTTATTAGACCGTCATTTTCGTAATAATCAACTATGTAAACGTACACTATATATTATATTGCAATAAATACTAACTATATTTACATATTTTTCCATCATTTTTATTGTAATATATATATATATATATATATATATATATATATATATATATATATTATATGTAATATATTTGTATTGTACGAAACGCCATGGTAGTAAATTTTCAACGCATACAATCTGCCGTTCAAGCTTTAGGTATCCCGATCAGAATGTTAATTAGGATTTTTAGAAGAAATATAAATATTATCGGGACTAGGGAAAATGAAATCAGTGAACCATCTCAACACTCTCAAAAATTAATGAAAAATGTATTTACAAAAAAAAAAACTAAAAAATAACAGTTCAAAATCAAATGGATAAGTATAATATAATTTCAACCATAGGTCGCTCGCAAAAGGGACTCAAAGTTGCTCGCTCCGTGGTTGACGTAAAACTCTGCCAGTGACAAATTTTCACGTCCACACCACGCCTTGGTTTCTCCTCCTTGCAGTTTCCGCCGCGTTTTATTACTTCCCCCTAACCTTATGATCGAAACCTACAATACACGATACAATAAAACTAAATCGTCACGTACATTAAATAAATGACGATGCTGTAAAAGAGATTAAGAAGAATTTTTCTCTCTCTCAGATTTTATTTTTATTTTATTATAATATAATTTACCGTCCTTGTTAATCTCTTTTGTACATTACTGTTCACGTTTTCCTAAGGTGAAATGCGACATAGGTTTATTATTAGGACGTAATCCTACCAAATAGAGAGTATTTAACTGGTTAATAAATCATTTACATGTACTTTTCAGCACTAAAAATCTTAATTTTAAAAATTACTTACACAACTAAAACATACTTTAAACTTATTTTATATAAAAGTATAGAATAAGGCAAGTATGGTGTATTAAAAATTCTAATCATTTAAAAATATTTGTAATGTAACAAATATTTTTTGCTCTTCAAATAAACCTAACAATTCATTTCAAATACACGGTTGTTTCGAAATTGCAGAATATTCGTTCCTTTTAAAGCTGTATGTTTTTGTTTCAAATAATAGAATTTGAATGAATGTTTGTTGGATTGCAATAAATAGACTTTTATGAAATTGTCTCATTTACATTTAGAGTTGTTTTCAATGTGTAGCGCAACGTAAATTATGTTATTAGATAAGTAATATTATGTTTATATAAACTTTTAGTCTTATTTTACAGAACATCACAGAAAATAAAGCTGTCTGGGGCGACTCGAGAAGAAATTCGTAGAATAATTTTTTTTAATTCATTTCCATTATTTATTAATATTTGTTTTTCGTATTCATATTTGTTTATAATATCCATCTATTGTCTAGTATCCGAAGGTTTTGATTTTTAGGCTTTTACAAAAATTTTATTTTATAGAATCTTTAGCAGAGTGTTTGTGTTGTTGAGCATTATTATATTACTGACAGAAAAATCTAGTTACTTTTTGAATTAACAAAAATGAGATTTTATCTGCATATTATATTAGTCGCCTTACTTTATTAGTATATTGAAATATTGTTCATGTTTTTTGGAGTGCTTATCATAAATATAGCAGTGAAAATTTGAGGAAATTTTATTTTGATAGCGAAAACCATAAGAACACCGTAAAAATCTGGTTTTTCTAAATTATCTTCTAAAATACAAAAAGTTTCAAAAAAGATTGTTAAGAAAAGTTATAGATTTCATCAAAAAACATATTGCTTATTCTATACATTTTTCCCTAACAAGAGTTCCCAAAAAAATATATTCAAACTAACGGAGGATATAGAATAGTCAATGAGAATATTACGGTGATGTGCATTGTTGTTAATAAAAAACGTTTAAAGAAAAAATATATAGATTAACAAATATGTATTTTGATGAGATTTTGAACTTTTAGTTAAATCATTTAATGGAATTTATTGTATTTTACGAGATAAGTTAGAAAAACAATATTTTGACAAGGTTTTAATGTGATTTATTATAAATTTGAAATTATCACTAATTTTTACTACCATATATATAATCAGAATCCTAAAACACGTATATATAAAAATTTTAACAAAAATCACGTTAGTCGACTAATTGAAAAATTTGGTAGCTCTTTGCTATAAGAGATTTTCTCAGCTTTGATGTTTGCGGTAGGTTTCAAAACTTCGAGTTGCTTGCTAGCTGCTGCGAGAATATATATATATATATATATATATATATATATATATATATATTTATATATATATATATATATATATATTTATACATGTAACAATAACATTTCTTTTTGGTCAGTATAAGCTACTCATCTTTTATTGCACCCACGCTGACAGCCTATTGTCTCGACAAGTTTTCCCTCTGCACGCTCCGAAGACAGTCGTCTCCCCCCTCGATCGCACCATCGTACGAGCTCGAAAAACAACATCTGGAATATCGCACGAAACGTGCCAAAGGCCCTCGTTTTCAGTCGAAAATTTTTACTGCAGTCTGGCCTGACATAAGCGTCGGCGATCTCCCCTTATTATCTGTGCTCTGGTGTTATATTGCTGTTACCCGAGATAATAAGGAGAGATTGCCGATGCCATATACGAAAGGTGACGATTTTCGAGCGCGGGGAACGAGCGCCCTCAATAGCCCCAACTGCTACACTAACGCGCCAACGCAACGTCGCAGCTTCGTCAGCATAAATTAATGTGCGCATTTGATATATATATATATATATATATATATATATATATATATATATATATATATATAGTTATACGCTTTTGTCCAATGCGACGTTGTCGTTTTCGTTTATATCATTACAGAGGCTAAGCGAAAACATCTAATATGCGCACGAGTATCAAAAAGCAATTCAGACTCAACTCGGATGCCAGCTTTATCATGCAGACGAATTTTTGATTTTGCAAAATATCAAGACTTTCCTTTCTCTAATGCAGAAATTTCAAATTAAGTTTTATGATTTTGTGCTAAAATGGGTATTCCTTAATTAGTTTAAAAAATTTAATTTTAATTTTTAATGCTTATATTATGTTGTAGTAAATAACGCGTAGGAAAAAAAGAAAAAATCCATTAATTATCTTAAATAATAAAAATATAAATAATAAAATAAATCAAAAATACTCTGTATTATTACTTATTGGTATGATAAGCATATTGATCAACAATTCGTGTAAATCAGATTTAGCACAAAGATTAATCTAAATCATAAAGTCATTTTCTGTATAAACTAATAACGAAATTATTGTGTTTGTTTATTTATAATATTGAAGTGATTGTAGACATAAACTCACTTATGATGAAATCATCTATTGAGGAAATTGTTAAAAAAAATTATCTGAATTACTTATGTATATTATAGAGTAATTGCAATAATTTATTTTATTCTGAAAATTATAGTATAATATTTTAAAGAACATATAATAAAGCGTTTATAATCATAAATGTATATTATTTAATATATATCATTGATACAGAGATGTTTCGAACAACTTGTCAGATTTATGTAAAAAACTGATAATAATTCTGGATAGATAGATTAAGTATAGATTTTGAGTCGCTTGATTACTAATATTATAGTGATTGATAACAAAAAAAGGTTTTGGAACAAATTGAATAAAAAAATATAAATCATATCAAAATATAATACTTATTTTCCATGCAATTTTTTTCTAAAAGAAAAAAATAAAATCGAATACAAAACAATCGATTGAAAAGAAATAGCAGTAAAAAATTTAGTGAAAAAAAATTGTGAGATAAAAAAAATTTTATAAAAATCAAACCCGTTTAAAAAAACATAAGAAAAAAAAAGTAGTTAAAAAATAAAAAAAATTGTTTAAATAAAACTGATTTCAACAAAATAGATTGAATGAAAATTGGTTTTAAAAAATCTAAAAAAAAGTACGAAATGTCGATAGGCTACTACGTATAATAAACTGCTTATTATCTTTGCTAAACTATACATGGAATTATATTTAAAATGTATTATCAGAGACATGGGTTTATCAACTACGTTAACATTAAAATCTACGTCAAACTCGTATTTTTTAAAAATATGTTTAAGCTCGTGTCATAACTTATATTAATGTCGGGTTTTGCATATATTTATGTACAATGATAAATATATCTTCCACCGCGCGACTCCGTGAAGGCGGCTTAATTCTCGCCTGAACATGTACGAGGATGAATTTAAGGATGAATAGGATTCGTTTGGATTCTAGGATATCGAAACAGAAAACGAGTCTACATCAGTATATTATATATGACTTTACTGCATGTATATATACAGGCGTACGTGTGCTCTCTAGCAGCTACACGATAAAACTAAATCTACTATAGCGCGGATGCGCTTCGTTGCCTCCGCTACCCCCACTTCGATGGTGGGGGCACTCGTGGCGTGGTTATGTGGAGGATGCAATCCCCACATGTCTGCCCCCAAATTGAGATTTTTACAACTATGTGCAAAGGAAAAATCTTAAATTGAAGGGTTCTTATCTTACCAGAGCTTAACCTATTTCTTATATACTAATACAGATTTGTCCTGGGGCGTTTCACGAATTACAGCCCCTAGGCGCTCTAGTCTGCTTTGGTTGAAGTGGTTAAAGCTGAGCATGCAGTTCGTAAATTTTGCATGAAACTCTCGGTTGTTCCTTACATATTTACTAGCACCCTTTGGTCGATCGCTCGGATACGTTTGCGACCAAGGGTGTTTTCGACATCTAGGTCGGTGAGTCCTCGTAGGCTCAGGTCCAGGAGCATATCGTTAATGTCCCGGAAGTAACTGTGTTTAAGGTGGTGCAACCAGGGGTTTTCTTCGAAGGTGAACCTAGCAGGTAGCGTGATGCCACGCACGTCGATCACGCGGAGTCCAGGCGAATGAGAGACGGCGTGTTGTAATAGTTGGGACGCGTACGAATTATTTGTCAGGATGAGTTTTTCCAGGTTTCTCGATCCTTGCGACGCGGGGAGGGGAAACTGCCCTTGCCCGAATTCTAGGTCTTCCGAGAAGCTAAATTCTACCTCGGTTAACGCGTTGTTCCCGGAGAATATCGCCTCGAGAATGTAATGGTCAGACTTGTGAGTGTCTTGTTGCCATTAATGAACGTATAGATCTGATACGCTAGGAGGCGTTTGCAGTTGGTCAGGTATAGCGTATGCAGATTGGATGCGTGTTGCGTGTTCAGAAAACTAGCGCGGAAGTAGTTGTTGTCTACTATCGATAACCACGCTAGTTCCGGAATTTTTAGGTGCTTGTCGAGGATGTCGCGAGTCTCCGCTAAAGCGAGCACCGGAGTCGCGAAATGAGTCGACAGCAGGTCCAGGACGGCTGGAGTCAGGTTGACCTTCGTAAGGTCGGTCTGCCGCAGGTGGATGGGTTTGCAGAGTGCCACTCCGACCTGGGCGTAAAGTATCCGGGCTATTACCGACGTGTTCGCCCGGCTGTTGGGGGTGTTGAACAAGAGAGCGGTGATCCGGAATTACTCGGCGTCGGCGAGCATCGTTGAGATGGCCTCGGCGAAGTTGTAGCGGGGTAGTCCCGAGTCGAATTCTGTTAATAAACTTCGGAAGCTGTTCGGACTTCCTACGGCCTCAAACAGGTTGAAGAATTCGCGTGCATCTAGACGCGTTGTAATTCTTTTGATGATATCGTAGCAATTCATTTCTATGGCTACGCGCGGATTGATCGGCGCCATTGGAGTCAGCGTGATTTCGGGAATGTTGCCCGTGGCTGGCTTTTGCTCGATTATAAGAAAAGCTGAACTCGTCTGCGCAGGCGAGACACTGGATTTCAGCGGAGCTGATAAGGTCCGCGCAACGCAGGACGGCTGTTGTATTGTTGCCCGAGTTGCTCACTGAGGTTACCTCTACGTTTTTAAGGTTGTGAGTCTCGAGGAACTCGCGAACACGTTTTCGACCTATACGTATCCGGATGTTCTATAAGAAAAGGTTTAATACCGGCGCGTTGTCCATTATAAGACGCCGTACGTTGTATTTGCGGTCACTATGTTCGTCGCATTACGCGCATAGTTTCCGCCTGGAACCTAGCCTTGAATTCTTCTAGTTGAATCCCTGCTATTTCGGCGCTAGCACGCACAGGGCCACGCGGTTGTGATTGATCCCATCCTTTCAGGATAGTGAGCTCCTCATGGATTCGCCTTGCAACCGTCATTCGGGGTTCACGTACCTATAACAGTATTTTTTGGAAGAAAAAAATTATTACCATGCGGTACGTAGTCCCTACTCTAACTATAGGAGTTATTCTAGCTGGCGGCTCCTAAGTCGCCGCAGAATATTTGGGCGGTGCCATTTTCTCCTGGGTGCCACAGTATTAGTCTTAATGGGTGAGCGCGCGAGAGCATCTGCTTCGGACGGGCACATCCTGACTAGGAAAGGTAGTTCGGGAGATTGATCGCGACGCGGTATGGTTTCGTAGTCGTCCGACGAGTCCCGGAACTCGTTTCCGTATACTGGGTCTTCTGTCTCGTCCTCGTGGTCGGAATTGTCGCGTATAGTTAATGCGTCTTCGTCACGGGCGAGTCTGTTGTGGTTGAGGGTTTAGTGCAAGAAAGTCGTTGGAACTCCTCGTGGAAGGAAGTATCGCGTGGGGTATATGGCCGACGCGATCCGTTGTTACTTTCCCCGAATTCGGCGTGATCTTCTTCTTCGATGAAGAAGGCGGGCTTCACGCGGTCCGCGGATACGGTACACGTGTTTATAAAATCCTTGCCGTCGTAGTTTCGTTCGATGACTCTATGCGGTCCCGAGTACGGACGGTGAAGGGGTGTTTTCTTTGCTCTACGTAGTAAAAAGACGTGGGAGCAGTCGCGAAGTTCTTTTAAAACACGGGGATTGGTCGCGTCATTGTGCTGTACGGGCACAGGTTTAACGCGGTCCATGTATTCCTTCAGCTCGGTGAGGAATATCCCGTCGGGCTCGTAACCCTGGTCGGTCTAAAATGCGCCAGGGATACGGAGCGTTGTACCGTACAGGTATTCCGCGGGACTGGCTCCTACGCTCGTACATATGCGAGATCGTAGGCCCAGTAGTACGGTCGGCAGTAGACGGGGTTGTCGCCGTGACACCTAAAAGCGGCTTTTAGGTTCCGGTGCCACTGCTCTACCATTCCGTTCGCCACGGGGTGATACGCGGAATTGCGAATACGTTCGCATCCCGCGAAGTCAAGTAACTCTTTACAGAGTTGGGCCTCGAATCGCGTACCTTGGTCGGTTGTTATTCGTATCGGCGCGCCGAATCTCGCGATCCACGTGTTATAAACCGCGAATGCTACAGATCGGGCGGTTATTTCCCGGAGAGGTAGAGCGTCCGGCCACCTGGTGAACCGGTCTACCATGGTTAAACTGCCCAAGGTACATTACCTGTCTGCAGCGACTTGCAGGGGCTTTTTCCTGCGATTGCGCGAGGGCATACACGAGGGATTTGTGATCCTTTACCACGTCGAAGGATCGGCCTTCGAGGTAGTAGAAAGATTTTCTAACCGCGTAATATATCGCGGTGAGTTCGCGGTCATACGTGCTGTATTTCAACTGCGCGGGGTTGAACTTTTTGCTGATGAAAGCAAGTGGCTGCCATAGGTCGCCGGTCTTCTGTTCGAGTGCGGCTCCTATGGCGATCTCGGACGAATCGGTGACTAATCTGATCTCGGCGTCGAGTGAGGGGAAAACGGTTTCCGGCACGTTGGCGAGCTGTTCCTTGCAACGTTCGAACGTGGTGTTACCGGTCGTGTCCCATGAGATAGGGCGCGAATCTTTCTTCTTAGCCCCTTTTAGATACCGCAATAACGGTTCTTGTATCTCCACGGCGTGTGGGATTGACGCGCGGTAGAAATTGACCATGCCGAGGAAACGACGCAATTCGTTTACGTTCCTCGGCTTGGGAAAATCGCGGACAGCTACCGCCTTTTCAGGTGTCGGCTTGAATCCTCTCACGTTTATGACGTGACCCAGAAATTCGAGCTCCGGCTGCCCGAGATTACATTTGTCAATGTTAAGGCGCAGCCGAAACTTGTCTAGGCGCGCCATAATCGTTTCAAGATCCCGCTTATGCTGCTCCTCGTCGGTCGAGGCGATTAAGATGTCGTCGACGAATACGAAGGAGCATGGCAGGTCCCCTAACGCGCTATCGATGTAACTTTGAAACGTTTGTGCCGCGTTTTTAAAACCGAATGATATGATGTTAAACTCGAATAGGCCGATGGAGGTAATTACCGCAGTCTTCTCTCTATCCTCATCTGTTACGGGAATTTGATAGAAGGCTTTGTGAAGGTCTAGTTTTGAGAACACGGAATTGCCATTGAGGAGAGTGGGGAAATCCTGGAGGTGGGGTAAGGGATACTTATCAGGGATAGTTACGCTGTTAAGTCTCCTATAGTCACCACAAATTCTCCAATCACCGTCTTTTTTCTTCATCATGTGAATGGGAGAAGCCCAGGGGCTTTTAGAGGGGCGAATAATGTCTTTTTGCATTAGCTCTTCGAACTGAGCTTTTGCTGCCTCAAGTTTCTCCGGGCTCAACCGTCGCGCACGTTAGCTGAGCGGAGGGCCCGTGGTTACTATGTGGTGATAAACACCACGATCTATTAGTTCCTCGTCCTGCTCTGTCCCGAGGACGCGCGGAAATTTCTGTAGCACGGCGGCGTACGGGCAGGCAGGGTTGATTGCGAATACTGACGGAGTGTTTGTAACTTTGGCGTTACAACGAACACTCTCGTCAGTGTCTTTTTGCCTGAGCTTCCGTAGCTTCAGATGCGGGACCAGGTGGTATTTCTCTAAGAAATCGCTCCAAATTATCGGGATCTCGACGTTCCACGGTAAGGTTTCGCGGAATCCTAAATTAACGTGTAACTTTTTTGTGACGAACGTTAGGATCGTTGACCCTTTTTCCGAGAAAAATGTAAATGGCTCTCCGGGCGAATTGGGTTCAACACGCGCGGAAGGTAGGATGGACACGTCGGCGTCGGTGTCTATCAAAAAGGATAGCCCGGTGACTTGGTCCTTGTCGATGAGGCGTTTGGAAAAGCCTAACGCGATCTCAGCCTCTTGAGAGTCGCGACTTACGCGTTTCCCGGAACCGTAGATGTGTTCGCGGCCGAAAAATCGGAGTAACGGATACATTGCGGATTGCAATATTTTGCGGCTTTTCCGTAGTCAAAGTGTGACTGCCAAAAGCCGTTAATTAACTTCGGGGTTTTCCGCAACTCTTGATTAGCAGAGTTTTTGGTGCGGTTCGCGCCCGTATCCGACGGTTTTTCATTTCGATGAATCTGCGGCTTACTTGGCGTGTTTTGTGGAGGGCTCGCTGTCGGGTTTATCTCTCGGTACGATTGGCGGTGGGCTGTTCTGGTAGATCCCGCTCGTTTCAGGTCCCCGATTTCCCTTCTCAACTGTTCGAGTTCGCGTGAGACGGCATTTTTATTCTGCGACTCTCCGCGTGTGTGATTGTGTTCGTGGTACACGTCGAATACTTTATCCGCGTGTTCTGGTGCCTGTTCATCGTTATCATTGATGATTGCACATTGTATGTATTTCGAAAGGCCGAACTGCCAAAGCGCGACTATCGTTTCTCGTGCAATGTGCGTGCCGGCGTTGCGAATAAGTTCTTGGAGGTACGCGGAAGGTTTTCGATTCCCTAATTCCGTTTCCCGAAAGATTTTATCGAATTTCTGTTTCAACGTTGAAGTGTTATGAGACAGAAGCTCGTTTTTCAGACCATTGTACATGTCGTTCGGCGTCAGAACGTGGAATATGCCGGGTTGGCCCTGATTGTGTCACCGGATAAATGATTGGCAAGAGCCTCAAATTTATCGATATCAGCGGTGATACCGCGCGCTGCGAGGAGACGTTCGAAGACTATGAACCATCCCTCGGAATTTGTTCGCGTGAACTGCGCGAAACGAACTCGGCCCCCGGGAAGGTCGATTGACGCGACGGATTCATTTTCGGCGTTGATCTGCGGGATGTCGTTAGCCGCAGCATCGTGCCTGTGTTGCAGGACCAGGCTGTGCACTAGCTCCGTTAACTGAGCTACCTGTTGCTGTAAATTCTGCGTATCCGCGTTAAGGGTCGCAATCTGCTCGGAGAGCATGTCTTTTGGGCTGTTATCGCTCTAGCGGTTTCTTGCCATGGTACTATCTTCCGCGTCGTGGATATTATCGTTTTCGCGAGGGAGGATTGAATTGTTGCGGATAGGAGTATGGGACACTGTATCAGTGTTTGGAAAAGGAGGCGTAGAGAAAAGACTTATATCGCTGCTCATGCTCAGCGATAACCTGTACGCGCGACCGCTACATAGGCACCCAGGGAGTAAAGGCTCTGCCCTCTCAATTTTTCCTAAGTTTTCAACAATGGTCCTAACCCCGTGCACGCAGGTACCATTACAAAGGTTGAACGCATCTGCCCTGAAACTGATTTGCACTACCTGTCTAAGTGTGTGTTTGCTAGTGGGCGGGGCTCGCGTGAAGCTACTTTTCCTGTAATCGGTATTAAGACGACTGTTTTATCGACGCGAGGTATTGAAGAACCCGTACGATTGTAGTATCGGTAAGGAGGCTTACACCATACCAAATGACTACGGTGTTTGCTCCTACTTAACTGTTACCGGTATGAGAGGCTCACACCCTCCCGGTGGGGTGAAGTAGAGCGGTACACGTAGCTATAGCTGAACTCCTTCGTCCATCAGCTTATAGCTAGAAGCCCTGTACGTAAGTTCACGCAGATTTCTTACAAGCCATTTACATAATTATGTGATAAAAAAAATGGCACGTACGGGGGCTTGGTAACAGTAATGGTGGCTAAACAATGAAGCTCCCGAGGATCTGCTCGGGGCACGTTGAACAGAACTATAGAAGGCTTATGAGAATTACTGTTATCTAAATTTTTTAGCTAATTCGGCCTTGCCGGTTTTGCGCCACAATCAATTTGCCTATTGGGAGAGATATTTAGCTGAAGCTATAGTTCCCTGAGTAATGATTGCTTTGCCGTTGCGACAAGGTTCATGCTGCGAGAACTATCAATACGCGAGAAACATATATGTGAATATATATATATATATATATATATATATATATAAACAAAAAAAAAATGTTACCAAGCTTTGTTAATGTTACGGAACGGCGATATATAATATGTTATACGATAGAGAGTATTACGTAATTAAATAGTTGATGAGTAGATATTAGTTTAGATATTAGCGTTAGTAATAATTATAAAATAAAATACTTTGTTTAGATTATTGTAAGTATAAAAGAAAAAGGATATCGAATCAGGCGAAGAAAATTCTTAGGATCGTAATGTGATCAATATAAACTCATAGCTTGGCTGTAAGCTATAAGATAGAATATGGTTAATATAAGTTGTTAAAATTAGTTTCATTTTTCATTTGTATTTATATTATGTGGTTTTATCTTTTTAGAATTCATCGAATGTACTATGTTATATCGTTTTTTAATATTATCCGATATTTTAGATGTCTACGTTATATATACTTCGTAAGATAAATACACTTATAATACACAATAATTTATATAAAATAAATATATTGAATATTACTTTGTTTTAGAAATCAAAATCGTGATTTAAATAAATTGAATGCGTTATGATTAATAATTACGTTGTTGTAAAAATATGTGAAGAAAAGCCAGTAACATATAGAAATGCAGGTATGAGTTATTTAAATATTTTGCAAGGGCGCGAAGAATAGTGTACATGTATAATAGTAAATGAAAGTTTATGATAATAATCATGTGTTGCTAAATGAATTATAAAGATATAAAAATCTCTCGAGGAATTTCAAGTTATCAGTGCTGTGACTGGAAAATGCCATTTTTTCCTATTAGCAAGTTGTATATTTAAAATCCATCGGTGCCGTGACCGGAAAATCATTAGGTTTTCGAAAGCTGTATTTTTTAAATATATAACTTGCTTTAAAGAAAAAGTGGATACTATTTTCGAAAGCTGTAAGTCATACTTCAAAATAAGTATGACGAAATACCATCTTTTGCCTCGTATAAAGTATAAATTCGGATCAATCGGTGCCGTGACCGGAAAACCATTTGGTTTTCGAAAGCTGTAGATTTGAAATTTATGCTTTATTTTAGCAAAATTTGGGAATTTTCAATATGAAAGTTTCTATAAAAGGATAGAAACTAATAGCTTTAAAACAAAGCTTTTATATCCGGGAAAATAAGGCTGCGAGGCGAAACTTCTCGAGAGATTGACACTCTGCCATTTGTGGCTTATCGCTAAATTTGAGAAACCTGATAGCTAAGGGAAGGGCGAGCCTATAAAAGGTTGAGCGCATGCGTTCATGATTCATTATGTTACTGGTTCTTCTACGAGGTGCGTTTGTAACAGTTTGCAATTTATTAAAAATTATTATAAAATTGATATCTTATCTGTTTATTATTTGTGGCTAAATTTATTAAATTGAATCCCATTTGTCTGTTGGTTAAAGTTAACTTTGAATAAAAATTGTTGAAAATTATTTACAGGTTAAGAAAAAAAATTTTTATGAACTATTAGTTTATCACAGACACAACTCTAACTAATCTTTTTTAGGTTAAGTTAAGACCTTGAAGTTCATGTTGCTGATGACAGGTGGCACTGCTGCTGTACTGTGCTGCGTTGCTGCGTTGTCTGCTGTGCTTCGTTGGGTGCGCACTGGACGCCTGTTGCCAGGCGGTGCTGCGTTGCCAACCGTTGCGGCGTTACTGTTATGCTTTTTCTGCGAAGCAGCGGCCGTTGAGAGCTTTCCAAGAAAGCCTCCCCTTTATTGAGAAGTGCTTCTGCGATGCGGGAATCGCGCGGCCTGCGCGTCCGGTCTAGAATATCGGATTATAAATTTTATTATGTGTTTTTATTTTCTTACCTCGTTGATTTGATTTCAATTATGGGAAAAACGATTTAAAAATACATTATATGAATTACTTATGTATATTATAGAGTAATTGCAATAATTTATTTTATTCTGAAAATTATAGTATAAAATTGTAAAAAACATAATAAATCGTTTATAACTTTAAATGTATATTATTTAATATATATTTAATTGAATACAGAGCTGTTTCGAAAAGCTTATCAAATTTGTATAAAAAACTTATAAAAATTCTAAATAGATAAATTCTTCTAAATCTATTTATTCTAAATAGATAGTTCCTATCCCCCTCGGGACAGCATACGCGGTATATTTCCAGAGTATCTTTGAGAGGGGAGGAAGTATTTCAGGATAGGACGGCGGATCAGGAAAATAATTTTATAACACAGTATATTTTTATTAACAAAATATAAAAATTAATTTATTCAGGAAACCCCATTCAATTATAAGGTGTTCTGAAACAAAAGAAATATAAACGAAATAATTAATTAATATATTATTAATATAATTATTAATTAATAACTGAAATAATTATTAATTAATAACTGAATCAAATTTATAGCTGGATGTATATATAAATTATAGCTACTGGCTTCGCGCTAGTTTCCGCGTTGCGTAGTTTAATCCGGCGCTATTTTCCGCTCGGATTCCCGGTGCTATTTTCCACGCGAGGAAATATAAAAATACGACAGGTAGAATTTAAAATAGGTTTGTTCTAAGGTGAATTTAACTCCGCTGGCCTTTTGAGGAGCGCCTCGCAACCAGGATCACGTTCACTTGAGGATAGGTAAAGCTATTAAGTCGTCTGTCTTTTGAGGAGCGCTTCGCAACAGAGATCAAACTAATAGTTTCGGGCAGGATTTAAAGTCACGATTATTTTGAGCTCTGGATGAGCTTTTAGCTCCGAGGAGAGTTCGTGTGACTCGACTTCGGGGCAGTCGGTTCACCGGGCGAACTCTCGATTTTGCCTTTTGCAGGCCCTTTTATAATAAAATGGTCGGTTATTTCCGTCGCCGCTCGTTCAGTTTCGGATGAGCCGCCGAATTATAATAATTATATTAATAATAATGCTGATTGATAATAATAATATTTAATAATAATCATAATAATTATTATTTATAAGTTATTGTTTATATTTGCAGCCGTTGTGCTGCGTACAGTGATTGTATACACGTAGAATAATGTATACACACATAGACATGTATATATATATATATATATATATATATATATATATATATATATATGTATATTATGTACATTTCAGATTTTATTTAATTATTTTAATTAAATACAGCAGGTGAATTCGTTTTCGAACACTCGTTGTATATACTGGACTGCTCGCGCCAGTATAAGGCTTGTGCGTTCGCCTACCGCAGTATTCACTGCTGGCGCGCGCCGTTCGACGAGACTATACGGTAGTGTGTGTGCGGCGTGTATTAGAGGGGGATAGCGGCCGCGGGCCTAATACACTTGACGCGGCTCTTTCTTACCGCGCGCAGTGTATTCTCTCTATCGTATGGTTCGGGTTTAAGCTTAGCAGTACAGAGAGAGACTATGTATTGCGTTCTCTCTCTACAGTTCGGTTTTCGACGGTCGCGTCGACCACCTTCTACAGTAGTCGTCGCGACCTTTGTTCATCTTCGGTATATGTACCACGTTAAATCTATTAATTTGTAGTTATATTTTCGTGTATTATAATACTTTGATTTTACATTTAACTTATTTTTTTTCATATGTGTGACGGAAATGAATTATTATAATTTAATGTGTTCGCGATATATTTGTGTAATAAATTTAAGTATCAGTCGCAATGAATTTGCGCGGCCATGTTTTTGGCCGTCGCATCTCCCTCCTTTTTCGGGAGTGAGGAGCGTGTGTGTATAAAAATCGAGTGTATATAGTGTATAAAAATGTGTATAAAAAAATGTGTATATAAAAAAGAAAGTGCGGATATATACATTGTTTTTTCTCTGGACATGTTATACACCGAATATGTCCAATTTGCGGATTCCCGCCAGGAAGGAAGATGGAACCGCCGATTCCCAATCCATTGGCGAAGCCGCACGGCCCCCAAACGGAAGAACAAAGTAGTTTTATTATCACAAATAAATGCTCGCCATGGGCACGAGTCATCTGTCGGGGTCACGCCGTGCAGCTTGTACTCCGGCGCGGGAATCGACGGCATTCTCAACGGGGCCGCGCTCTCCGCGCGGAGCAGCGGTAGTGCCAACCTTGCTGGCCCTGGTATTCGGGCGTTCGTTGGCAGCGCGGGCTGTTTGCCGTCGGCTGGAAGCTTCGTCGACCTGCAGCGGTGCTGGAATTGCCGCTGGAGCTGGTGTTGCTTGCCGATAACAAGTAAGTGGTCGACCCTCCATTTGTCGACGAGGTGGTCGTGCAGGAGGTACTACCATTCGCGGACGCACAGGTATCCTTAAAATATTTTTAAGTTCCTGCTCGGTGACGAAAAGGTCGCACTGCGCCCGAGTCAGTTGTTTTTTGAACATTATAATTTTTTTTTATATTTTACAATTTTAATTTTAAACCGATTCTGATCTGCTTACAATGTGCTCGCACGAACCGCTTAACTAATACTGAACATTAGATTATAATAATTTTACCTTTAATTTTAATTTAACCTTTCGGGGGTTAAATCATTATTTCTTTTAAGAGTGCATTGACTTTACCCCTATTCGCGTTAATTTTTCGTGTTACATACATATATTTGTTGTCGGTCGACTTTTACAATGTCGTTATTGTTGCACGAATATATAATCAAAAATTTCGGCTTTATAAAATAAATGAATTTATTAATAGAAAATAAATTTAAAACTAGAAATTTTTTTTTTTTAATAAAACTGAAAAAAAAATTAATTCATTTATTTTATATACTTCATGCGAAATATATAATAAGTATAGAATATTTATAATAACATAAATAAATATAAATTATCTAAATTACCTATGTATATTATAGAGTAATTGTAATAATTGATTTTATTCTGAAAAATATAGTATAAAATTTTAAAGAAAATATAATAAATCGTTTATAACCTTAAATGTATATTAAGTAATATATATAATTGAATACAAAGCTGTTTAGTAAAACTTGTCAAATTTATATAAAAAACTGATAAAAATTTTAGTACATAGATTACATTTAGAAAAAATTGAAGAAAAAATTATAGCTGAGATCGATCGACTACTGCCGTATAATAAACTACTTATTATCTCTGACTGAACTAAGAGTCTAAAAACTCCTATACATGCTGTTATTTGTGAAGATACATATATAATGTACTTAGCCATTTGTTTTAATGGCCCATTGTTGTCAGCTGTAATTTCGTGATATAATTTATTTTTTATTAAGGTTTTTCGGAATATTTCCGAAAAATATTTTATATGAATATTATTCTTATATACGAACATTTGTTTTTGTTTTTCTACCAAAAAGCTTACATCTATAAATATTTTTAGTTTACTGATTAAAAGTCTACCAATGTATTATGATTAGTTAAAATAATAGTAATAAACGGCATTAATTAATAGAATAAAACTTATGTTTTATATAAAATTCTTTGATTGATAGATCTTTAAAAAAAAATTTTTTTATGTACAGCTGGTTCCGTTAATTATTTTAGAAGCTACGATATCTAGAAACAACGTTCGGAGATCTTTTTGAATCTGCAAGTATCGCCGGATCACTTTGGGGTATAAAATCTGACCAAAGGAGTTTTTTATTACATTTGACATGAGGGTACAGTTTTATTGCAAATACTGCTCGGGCATTTTCGACCATATTATCCGACTAAGCCCTTTCTAATCAACTCTATAAATCAAAAAGTCATCAACGTGCGAAAAGAAATTCATTAATATAGTTCAATTGGGAAGTTTGGCACTGACTCCGAAAAATCAAATTGATTCTTCAGGTGAAATGTCTTGGATATTGTACTTAAGGGGGCATCTCTAGTCTTTTTGCATAAATTTTCAAGATTTTTTCTTTCAGTAAACTTTATTATCATACTACTATTTTTTTATATTAAAAAAATACATATTGAAGTCTGCAAAAAAATTTTTTTTTTCATTTTTCATCCAATATGACCCAGATCTGGCTGCCACAACGAAGCTTGCTTTTTTTGGCTGACATCATATCTTGACACAGGAAGCTCTGAAATGAAAAATTCAAAAAGCATATTAAAGTATAAGAAATTGGCTATAGCCCGTACTAAAATCAAGAAGATTAAGTAAAATAAAAACAAAATGGCGGGCTTTTCTAATTTTGGGCTTATTTTTTGAGGTTATGTTGTTTAAAAAAATGCTCAAATGTAATCGAATATTCATAATTCTAGTACTGGCTATAGCCACTTTCTTATACTTTAATATGCTTTTTGAATTTTTCATTTCAGAGCTTATGTGAGATTTTAATAAAAGAAGAGCTTTAGAAATACCATCAATACTTATTTGAGGAAGTTTTGTTCTAGTGGAAGAAAATATTCATAAAAGTAATAATTTCCGAGTGTAACCTAAATGTACTAGATGCATCGGATCCAAAGGTATGTTTGTTACTAAACCTAAATTTGGAATTTTATTTAGAATGGTTTGACGCACTTGATAATCATCTTCGTAACAATTACTTTTAAATTGCTCATCAGTTCGTAACGTTGCTATTTTTCCTGGAAAACAAACACTTTTATACATTTTTCCCTCAACCGTACATTTCGTACAAGAGTGATATCCACTGTGATATTTAACACCTAGTACATAAGATTTTTCAGGCGCGTCACATACTATCGCATTTATTTTAACATTATAATGAATTTGATCAATAGATATTCCCTCGTGAACTAATTTAATACTTTCATCCACAAATTTCTGCAGAAATTCATTTGCATCTTTTGGTTTTGATTCTCCACAATAAATACCAATAATGTACACATCATTTATTAAACTTTCAGAGCATAGAATGGGCCATAAATTTTTTTCAGAACTTTTTCCTAAAGGTGCACCATCTATATTAATAATTAAATCAATATTTTTATTATCAATTCCATAAAATAAACGTTGTCTTATAATTTTTTCTATACAAATTCTACTACCAAAATGGCAATACTATCCACCTTCAATATTCAATATTTCTGAATACTTAGACTTCTATTTTCTTTTCAATATTTAAACGATTCAAATCTTCATATAAGAGATAAGCATTCTCACCTGACAATAGCATATTTTTTATGCTGTTAGCTTTCTTAATATATTCACTTTCTTTGACATTATATAGATTACCTTGTGTTACAGTTATTTCATTAAGCATATCATGTAAAATTAAATTATGATATTTTTGATAATTTTCTTGCAAATATTTGTTAGTACTAGAGATTCTTAATGATAAAATATTGGATTGAATGCGTTTCCATGATTTATTATGTTCTTGTTGAATTTTTCTTCTAATCTCTCTTGGTCCACATCCAATAGTATTTATTTTAGGTATACGTTTGTTAACATTGCCCTGAGACATCTGAAACATATTTATTACATGGTGTTTCTGTTTTATAAATACGTGAAAAATGTATCAACTTTACACAAAGTGTGAACATTACAATTCGATAATAATCTCTACATACCCTAAATTTATGTGAAGTATTTATGTGAAATATGTACACAAAAATAAAGTATAATCTATACAACATTTGTTTTGTATTTATTGAAAAAAAATATAAAAGTGATACATTTGGAAGAGACAAATCGTACTAATAATACACAGGCAGTCACAGTAACTTTTTTTTCACGTGCTTACACAGAAATAAACGTTTTTCTAAAAAATTCAGATTATATTATATTTTCTCTTTAAGAAAGAACTCTTTACGTATTGCATATATATGAGCCTATAAAAAAATTAGCGTCTAAATTACTTTCTTTTATCTAAGTTATTATGTTACTTTTTAAAATTTAGAATTATTTTTCACATTGCTCAAACTAATTTTAATAAATTAAAAAATAATAAAATAAATAGCAATTATTAAAAATAATATGAATTTAAATGAATCAAAATGGATAATGATAATGATAAACGCCAGTAAATAAAAACAAAAAATATTTTTAGAATACGCTGACTGATTCCTGAAAAATAGGCTTTTGTTCCTTTTAGCATTATATATTAAGTTACATGTTTAATAGATCTGTTCATACATTATAGCATTAAATCTTAAAACAAAAATTAGTATCTAGTTAGAATACATACCACAATGGCTTCAAAATTTCAAAATATAAAAAAATTTATATCACTTACCACAGCTTTAATAATAATAATTGAAAAAGTACTCGGTGAAAGAGCCAGTCTTGAACGACTAACCGTGTCTATAGTCTACCGTGCATAAACTTCACGTCAACAATGAGTATAGAGTGTCAAAGGCGCATTTTAGAATAAATAAACTATATATCGTCGAAGTAAACGAGACAGAGCGCGAGACAGAAAGAGAGCTAATAGGGTATGGGCGTATGGCGAAAAGCGTTCAAACAAAGGAAGATCTGCAATATAGCAAAAATATAGAAAGATCACATCAGTTCTGCAATTCGATGAGCATTTATTAAGACTAATCTATAACCTTTAGTCAATCTTAATTATAAGTTTAATAAATAAGATGTGGTTCATAGCACAATTTTCACGTGAAGAAACAATAGAAGCTATACCGAGTATATGGTTTCCTGAGAACAAAACCTTGTGCCTGTGGCCACCATTTGAATCCAATGTTAAAATTCAAATGGCCATAGCAAAAAAAAAATTCGCCAGAGGAAAACTGGCATACTTGTGGTGTAAGCCGAATATTTGCAGAAGCAGGTACGTAAAAGCACGAGGACAAATATAAAAATAGTTTCACGGAACATGAAAACGTTATGTGCATTTGACGTACTTTATGTAATTTCTTTTTGAAATGTCTTACAAATTCTTGTAATATTATTTCATAAAATTTCTTGTATAATTGACGTTGGACATTTTTCTCCATTTAGAAACTTACTTTACAGCTCTAGAAAAATTAGACATAGCACGCTATAGTTCTGATGTAGAAGAAATGTTCGCTAAAAAGAATGATAAAAATAAGCGTAGTAATAGACACAAAATAAAGATCAGCAGTTCAGATGAAAATGAAATAACTGAAAATGATAAGATAAAAATCAAAAATTTTCCACTAACTCCTCTAGACAATATTTTTGGTAAAAGACATAATATATTATGATACAAAATGTAAAATTACATTCATTTCGATATATTTCTTATTCGTGATTTTTATATGTAGATTGTGTATGAATATCTTATATTTCGAAACAAATTAATGATTTGATAATAAATGCTACAAAACTTATGTAACAGCGAGCTAATAATTTTAATAAAATAATATTAATTTAAACATTTGTAAATATATATATATATATATTCACATACGTATAAATTTAAACTAGAGTTTAAAAATAATATATAATGGTAAAGATAAATATATATATATATATATATATATATATATATATGTGTATATATATATATATATATATATATGTACATTTATAAAGAAAAATATATAATATAATAATATATTATTAAATAAATATGTATATATATATATAAATAAATATATATATATAAATAAATATATATATATAAATAAAGTTTTGTAGAATAAGAATCAAAACTAAAATGACCAAATTTCATCTAACATGTTATCATCTTATTTGGGCGAGGAAAAACAATTTCATAATACCGCCGAAATAAGACGTTGGCTTGCGCAAGATCATACGTCAAAAGCGTATGTTTCTCCGTGAAGGTCTCATAGGTAACGAAATGTGTACATTAGCGATGCGCTAGTGTACAATTTTCAATGTTTATTTTATAGTAAAACTAACACTTTAAACAATTGAATTACATTTCTAATACAACAAATATTTAAGACAAAAATTATTACGAATGTTTATGATAAAATTTAATTGTTTATACTAGTATTAAGGCTAGAAATAAACAAAGTAAACAATGTAATAAAAAAGCTATAAAAACGAGGAGCAGAGAGAGGGATTGCGAATGATCATGGAAAAATCGGGTATATAAAGCCCCGATTTTTCCACAAAATTCATTTCGTCAGCAGTTTTCAGTCAGCAGCGTTTAATCAAGAAGTCTCCCGTAATTTCTCTCTCTGTCGCCGTAATCAAGTAAGAAATAAAATTCATCATTATTTAAAAAATAAAAAATCTAATATTTCTCTCTCTCCCTTTTCTTTCAATCTCCTTTTTCCGGGGAAGTGTCTGGTCCTCCTATGTGGTAGGACTGAATATCCCCCTAGTTTATCAGCCATACATCCTTAGTAACTAGGGAAATAGGTCGGTAGGCCGAGGCGGATTCAGTTTCCCCTTCGAAAGAAGAGGAAATTGCATCCAAATAGAGCCTTGGACTCTGACCTATGTAAAACTAGCATAGGGTTTCATAACCTCCATAAAAATAAATCATCTTATTTTTAGTTGCCATTAATCAATCGACTAGGCATTCCCGAGCTAGTGGAGGCAACTCCAGGCTCAAAACTGCCTAGAATAATAGGTGCATATGTGTATTGAATTAATACACGTATGTACTAAAAATAAAGAGTACCGTGTACGGAAGGGTAAAAATGCCCAGAAGTCACACTTTCACAAATATATGATTTAGATTTTTCACACACTCAAGCTAACAAGAGTCATGCAGATCAATGTAGCAATATATGCAATCAAGAAGAATTGTACAATTCCAATTTAGAAAGTAAGGAGATAGATAACTTACCCATTGCAGAATCAACTATAAACGAAAGGTTTAGTAAGTTGGCATTAAAATATCAATTTTTTTTAAATTATAGTACAATCATACTGAATTCCATAAACTTTATTTTTCAATTCTTTATAAATAATGTATTTAAAGATTTGGATAATTTAAAGATCTTGCATTTTAAATTAATAAATATTTTTTTATTGGTCTTACAGTCCAATCAATTTCAACCAAAAATAAAATAAAATAAAAATAAAAATAAAAATAAAATAAAAATAAAAACTAAAAAATAAAAAATAAAAATAATAATAAAAAATAAAAAATAAGAAATACAAATAATAAATAATAAAAATAAAAAATAAAAATTAAAAATAAAAATTAAATTAAAAATTAAATTAAAATGATAATGACAGTCAGACTGTCCTTGTTTATATTCACCCCCGTAGACTAATCTGAAAATAAAATATTAGCTGAAAAAATTCTTTGTTAGTAAAGTGCAGTCTGACTGTCCCCAACACCCTTACCTAATTGAAGACTTGTCCAACGTTTCGAGCTCGCTACGGCTCCTCATCAGGGACTGATGTTGGGGACAGTCAGACTGCACTTTACTAACAAAGAATTTTTTCAGCTAATATTTTATTTTCAGATTAGTCTACGGGGGTGAATATAAACAAGGACAGTCTGACTGTCATTATCATTTTAATTTAATTTTTAATTTAATTTTTATTTTTAATTTTTATTTTTTATTTTTATTATTTATTATTTGTATTTCTTATTTTTTATTTTTTATTATTATTTTTATTTTTTATTTTTTAGTTTTTATTTTTATTTTATTTTTATTTTTATTTTTATTTTATTTTATTTTTGGTTGAAATTGATTGGACTGTAAGACCAATAAAAAAATATTTATTAATTTGTATATGGGCAGTCGACAGAAGTACAATTCAATTGTCTTGCATTTTAAACACTAAAATAATACAAAGAATAAAGCAATATAACTACCTTCTTACCTTAAAATATAGAAATGCTCTTTATATTCATACTAGCACACATTGAAATAATAATAAAAGTATTTCACTCAAATCTTTAAAAATGTAATGAAAATTTATATAAATAGAATGTTATTATTTGCATTAAAAATATTTTTCTGAACACTAATACAGACTTTACAAATAACTCGGAAAATTGCTGGATAGTAAAATTTGTAGTAAATGACTCCATAAAAATAATACCAGCATTATTGATGACAGATGATAGGAAGTACTTTTATTATCATCCTTACACGGACCAGAAACGTGCCGTTCATGCTGTTATAAAGAAAGAAAAGCCAAGGGAAAATTGGACACTATTCGAACTATCAGAAATTTTTAAAAGTGCAGGTATACCTTTAATTATCGTCACTTGTCTATTTTGGTTCATTTTTTATTTGAAATCAAAAATTCTGATTTTTGCACGTCTCCATAATATTAGCTGAAACTTAATTTGTATTTTATATTTGAAGACTTTAAAAAAATCCAATATGTATGTAAAATGTTGTATGCGAGTAGAAATTAGAGCAGTTACTATTATAAAATTAATAACTTCAGACGCTATTATATAAAAAATCCAATTGATCAAAATATATTCACTCACCACACACACACACACACACACACACCATTTTTATTTCACAGAAACATATGCATGAGCGATGCAAAAATGCGCAGAACTCCTCGAGGATCGTATATCATCCTATCCAAAAGATGGAAATATTTATTTCAATTCAGGAATAGAATCGAAGAATGCATTCGCTATGTTACAGAAGAAACAATTAGGTACATACCTCTGGTAACCAAATAAGTTATTCTGGAGTATAAGGCAGGGGGATTTCGAAAACTGATTCATTTTGCTCTTAAATATTTTTCATGAGTTTAAATATTTATTTTTAATACTTAATGGAGTTCTAAGATACTTCAAAAAATAGTTAATGAAAGGATTATTAAATATACTTATATGCAATCAAAAATATTGTTATATGAATTCTAAAAAGGTTTGTGCTTAAATATTTTAGGTAAACATTAAAAACTTTTAAAACTTTTAAATTGTTTAAAAAATAATTATTTGAAAAAATATCGTATATTGCAAGTGCATTTCATAACAAAATCCATTTTAAAGAAAATAATTTGTTTTAAAAAATTATGAGAATTATAAAAAATTTTAAATTTCTAAATTAATTTTTGGTGTTTTAATTTACGTTATTTTGGATTATTAATGTATGCACGAAGCAAGTGATTAAAATTCCTTGAATCATAATTAAAATATAAAAATTATAAGTACATCAGCATAATCATATAGATACATATAATTTTAATATTTTTATATTTTATAATATTCGCATATATTTACAGATCTCGGGAGTAAAAATTCAAATTTTGAGAAATCTAAGATAATACCATTAAGTGAAAGACATAATATGTCTACAGATGAAAAATTATTGTATAATCTTGGTAAGGTATTTTTTCTTAGGTTATGTGTAACGTCGTTTTTATATTTTTATTATACTATTATGTGCAAAATATTTCATACTGGTACTCCGAATTGAAACTTATTTATAAGAAATTTCTATAGGATTTTTTAAAAGTTTTCCATAGCAATACTGTAGAAATGGGAACGATATTATGAGGATTGTAAAATGATTCTTGTATAGTAATATTACAGAATTTTCTATAAACATAAGAATGCTAGTAAGAATATTGTACAGAATTCTTTCACAGGAATCGTTCTAGTTATACATGTATAAATATATCAATTAATTAATTTTATATCTGCAATAATATTATAATATTTTGTTTTATATAATATGTTTAAGAGGACGTACCTGAAAATAATATAAAATATTATGATTGATAAAATATAAATGTTCGCATTTGAGTATACTTTTGTTGTTATACGAATAGCATAATACAAATAAAATAAATGTGATTAAAAGAATGTGTAAATTATTTTTTCCTAAAATAAAAAATTTGAATCATATAATAATTTTATATATAACCTTACAGATATTTTATGCAGACGTTTCAGCTACGTAGCTAGCAAATGCACGTTTGCTACGTAGTTGCAACGTCTCAATTATCATACTAATTTCATTCACTGAAATTTCTGAATACGCGAGTCATGTTTACACTACGTAGCTGCACCGTCTACATTACGGCACCAAATTCGCTCATAAAAAGTTTTTCATGAGCGAATCACGTTTATGCTACGTAGCTGCAACTGCTTTCGTATCGGGATTTTTAGGCAGCAGCTACGTATATTTTGTCACTAATGCGGACATTTTTCACGTTGCAAAAAGGTAGCAATGACGTTTTCACTACTCCCGTCAACTCGTAGCCACGTTGCCAAAACTATGTCGCTGCAACGTCGTAGCTACGAACAATGCTATCTGGGTAATTACTGCAATTACTCTATAATATATACATAAGTAATTCAGATAATTTTTTTTAACAATTTCTTCAATATATCATTTTATCATAAGTGAGGTTATGTCTACAATCACTGCAATATTATAAATAAACAAACAGAATAATTTCCTTATTAGTGTATATAGAAAATTACTCGATGCTGCAACGTCGTAGCTACGAACAATGTTATCTGGGTATATAATATTGTAGAGACAGAAAGAGGAAATTCATTAATTATTTCAAATATTAAAAATATTAATAACAATATAATAATGCGTTATATAATAATATAAAGCAAAAATTGAACTTTGTAATTTTTAACAGTTATACGTTTTCTAAATTATAAGTACAAGATATAAGATTTACATTGTATAACGTTTTACAATAGGATAGAATTTACAGTTTTGTATTTGCTGCAATATGCATTAGCAATAAAAAAATATATAAGTATTTTAAATTACTGTGGGGATTGCGTCCTCCACATAACCACGCCACGAGCGCCCCCACGACCGAAGTCGGGGTAGCGGAGGCAACGAAGCGCATCCGCGCTACAGTAGATTTAGTCTTATCGTTTAGCTGCTAGAGAGCAGACGTACGCCTGTATATATACGTGTAATAAAGTCATATATAATATTCAGACGTAGACTCGTTTTCTGTTTCGGTATCCTAGAATCCAAACGAATCCTATCCATCCTTGAATTAATCCTCGTACATGTTCGGGCGAGAATTAAGCCGCTTTCACGGAGTCGCGCGATGGAAGATATATTTATCATCGTACATAAATATATGCAAAACCCGACATTGGTGACCCCGACGTTGCCGAAAAATAATTTTTCAACGCTCGTTTAAAAATCTTTTTCGACGTTTGCAAAAATTTGGCGCAACCTCTGAACCTTAAAAGTGAGACTTTCCATCCAAAAGAAAAATTCACGCGCAACCGCGTAAATTCAGTGAGTAGTTTTCAATGGTGAAATAACCGGAATTTCACGCAAGCATCAAGTTTTTCCGCTACAAAGTGCATCGGAAAAACTTTCTCTTTTCTTCCTCTCATCCCGAACAAAGGAGAGAGAGACAGAGCAGAGAAACAAAGACTCTACGCAGCCGCGCAACCACGTGCGCCCACCGCCGAGTTGCAGCAGCGGCGCCGAGCAGGGATGGACGCGGCCGAACTCGGCCGACCGAGCACGTGCCGAGGCCACGCGCCGCACCGCGCCACCAAGAAGAGAGTCGTGCGCTAGAGCGGCGACGCAGCAGCGCCCAGCAGAGACTACGCGACAAGTCGCGACTGCTCCGCACACCACGTGGCGCTGACCATCGGGCGGCCCCGTACACCACGCGGTCGGCCATACCGAAACTCTCCGAGCAGGCCTTTTACACCGCTCGCGGAGAGTGTGTAAAAGAGGGACAGCGTTTCAGCATCATCGAGCTAACCTCAAAACCTTTTTCTTTCTAAACCGTTTTTCCCACAATTAAAATAAAATCAATGATGTAAGAAAATAAAAACACAATAAAATTTATAATCCGGGCTTCTAGACGGGCCGCGCAGGCCACGCGATTCCGGAATCGCAGAAGCACTTCTCGAAAAAGGGGGAGGCTTTCTTGGAAATCTCTCAACGGCCGCTGCTTCGCAGAAAATGCATAACGGCAACACCGCACCGGTTAACAACGCAGCACCGCCTGACAACAGTCGTCCAGTGTGCCTCGAATTGCGTACCAAGTAAACAAGCTCCCGAACTATCTTTCCTAGACAGGACGTACCCGCTATGAGCAGATCCTCCCGCTCGCTCGCCTATTAAGACTAATACTGTGGCACCCAGGAGAAAACGGCACCGCCCAAATATTCTGCGGCGACGTAGTAGCCGCCAGCTAGAATAACTCCTATAGTTAGAGTAGGGACTACGTACTGCATGGTAATAATTTTTTTTTCTTCCAAAAAATACTGTTACAGGTACGTAAACCCCGAACGACGCTTGCAAGGCGAATTCATGAAGAGCTCACTATCCTGAAGGGATGGGAGCTTTCTCGAACTGCATGCTTAGCTTTAATCGCTTCAACCAAAGCAGACTACAGCGCCTAGGGGCTGTAATTCGTGAAACACCCCAGGACAAATCTATATTAGTGTATAAGAAATAGATTAAACTCATGTAAGATAGGAACCCTTAAATTTAAGATTTTTCCTTTGTACATAGTTGTAAAAATCTCAATTTGGGGGGGAGACCTGTGGGAATTGCATTCTCCACATAACCACGCCACGAGCGCCCCCATCACCGACGTGGGGGTACCGGAGGCAACGAAGCGCAGCCGCGCTATAGTAGATTTAGTCTTATCGTGTAGCTTTTAGAGAGCACACGTACGCCTGTATATATACATGTAATAAAGTAATATATAATATTCGGACGTAGACTCGTTTTCTGTTTCGGTATCCTAGAATCCAAACCAATCCTATCCATCCTTTAATCCTCGTACATGCTCGGGAGAGAATTAAGCAGCTTTCACGGAGTTGCGCGGTGAAAGATATATTTATCGTCGTACATAAATATATGCAAAACCCGACATTGGTATAAAACTATATTTTTATAAATAAATTATAAATAAAATATTGTATTATACTGAATCGGAATTATTATATAATCGGTTGCTAAGGATAAAACTGAGGGCTGTGTAGTAAGAATAAATTCTTACGAAGAATATAAAAAATTAATAAATATAGAAATAATTAATAATATTTATAATAAATGCATAATTATTTATAAATTTAAAAAATCTTTCATTTACCACTTTTCCGGCCAATGTAAGATGATTCCTTGACGATGGTAAGTATTTAAATTATTAATTTCTATATTAATAGTAAAAAGATTAGTTAAATTAGAACAGATACACAAAGGTCGTATTTAGTACCTTGGTAACCTAGAACCCTGTTACAATATCTACACATACATAGTAATAAATAAAATATTCTTTTTTTTATTTAATAATTAATTTATTAAAATACTTAAATAATTCAAAAACATAATAATACTTATATGAAATAATATAAAATGAATAAAAAATAAAAATATAATAATAAATATAATAAAATAAAAATAATAAAAGCAATATTCTTTATTAGGAAAGGATAACCTGACTGCCCCGACTACCTTAAATTTAGAGTCACCTTAGTGTTCGACGTTTCGAACCGCTACAATTTATTTTATTTTATTTTTATTTTTGATTTTTAATATATTTAAGTCTGACTATTTTAGCTAATATATTATATTCTAAAGACTGCAAGACTGATAGCTTTATATATATATTTTTATATATTATATATATATATATATATATATATATATTGTAACGTGGTACTTAATAGTTAAACACCCGGTAGATGTACCCGTTAACGGTTTTTGCCTTCTCCGGAACCCGAAACTCCTGTTTCGGGGGGAGAAGACGCTGGACCACATTCAGACGTATGCGATCTGGATGTTCTCCTCATTACTGGGTCATGATCCGCAGCAGTGGTGGGAGCGTTCTCTTCTCCTCTTCTCGCTCCTCAGCTCCTGCTGGAGAGCTAGATCGCGCCTCTGATCTCACCTCTTCTTGTCCCGGAGCTCCTGCTCCGGGAGCGGCGTTCGTAGGTCCCGGGAAAGAACCAGATTGTTCGGACTTAAATATACAATCGAGACGCACCCCCTCTTGAACCGAAGCTCCTGCTTCGGGAGGAGTGGTCTCCGACCGTAACATGCCAGATCGTGGCTCAGACCTCACCCGCTCTTGTCCCGAAGCTCCTGCTTCGGGAGGGGTGGTCTGGGCACTTGGAGTGGTGGGAGGCGAAGGAGGCCCCCTTCTTCCTCCGTTGCCATTCAGACGGGAGGACTCCGACGTCGACATAGGACGTCTGAGGGGGACGTATTCCCCCTCGTCCGAATACGGACCTTCCTCCTCCATCTCTTCGATCACCTCGGAGGAGGGTTCCGGAAGGAACCAACTCGGAGGGATGGGGCGAATAGATCGGTAGCCCCGACGGACTACCGTCAAGGCCAAACCTTGCTCCCACATCTCCCTGAGCAGCACCTTAAAACAGGCAACGAAGGATTCGACCATCAAATTGTCCATCTGAAACAAATAAAAGAAGGACGAACTATATTAATAGGAAGGGGAAAACTATTTCTCCTTCCGTGGCCTCCCACGCGGTCTTCATTCTGTTGGGTCCTTTCGACGAGAGGACGCCATATCATGAGACGAAGACCGCGGACGACCTCGTTTCCTACCCGGGATAAAACCTAACGCTTCGCGAGTATTCTCGGGATCGTCCTGCGTAGAGGACCTCGCTCTAGAATCTTCACCCGCTGGTGAAGACTCTCGCATTACAGGTGAGTCGCTCGTCACCTGGTCGTGATCCAACGGAGGTTGAGGATTCATTTCTTCTTCTTCTGGTTCCAGCGGTGGTTGGGGTTAAACCTCATCCTCTGGTTCCAGCGTAGAAGTATCCTGCAAGAGATCGTTTTCCTCGGGTTGGACGTACGGCTTGAATTGTTCAGCATGAACTAACTGTTCAATCGGTCCGTCACAACCTTCCAGCTCATACGTATTAGTCCCTTTCTTTTGTACTATAACAAAAGGACCCTCCTATTTAGGGGCTAATTTAGACATTACCCTTTAAGCCGTCGAGGATAAGACACGATTTTTCTTCCATACCAGGTCAACCACTTGGTATGGAGAAGGACGTCGCTTTGCATTATAATACTCTGCTTGGCGACGCTGTTGTCCTTGAGATCGTGTCTTAGCGGCCTCTTGGAGTTCTCTCCACTTACTCATTTTCGACAGCCAGGAACTCTCTCTTTCTCTTTGTTGAGTTTCCGCCGTAGCTTGGTCCTGGCTACGGCGGAGAGTTCCTGGCGGAGTCAGCTCTCGTCCAAAATTTAATAGAGCCGGAGAGTATCCAGTGGAACTATGTGGCGTCGTATTTAGTGAGAAATTGAACTCAACGAGTTTCTCGTCCCACATATTATGAGATTCTTCTACGAACGCCATTATGCGGGTTTTCAAAGTCCTGTTAACCCGTTCCACTGGATTAGCCTGCGGATGGTACAGTGGAGTAAGGGTATGAAGTATACCCGCTTCCACTAAGTATTCGTCAATCGTACGATTTTTAAATTCAGTACCATTGTCCGACAGGAAGACCTCTGGCGCGCCGAATTTGAGTATGATCCTCTCTTTCAATTCTTTAAGGATCGTCCTGACATTCGCTTTACGGATGGGGATACATTCTACCCACCGTGTAAACAAATCCTGAAATACCAGGATATACTCAAATCCATGGCGACTCTTTACAAATGGTCCGGTAATATCGCCAGCGACCATTTGCCAAGGTCTTTCTAAAACTCTCCGACCCATTAAATCAGCAGGTAGTCTTTGGTCATATAAGACAGTTTTTCACATATTCTTGAATTGGCTTATAAAATCCATGCCAGTAATAGTATTTGCTGACTCCAGCGAAACTTTTCTAACGTCCTGGATGTCCGGCCGTAGGATTATCGTAACACTTTTTAAGAACTGTATCACGACGTTCCTTAGGAACGACGATCTTCCAAGCTTCCTCATCGCCTATGCTAACTTCGAGGACTTCATCTGGACGATAACAATATAATTGTCCCCCGATTACTTTCCATTTCGGATAATCGTTGGGACGATCTTGGACGTTCTTGAACCATTGTAGATACCACTCGTCTTGGGTATCTCTTGCCCAGGTTACAGTTGAGCAAGATAGATCGTCTCCCTCGGACATCCTAGAAAGGGCCTCTGGCACATTGTTCAACGTCCCTTACGATGCTCTACATCGAAACTTTGCCCTTGCAATCTTACAGCCCATCGTGCGAGTCTACCAGTTGAGTTCTGCATCGTACAAATCCACCTCAAACTGCTGTGGTCCGTAACGACACGGAAATGATATCCATCTATATAAGGACGGAACTTATCAATAGCCCATATGATAGCTAAGCACTCTTTCTCGGTTACCGAATAGTTTCTTTCAGCTTGGGAGAGTGCTCTACTTGTGAACTCCAACACCCGTTGTTGTCCGTCGACTTCCTGCATAAGGACCGCTCCAATACCGGTATCACTCGCATCTGTTTGCACGGCGAACTGGATATCTAACGACGGTCTATGCAGGACAGGTGCCGAAGCGATCATCGATTTGATCTTTTCGAAAGAAGCTTGTTGTTCCTCGGTCCACTCATAACGACAGTCTTTTCTAGTTAGACGTGTGAGTGGTTCGGCAATGGTAGCGAAATCTTTTAGAAATTTCCTATACCACGATGCCATACCGAGGAAACGTCTAAGTTGCATCAGGTTTCTCGGTTCCGTGTAGCGCATTACTGTTTCGATCTTCTCGGAATCGGGACGGAATCCCTCACGATTGACGAGAACACCTAAGTATTTGACTTTGGTGTGTCCAAAGACACTCTTTTCTTGGTTTGTCGTGAGTCCAGCTTCATGTACTCGAGCAAGAACACGACGTATCCAGTCTAAGTGTTCTTCGAATGCCTCAGTAGCAATGATAATATCATCTAGATATGAAAAGGCATTCGGCTCGAGGTCTGGTCCAATAATTCGGTCTATAAGTCGTTGAAACGACCCTCCAGCGTTAGATAAACCGAAGAGCATCCTGGTAAACTGGAACAATGCCATTCCAGGTACCGTAAATTGGATTCCGGATGAAGTGGTATTTGATGATACGCGCTACTCAGATCTAAGATAGAAATATTCTGGCTGATGGTAACTTCCATAGAATCTGGTCCATGTTAGGTAACGGGTATGCATCAGGTTTCGAAACTAAATTAACTTTTCGAAAGTCGATGCAAAATCTATACTTCCCGTCACTGTTACGTACCATCACCACTGGGCTTGACCATCCACTTGTGGATGGTTCGACTACTCCAGTCTCTAACATTTCTCTAACTTGAGAATGCATGCTTGAGACTAGGTATGCCTTTTGGCGTATAGGGCGAGCATCTCCTACATCTAGTATATGTTCTGCCCACGTCGTACGTCCCAGTGGCACTTCTCCCGCCGGCAGGATTTTATTTAAGAGCTTCTTCATACGTTCTTGCTCCTGCCGTGATATATCCGCGAGACCAATGAATGCTAACCTCGAAAACTCCATGGTCAGATCAAAACCAGTCTTTTCTTCCAAGTTTATTTCGCCTACTCGAATAATTTCAGAAGATAAGCCGTCAATCAATCGCAACAGTGCCAGTCTTGGACCCATAGCGAATTATCAATTAGATCATGGATGGTACCGAACGCTCGTGCGAAATTGGCTCCTAGGTAGCAATCTACTTCAAGGTTTGGGATCACAGCAACTAGCACGTTGCGCGTGATCCCTGCCAATTCGAACGGCAGTTCGACGTGACCCGTGATGTAAAGCGGACAGTTCCCTGAGCCTCTAGCTCCAACTCCAGACGCTGGGTGGAACTTTCGCTGGCAAGCCGTTGCTAATTGTAGCCCGATCTTGCCCATGACAGTACGAGATGCGTTGGTGTCGTACAATGCACGGATCCGATACTCAGCAATTCGTACCGGGATCCACCAGCGCGCTTCTTCCGGTCGTGCTGCAATTTAGATGGGATCTAATTCGCCACTGTCATTTTTCTCAGTCAACGGAATTTCCTCAACTGAATCAGGCCTCTCTTCGATCTGATTAGTCGAGGACGACTGACAATTCGAGGAACAAGATCCTCGAATATTTTCGTCTGGGGTCACGTTTGGGATGCAAGTCGACCGTACCCCTATTGGCCGCCTTGCTTCCCGTTTCCCGAACATTTCGAGCAGTTATAAATGCGGTAACCCAGGAAAAAAACTAAATTTTCTTTCTTATTAACAATAAGAAAAGAAAAATTTATTTAAAAATACAAAAGAAAATTTTTCCCTCGTGGGTTCAAAATTGGCGTATTTTAATTCGTCAAGTGCATTCACAAAATTACTATATGAGTGAGAGAAAAGATATGATTAAAAAAAAATAATTTCCTCTCCAATGTCTAAAGCACGTTGGGCGTTATTTCTGTAACGGGGTACTTAATAGTTAAACACCCGGTAGATGTACCCGTTTACAGAGATGCAAAGAACCCCACGGATTAAATTGTTTAAAACAATCTTTTGGACGGTAGGTTCTTTGCTGTTATTTATTCCTCAGACTTACCTTTAATTACCCTGGAAATTATATAAATAATAATATATTTGGATAAATTATCAGTAATCCAGGGAAAGACGGAATAATGAACAGGTACAGAGAGGAGAATGTGTATAATATTTTCTAATATATAAGAAAAATAAAATCAAAAGTGAATCTATTTTATTAGTGAATAAAACAATGTATTGTTTAGAATAACAATTATTAATTGTTATTTTAACCCTACCTAATACGCACCCGCGATTAACTAACGCGCGTATCCGTTCACACAGGGTGTGAGAGAGGTGAATTTATAAGTCTCACGGAGAGACAGAGTAATAAGAGCGTCACCTTAAGAAAAACAAGGTGTACTATCAAATAAAGTTGAATGCGCGCTTGCCACTCTTGCTATCCTAGTCTATGGTTATATCTCTCAGTCTCTCCCACACTACTAAAATTAATTCATTATATCTAATAATTTTAATCGGGAAGAAAATGAATAAAGAGAAGTAAAAGTATATAATATTGTACCGAAAACAAAAAGTACAATAAATATATAAAAAGAAAAAATGCACCAACCTTAATACATCAACGCTGAAAAAATACAACCCAACGACGAAATTAACGTGAGTTACTTGATGCTATATAACCGGCCAGTTTGATTGCCTTTCCTCGGCAATAATCTTTTTGTATACTATAAACTGTCTTTTTCACTATTTATATAGGTGAACTAGATTTCACTATTATGATTGAATTACAATAATAACTTCTAAATGTCCAACAATAGCTAAGAGAATAAAAAAGGAAAATTTTCACACTAACTAACTTTTGTCAGGTAAAAGAACAACTAACTATATTATATTAATAATTTTTCTATATTATCTTCCTCTCTATTCTCTTTCTCTCTCTCTCTTTTTCCCTTTTTCCCTGCCTTTTTTCCTATTTGTTAATAATATTAACATGTATAGGTCGAACTAACCTATACATGTTACAATATATATATATATATGTATATATATATATATATATATATATATATATATATTACAATACATTATATTTTTATTTTAGAACATTTCTTCTGAATATTCTAGTTCATCCTCTTGTTCTTGTTCTTGTATCTCTATCATCATTTTTAATTTCTATTCTATCTTTTGGCTGTTCTGATATTATACAGTATATACCTTGTTTCCTATCTTTCTTGTTATTGTAATTTCTTTATTACCATCTGTATCTGATACTGTTTGTCCTTCTTCAATATTTCCATCTGGACTCGTTACAATTTGAGTAGAAACAGAACATGCAATAGACCATTCAATGCTATGTGCGTTTGATGCAGCTTGCCAAATTTTTGCCAATTGCTCAGTATTTATTCTGAATAATGAAATGAATAATTACGTTCAGAAAAGATAAATATTTTATTTGTTTTTATTTGTAGTGTGTAATTAATTACTTACTTTCCATTGATATCAGAATCTAATTTTTGACTATTTGGTGGTATTTCAGAAGAAGGCTAATAATTCCTCACAAAGATTTTTCCCACTAAATTTTCTATTAAAAAAATCTTCAATTACATACAAAGCTTTATAAAAGGTATATTTAAAAATTATTAATTTAAAATATGAGGTACCTACAAAAGAACCTTGAGTTTGAATCATCATTGGGTGTTAAAACTTCGTCACGAAGACCCTTTTTATCAAAATTTTCTGGCATTGGCAATGTATTTGAATAATCATCTACTTTTATAATAAAAATGAATTCATTATTAAATTAACATAATTAAAAATAGAATGTAATAATATAATATACAATAAAATTTGTGTATATTTTATATGTCATATTATATATAATATATAATAAACTTTGTATTTATTTTATACTGTATATAATCTATAATAAAATTTGAAAAACATTCTTCCATTCTAAATGAAAAAAATATTTTAAAAAATCTTTGTGAATTAAATTTAATATTGTAGGATGGTGTAAGGATGATGGGCGAAATAAACTGAAGCACAAATATTATATAAAATTAAGAAATATATTGGGATTAAAATAAACACTTGTACAAATCAAAACGCGCAACAATACTCGGACGACCTTCTCGCACGCTGTCGAAACTAAATCTGCTCTTATTTCTACCAACATCTATTTCGTTAACTCGGTTAACGGTACTTTATGCAGTACGGTTCAAACCTGCCAGAAGTACGAGTTCATACCTGTATTGTCCTTACATAGGAAGTATTGGGGCGCTGTAGGGTCTCCCCATAATTATGTCTAGAGGACACTCTTAATTACTGTCTACAGTTCGGCCATTCTCACAATACAGCTCTCCTCGGCTGGTTAATTTAATGATTACAAATTAAAATAATACAAATAATACAAATTAAACTTTTAATATTCGATTAACATAATTATAGTCGTTGGTTAGCAGTTTTAATAATACATAAATTATTAACATAGTTTAATGCAATTTATTTCAAAGTTTACATGTATAATAATTATATAATCGCAAGCTTATTATGTAATATCTAAATATGGTTTCAGATTGTCCGCTGATACAATATTATCGTAGGGCGTTTTTGTCACTTGAAAACCCTCTATATCACTTACCGCGTACCGATTACAATCTAATACATTTTTTATCACGTACGGGCCCTTGAATTTCGGAATAAATTTTTTGTTAACCCCCACCGATGTGTCTGTATTTTTAATCATTACGTAATCACCTTTTTTATATAAATACGATTCTTTTCGCTGCTTATTATAATAAGTTTCATTCATTAATTAGTTTTTGGAGATATTCTTCGCTGCTTTCTGCCGTATCTCTTTTAGATTTCTTTCGCTCTCTTCATTTTCACTAAAAAGAAGTCGCATACAATCACTAATATCTCCTAACTGATCAATTCCAAATAATAAGCGGCTTGGCGTTTCGTTTGTTACTCGGCATTTTGTGTTATTAAGCGCAAATTCAACTTTTCCTAAGACTACGTCCAATTTTGTCCAGATTCACACAATTCCTATTATATCTCTCAATCTGCCCATTCGCGCGAGGTGTACCAACCGCAATCAATGATTGTTCAATCTTTTCTTCTTTTAAAAAATCTTTAAAAATATTCGAAGTAAACGCGGTTCCCCGATCGGTTATAATTCTCCTAGGCTTACTGTATGCTCTAAAATATTCTTTTAAATGTTTAATCGTTTCTTCCGATTTTGTTGACTTACAAGGATACAGTTTCAAAAAATTAGTAAACGCGTCAATAACTGCTAGTAAATGTTTATTTCCTTTTGGCGTTTTCTCCAGTGGTCCTAAATGATCTATGTGCACGGTACGAAAAGGCAATGCATCTTTTTCTATACTATGTAAAAACCCTTCACGCTTACCACTTAGTGGAGAAAATTCAATGCAACGGAGACAATTCGCTATATAGCTTTTAATTTTTCCCCTTAAATTCGGAAACCAGTAGACCTTGCTTATATCATATTTTTCTCGACCTTGTCGATTCCGACGTGTCCCAGATCATCATGACACGTCCGAATGACATTATTTTCCATTGAACCAGGAACATAAAACAATAACTTTTTCATTCTATCCTTACAATACACAAGACCGTCGCGCAATTCAAAATTTTTCATTTCCGTTTTTTCTAATTTCTCTCGTATTTTTATTATAGATGCGTCTCTGTTTTGACAAATAGACAGAGTTTGTTCAAAGGTGTTTCCTTCTATTACCAGTACACTGTGACATCTACTTAACGCATCGACGTGGCTCATTCTTTTCCCCGGACGCTGCCGTATTTCAAAATCATAATCTTGTAGAAACATAGCCCACCGAGATATCCGCGGATTAATATTTTTCTTTTTCGGTGTTAACTGGAAACTTTCACAATCCGTAATAATTTTGAAATGGATCCCGTTCAAATAAATTTCGAATCGTTTAATCGAATTTACGACGGCGAGGCATTCAAGCTCGAAACTATGGTATTTAGACTCAGTCGGAGTCGTACGGTGGCTGTAAAATGACACGGGTTTCCAAGAATTGTCGGCTTGTTTCTGTAACAACATCGCCCCGAATCCCAACGCGCTCGCATCACAATGTAATTCGGTTTCCGCCGTCGGAGAATAAATACTTAAAATTGGTTTAGGCGATAAAATTTCCTTTAGTTTTTCAAATGCTTCGTGATGTTTTTCATTAAATTCAAAACTCGCGTTTTTGCGTATGAGCTCATACAATGGCTTTGCAATAATCGAAAATCCCGCAATAAATCGACGAAAATAACTTGCTAGAGAAACAAAACGCAAGACTTCTTTCGAGTTACGCGGCACCGGATAATTTATGACAGCTGCAATATTGTCATCATTCGGTCTTATCCCCTCAAAATTAACGCGATATCCCAAGTAATTTACTTCAGTTTGTAAAAAAAAACACTTATTTAGTTTAAATATTAATCGGTGTTTCGCTGCTAATTCGAAAACTTCACGTAAGATTTCAATGTGTTCCTGTAAGGTTTCAGTCGCTATTAGGAAGTCATCAAAAAATATAAGCAATTTTTCCTGTCGCGTTAGTTTATAGAATATTTTCTGGATAAATCTAACAAACACTTTAGGAGCGTTTGTTAAACCGAATGGACAAAACAAGAATTCGTATTGACCTAGCGGCGTTACAAACGATGTAAAGGGAATTGATTCTTTAGCCATTCTAACATTATAATATCCATCTTTTAAGTCTAGAGTAGTGTAATACTTTTTATTCTTCAAACGATCAATATTATCATCAATTAATTGACTAGGAAAATTATCCTTAACAGTGATTTTATTCAATTCGCGATAATCTATACAAAGTCGCATTTCGCCGCTTTTTTTCTTAATCAATACGATCGGGCTCACATAAGGGGATTCGCTTTGCCGAATAATTCGTTTGTCTAATAAATCATCTAAGATTACTTGTAGTTTTCCTTTATCCACATCCGATAAACGACGTGGTCTGAAACTAATAATATCATTATTTTTTAATGATATTTTCATTTCAAACTCGTTTACATACACACTCGATTCTTTTTCGCTTAAATAATTACAATACAATTCTTTTACTTTCTCTACAGCGTCCATACTAATAGATGAATTTATTTGTAGTTTGTCCCCTTCTTCGCTATGATACGCACAATCAATATTTAAAAGTTCTGAAACAGTTCGTCCCTTGAATTCCCATTTATTTTCTTTTTAACAATCAATTTGCCGTCTTCCCCTATGAATTTTATTGACGGATATTTTGCGAAATCACGACCTAAAATCGCCATACTTGCCATTGTATGCTCCGGTACTACATAAAATCTTAAATTTAACGGAATTCCCTCTATTTCAAACGTATTTTCAAAAATAGAATTAATTTTCATGACAGAACCGTTTATACCACTAAATTCCAGATCGGGATTTGACAACGGCAAACGAGCTTCGATTGGCACAAATTTCTCTTTAATAAAACTAATCGGTGATCCTGAATCTAATGCCGCGCTTAACGTAAACTTACAGGTTTCGTTGTTTCGATCCTTTACCGTATAACTCAGAGCAAGAAGATACGGCGCTGGAAGCGACGGCTGCACCACATTTGTTGACGTTGTAGAATTCGGCTCCATTCTTCTGTTCTGCTGACTTCGTTGACTTCCTCTTAGTCTAGGACAATCTTGTCTTTTATGAGCAGTCGATCCGCATTCAAAACAGGAACCATACTGCCTCTTTGGCTTCGGACAAACCGTTGATAAATGTCCCGGTTCTTGACAGTTAAAACAAACTGTTGATTTTTTCTTCCCTTCCAGTTCCTCTGCCGGGTATATGGTTTCTCTAATATTTCTTTTCGCGATATCATTTACCTTTCTTGGATTAATAATAATTTTTTCGTAAGCTCGTAAAAGATCTGCCTTCTCCTTAAACTGGAACATTCGAGCTTGATCACGTAATTGCGAATCCGAAATGCCATCGATTAAATATTCAATAAGCTCATCCTCCGGTATACACACTTGATTTGCGAGCACTATTTTATTGTGAAAGTATTCGCTAAACTTTTCACCGCTCTTCCATGCTCGATTTTCAAATTCTCGTTTCAAGCATAATTTACTCGGTCGATGATCATACATCTTCTTCATTTCTTCCAATAATAATGAAAATTCCATGGAAATATGTTCTGCTCTCGAGTGGAACCAATCAGCCGCTGGCCCCTTAAGTTTTGAACTGATTAAAATCTTGGCTCTCTTATCGTCGATCTCATACGTATTTATGAGCAATTGAACTTGTTGAAGCCATTTCCAAAATTTTGTTCCGTCGAAATCGCTCAATAAATCGCTGATACCTCGCAGATTATAATTATTACACGATAGCCCGCTTGATCCAGACATTGACGTGGTTGGAGATTGTGCGCTGAGGCTTCTTTCACGTTGAAGCACCTCCAATTCTCGTTTCAACAAATCTCTCTCTCTTTTTATAATCTCCAGTTCTCTTGCAATTAAACTATTTTCTTGATCCTGCTGAGTTTCTAAATTCCGCTGGCGCTGTTGCTCCCTTGATTCACCTTGCAACTGGCGTTCTTCTTTTTCTAATTCAATTTCGCGCCAAATATTGGCGTTAGCTGCTTCTAAACGTAATATTAGCTCATTTTGTGTCCCTGCCATGGACAGATCTCGTGCTCGAAAAAATTCCTTTAACTCTGCTACGGTGTAATCGATCGACATCCTCGTTGATCTTCGAAAAAACAGTTTCACACAAACACTAAACTTTCTTCAAAATAGCAAAATTAACGTGATGCCACCGACACTACAAAATCCCGTTACACAAAGGAAAAGGTCACACAAAAAAGAAAACACACACAAAAAATGAAAATTCAAACGCGTCGCCTGTCGATTATAAGAAAATCGTGTTTATTTTTTCTATCCCACTTCTGAGTTATAGGATGGTGTAAGGATGATGGGCGAAATAAACTGAAGCACAAATATTATATAAAATTAAGAAATATATTGGGATTAAAATAAACACTTGTACAAATCAAAACGCGCAACAATACTCAGACGATCTTCTCGCACACTGTCGAAACTAAATCTGCTCTTATTTCTACCAACATCTATTTCGTTAACTCGGTTAACGGTACTTTATGCAGTACGGTTCAAACCTGCCAGAAGTACGAGTTCATACATGTATTGTCCTTACATAGGAAGTATTGGGGCGCTGTAGGGTCTCCCCATAATTATGTCTAGAGGACACTCTTAATTACTGTCTACAATATATGCCAATCTTTGTGAATTAAATTTAATTAATACCATATTTTTAAGAAATTCTTTTTATTAACAGTATTATGAAACTAAAATTACCTAATTTTTTGATGAAAATTTAGCCTTTTCTGATGAAAATTTAGCAAAAGAAAATAAAATATTTAATACACTTCATATTGTAGAATAAGATTCTTAATTATGGTTCTTATCATACAATAATTTAAATTATAATAATAAATGATATAATTTTCTAACTTATAATAAAAACGACAAAAAATTTATTTTACATGGTAATTGTTTAACTCTTCATTCATTATTTTATTACGCATTTCCATTTGTTTGTTCATTAACTAGCAAATTGGAGTTTAAAGAAGGAAGAGGAATGCGTGTACGGGTTTATAAATAAATGTAGTAGATGAATTAAATTATATCAAATTCGCTATATTTATAAAGACGCCGCTAGGCATAAAAAACCTCCACTTCATGAGTGGAGGAAAAAGCCGAAAATCATACAAATAATAACCGACGCACGCATAAAACGCACTTCACACTTTCGTACCTTTTTTTTATCAACGTATTAACGGAGTACTCCTTACGTGGTTAGAGAGGTCGTAACGGGAAGGTGTGCTCCGCTGATCCTCCTGCTCTGCGTTACGGCCCCAAGCTCCTGGGTACGGGAATAGCCCTTGCCGTAACGGCAGCCACCGGGCACGAATGCCGCCGGGAGCAACCTCAGCGATCGCGGCACGGGCGATCGCTCCAAGTCCAAATGCCTTGGCCCGGAGAACGTTCAATCTTACTCGCTTGCCCTGAAGGTTACTTAATCCTACGACACGTACAAACACGCGAGAATACAGGTAAAAAAACACACACAGAAACTGCAGAGAATACACGCAAAGGTAACACTATAAAACACACAGCGAGTTACAAATAATTCACGCAAAGGGTGGCACGATATAATACGTAACGAATTACAACTAACACACGTAAAACACGATATGAATACACGCAGAGAACACTAACAGGGAAACTCGTCCTTGCTCGTCGAAGTGCGCACGCGAAGTGTCCGCAGGCGGTCAAATTCTCATCGCGCGCCGATCCTCGGCGGAACGCACGTGAGGTAGCACCTGGGCCCTGATGGACCCTTTCTGGGGGCAGACACGCTAAATTTTATTGCGTCCTGGCGAACGGTCAGTTTAGCTACGTATATTTCTATCTTCTATTTAGTTCGGGAAAGCGCACGTTTTCTACCATATGCGCACCCCCTTTTTTATGGCGCCCCTGGAGGCCGGATGGCCCGAACATTTCCGCCCGCCTTCGGCCGTAGGACGAATCCAGGTTTATTACATTCTAGTCATTCGTCTCTCCTATCTTCCTTCACGGGCAGTGGCGCCAAACGGGCAACGTGTCGTCTAAAGGTGTTAGAGACTGTTCTTACGGTGACGACTCTCACAAGGCCATCCGGTCCAGGGTGGGTGTCCACGACTCGGCCCAAAGGCCATTTCGCGGGAGGATAGCGGTCGTCGCGTAAAAGAACGAGCTGGCCAATTTCGAGATTCTCTACTGCTCGGCGCCATTTTCCACGTTCTTGTAATGTTTGGAGGTATTCGTCCACCCACCGCTTCCAAAATTGATTTCTTATTCGCTGCAGCAATTGAAAGCGGTTCAAGCGGTTTTCAGGAATACCAGGCAGCTCTTCATCCGGAATTAGTGCTGGAGCGTCACCGATCAAGAAATGTGCCGGTGTTAGAGCATTTAAATGCTCTGTATCGTTATTAAGAGCGCACAGAGACCTGGAGTTGAGACACGCCTCTATTTCCGTGAGAACGGTAGAGAGCTCCTCAAAGGTAAGGGCGTGGTCGCCGACAGCTCTCTTTAGGTGGTGTTTTGTGGATTTTACCCCGGCCTCCCAAATCCCACCGTAATGTGGAGTAGTGGGCGGAATGAATGACCAGGTCGTACCTTCATTCGCGAGCGTGGCAGTGACAGTCTCATAAAATTTCGAAGCCGCGCGGAACATCGTTTGTAATTCGGTGTCTGCTCCTCTGAAGGTAGTAGAGTTGTCGCTATAGAGGTGGCGACATATTCCTCTCCTACTTGTGAAGCGACGATAAGCGGACAAAAACGAAGCGGTCGTCAGGTCACTCACCAACTCGAGATGTATAGCCCGTGTTTTGAAACAGACGAAAAGTGCCACGTATCCTTTATAAGCTCGATGCCCCCGCCCCTTTGTTGTACGGACCTGAAAGGGGCCTGCGTAATCCACACCGCTCGTAGTAAACGGGCGTGCAGGTACGACTCGACTAGCAGGAAGGTCTCCCATGATCTGGTGTGCCAATTGCGGCTTGATGCGCTGGCATCTTACACAATTTCGAATGATAGTTTTAACTAGTTTATTCCTACCTAAAATCCATGCCTGTTTCATTACAATCGTAGATGTTAACGTCGGTCCACCGTGCAGAGCGAGTGCGTGCGCGTGTTTTATCAATAAGCGGCTAAGGCTCGAAACTTTCGGTAACACCGGCGGATGCTTGCGATCGAACGGTAAATCGGCGTGCGAGAGCCGTCCTCCTACACGTAACAAATTATCCTTTTCGCACACGAAAGGGTTGAGTTTACGCAAGGAGCTGCTATTAGGCACCTGTTTGCCATTTCGCAACAATCGGAGCTCCGACGCGAACGCATGATTTTGCGCGAGACGTATAAGTCGTGTTCGAGCGTTACGTAACTCGTACACAGAAAGAGAGACAGACGATAAACTCATGCCTTCCTTGCGCCTACGTAATTTTACCAACGGCCGCAGGCAAAAGGCTACAACGCGTATTAATCGTGATAAGCTCGAAAAGCGCGTGAAAATCTCCGGTTCGCTTTCTTTTGTTTGAGCATACATTATTTTTATGGGATTTTCCCCCTGAGGCCAATTCTCAGGCGACTGCGCAAGCCATGTGGGCCCGTGCCACCACAAATTCGATTCGCGCAAATCGTCCGGAGACGTTCCGCGAGTAGCAATATCTGCGGGATTTTCCTTGGTGGGCACGTGAGCCCAATGTGCAGCTGGTAGCCCTGTCTGGATTTGCGACACACGATTTGCCACAAAAGTTTTCCAATGACAGGGGTGCTTACCCAGCCACTTCAACACGATTTCGCTGTCGGACCAAAGAAAAATCGGAAAATCTTTCAAGAAATCTAAAGATCGAACACGGCAGACGAGTTTTGTAAGCAAGGTGGCTGCGCAAAGTTCTAGGTTGGGGATGCTGATCGTCTTTACCGGGGCGACCTTTGTTTTCGCGGCTAGCAAGCGAACTCGTACGGATCCGTTGCTCTCAGATACCCGCAGGTAGACGGCAGCCGCATACGCGCGCGCGGAAGCGTCTGCAAAACCGTGGATCTGACACGCTTGATCCCCGCAAGTCCCCAGTCATCGGCTTATCGAAATCGTTGGTAAAGCTAATAGCGAGTCGCAATAGTTCCTCCAGCGTACGCAAATTTCCTCAGGCAGTGAAGCATCCCAATCATTCTTTAAAATCCACAGATCCTGCATTAGTATTTTCGCTACGACCGTCACCGGAGAGAGCCATCCCAAAGGGTCAAACAGTCGCGCGATGTTTGACAGTATGCTCCGTTTCGTGATACTTCCCGCTTTATGATTCGTTTCCAAAACCCTGAAACTAAATTCATCAGCGACTGCGTTCCAATAAACTCCTAGAGTTTTCCTGGAATCATCGCGGTCGATCGCTATGAGGGCGGTCGCATCGCTCTGACGCGCTTCTTGCGGAAGTATTTCGCAGTTATTAGCTGACCATTTGTCGACCTCAATTCCAGCTGTTCTCAGAAGCTCGACAAGCTCTTCGCGTATTTGGATTGCCAAAGAAAGATCGTCAGCTCCGGCAAATGTGTCGTCTACATACGTGCATGTTTCCAAACACCGCGCGCCAAGGGGGAATTTCTCGCGTTCGTCCCGCGCTAGCTGTTTCAACGTGCGTATCGCCAAAAAAGGGGCACATGCTGTCCCGTACGTTACCATGTTCAGACGATATTCTGTCGGCGGCTCTTCCTCGGTAGGTGCCCATAAGATTCTCTGATAATCGCGATCCGACGGCGACACGCGGATTTGTCTAAACATTTTTATTATATCCGTCGTATACACAAACTTGTAACGACACCAATTTAACAAAATTAAAGACAAATCCATTTGAAGCGGAGGCCCGGCGAGCAAAAACTTGTTTAAATAATGCTGATCGCGCGTTCGCCGAGAAGCGTTGAATACAACCCGTATTTTCCCATTATTCGTAACCGCGTGGTGGGGCAAATACCAGGCGCGAGGGTCGGCGCATTCGGAGTTCGGAACGCGAGACATATGTCCTAGTCGTTCGTACGTGCTCATGAACTCCCTGTAATTTTCGCCTAGAGAAGGGTTGGATTTAAAACGCCGATGCATGTGCCTCAACGCGCCTAAGGACAGTCGACGAGTTTCAATTCCGACCTCAGGTAATTCTCCTCTGATCGGAAGGCGAACTTCGAAACGGCCGTCGGCCGCGCGCACGTGTGTATTCACAAATTGTCGCTCGTACCATTCATCGTCTGGCGATAGTGTAGAGTTTACGCGCGGTAATTCCTCGAGGATCCAGAAACGCTCCAAAGCATTGTGCAGATCTTCATGGCCCGAAACACTATATAAAACTTGAATGGGATCGCGAAGGTTCGGTTCCGCCCGCCGTGACGGCATATTTCCCGTTGATCCGAAGATTACCCAGCCCAATGTCGTATTCTGAGCGATTAGTTGGGACGGGGGAAAACGCTGGAGTCCGGGTAGTAGCAACCGCCCATATACGTCGGCCCCTAATATAACGTCGATCGCGCCGGGGACGTTAAAATATGGATCTGCAAGATTTATCCCATTGAACCGTCGTATATCCAGTTCGACTACGTTACGCGCAGGTAGTTGAGAGGTTAGACGTGGGAGGATGAGCGCTTCTGTAGCGACTTTAATTTTCGGATCCGATATCGAACCTATAGAGAAACACGTCTTCGCACGCGCTGCACCGACAGCATTTTCTCCGACTACGGAGAGCGGTATATAAACACGATGTCGTTCAAGACCGAGCAATTGGGCCGTCGCCTCGCTCACGAACGAACCCCCGGACCCTTGGTCTAATAAGGCCCGCACGCAGGTATACCTGCCGTGGGGACCTACTATAATGATCCGCGCGGTAGCTAGAATTACCGAGCATCTCGAGGTAGAAGCATTAACGGTGTGCACGTTTATTGCCGCCGAATTGCCGTCTCTTTCGTTTTCGTCCCGAGGTTTATGGTCCATACTAGATGATTGTAGCGGCGCTCGTAGTTTACCATCGAAATGGAGAAGTGTGTGGTGCTTATCTCTACATTTCGCGCATCTGCCGTTCGAGGTGCAATCTCTGTATGTATGCCGTCCAAAACAATTGAAGCAAAGACGTAGATGACGTACGTCTAAGCGTCTCTCGTAAGGTCCCTTCGCTAAAAATAATTGACATTTCGCGAGAGCATGAAGCGCGGGACATAGGGGACATTTGACCGAACTCCCTTTAACCGGTCGTGTCGTACGAGCATGAAGAATTTTCCGCGCTCCCGGGATTTGTTTACTGATCGGAACAACCTTTCTTTCCGGCTTATTCTCGACGCCAATCATGCTTAAGGCGTGAGCGCGTTTTTCGAGAAAGGCGGCTAATTCATTAAATGTTGGAAATCGCGATGCTATATCGGAGTCATTATTCTCTGCAGATAGATTCGATATTATGGCCCTCTCCTTTGCGCTTAGCTCGGACTCCCATAACTTTCGCGATTCCGAATCTAGTCGCGCGCTTAAAATGTGCACCAACCATACGTCCCAGTGTTGCACGGGCATTTTCAGATTCACTAGCGCCCGAACAATTCTTTGACTTTCATCCGTGAAAGTCCGCATTTCCGATGCCGATTCTCTTTTTAAATGGGGTAAATTAAACAGCGCGTTTAAATGATTCGATACCGTTAGTCTGGGATTATAGAACCGAGCTCGCAATGCTTGCCAAGTCGACGCGTAATTCGCGCTCGTTGTCGTAACGTCTTTGACTAAATCCGCTGCAGGACCGGTCAAACATGATTTTAAGTACTGCAGTTTCGTAGCATCCTCTATACCTGCAGCATTGTGTACGAGCGCGGAAAAAAGATCGCGAAAACTCTCCCAATCTTCATATTTTCCAGAGAACGTAGGGAGATCTAACTTAGGAGGTTTCGCAGACCGCGAACCTGAACCATGAGCAATACCATCGGGTGGGCGCAGGAATTATTATCCTTCTCAAAGTCGGCAGCTAGCGTTAGGAGGAAGTCGAGTGTATCTTCGTACTTAGTTTGTAAATTCGAAAAAACTCCCTCTATTACATACGGATCTGTCGCAGCCTCATTTTGCGTTATTATCTCGAGGTGGGTCTTACGAGCTTCCGTCCAAATTTCGTTGATCGAATTCAGCCGCGCTTGAATAATACTCGCATTAAGGGTATCGCGACGTTTTCCCTGTATTCGCGAACTTAATAGCGTGATCTCTGTTAATCGAGCATTTTGCATTGCTGTGAGCTTCCTGAAAGCCGCGGGTTTCATGGTAGTGAGCTGCTTTTACTTATCGCGTAACAGCGACAAAATGTGAAAATAGAAAAACCGAAAACTAAATAAATAATCTATTCGTATCGAAAAATTTCTACTGCAAATCTGAACGTGATACGCGGGTAATCGATGGACCGACGGCACAAAATTCTCTTATATTTAATATTTAAACATACACACACACCTTAAGCGAATTACTACGCAGTATTATTATAAGGATAAATATAACTAAACACTAAACACTTGGTACGTGGTATTGAATTAGAAGTGTAACCGCGGATACAAGTAAAGATATTTTATAAAAACGGTATAAAACTCGAACGCGCATTCCTCCTCACCCGGGGCACCAAAAAATGTTTGTTCATTAACTAGCAAATTGGAGTTTAAAGAAGGAAGAGGAATGCGTGTACGGGTTTATAAATAAATGTAGTAGATGAATTAAATTATATCAAATTCGCTATATTTATAAAGACGCCGCTAGGCATAAAAAACCTCCACTTCATGAGTGGAGGAAAAAGCCGAAAATCATACAAATAATAACCGACGCACGCATAAAACGCACTTCACACTTTCGTACCTTTTTTTTATCAACGTATGAACGGAGTACTCCATACGTGGTTAGAGAGGTCGTAACGGGAAGGTGTGCTCCGCTGATCCTCCTGCTCTGCGTTACGGCCCCAAGCTCCTGGGTACGGGAATAGCCCTTGCCGTAACGGCAGCCACCGGGCACAAATGCCGCCGGGAGCAACCTCAGCGATCGCGGCACGGGCGATCGCTCCAAGTCCAAATGCCTTGGCCCGGAGAACGTTCAATCTTACTCGCTTGCCCTGAAGGTTACTTAATCCTACGACACGTACAAACACGCGAGAATACAGGTAAAAAAACACACACAGAAACTGCAGAGAATACACGTAAAGGTAACACTATAAAACACACAGCGAGTTACAAATAATTCACGCAAAGGGTGACACTATATAATACGTAACGAATTACAACTAACACACGTAAAACACGATATGAATACACGCAGAGAACACAAACAGGGAAACTCGTCCTTGCTCGTCGAAGTGCGCACGCGAAGTGTCCGCAGGCGGTCAAATTCTCATCGCGCGCCGATCCTCGGCGGAACGCACGTGTGGTAGCACCTGGGCCCTGATGGACCCTTTCTGGGGGCAGACACGCTAAATTTTATTGCGTCCTGGCGAACGGTCAGTTTAGCTACGTATATTTCTATCTTCTATTTAGTTCGGGAAAGCGCACGTTTTCTACCATATGCGCACCCCCTTTTTTATGGCGCCCCTGGAGGCCGGATGGCCCGAACACCATTTATTAATTTAATGAATTAATATTTTAAAATTCAACAAGATATCTTTACAGATTTTAAAATAAATAACGATTAATATAGAGCAATCTATTTCGAAAAGATCCAAAAATTTTTTATCATTTTCAAATCCATTAAAACCACCAAAGAAATTTCTCATTAAATCATCTATTTAGGTTCCAAAAAAACAAGTCATCTCAGAAGGATCGGTGATTATTTTAAAGTGATATCGACTATTTGGCTCTTTACTATATACCAGGACAAAAATATGATTAATAAGTAATAATTAAAACAAATATTTATAACTAATGTGTATATAGTCTGTATATATTAAAAAACAAATTGGTAGAATAATTATTGCTATAATAAATAATAAATATGACAACCTGACAGTCCATATTCATAATTACCATATTATTACACTCCACATTCGCATAATTAACCTCATGTAAAATTTTAAAATTACTCGAATGTATGAATAATTAATACATTATTAAGTTACAAATACAAATACATAGCTTTTTATTGGAAGAAAACACAATTTCTCATGTCCATCTTCATGCAATCTGTAATCCGTTACCCGAGGTGCACATATACACAAATTTAATTATAACTATATTAGAACTTATAATAAATAAATAAATAAATATATAAATAAATATATATATATATATATATATATATATATATATATATAATATATTTTTATACCGCTAATATAAAATATAATATATACATTATAACATGTGCTATTGCATTAATGCGCAGTATTATAAATATGCATGCATCAACAAAATATATATAAATTATCTATATTTTAATATTTGGAAACACGCTGCCATCGGATGCATAAAAACATAATTTGGGAAACATAACCTATAAAATTTTCACAAGCCAAGCTTACTTCCAGAATAGAAACACTATTTGCCTGACAAATCATGTGTCTAATTTTACCGGTTCTGGAAGCACGATTGGCTTCTCCAAAACGTAGATCCAATATGGAAACAGATAGGGCCTACACGCCCATGCACACTGGAGCCAAACCCTGACGAGCATACACTAATATCTGGGAAACGCATCAAAGCAAATAAATAAGGAGAAACAGCGGGCGCATGTACCGGCTGCTGTTAAGGGGAGGGGCAAGATGGCAGGCAGGCACAATGCCGAAAACGGGAAGTAGGGGAAGTGAGGGATCGAGTGAAAGAGAAAAGAATTGACAAATATACGTCTATATATATATATATATATATATATATATATATATATATAAAAGAATATATAAGAAATACGTGACTAATTCTTTTCTCTATTTCGGTAAGTCCGGACCGACTTCAACCGCAACCAAAATCCATTCTCTCTCTCTCTCTCTCTTTCTCTCTCTCTCTCTCTTTCTCTCTCTCTGTGCTTACGCGCGCGCTCGTGTGTCTGTGAATACACTTATTTTTCGATATTTCGCAGCAGCCTCATTTTTATATCTAATGTGTAGTAAAAATCGACCGAGTCTCATTTACATTCATATTATTTTAATAATATTTTTATTTTTGTTCTTTGTATATATAAAAATTTATATGCTAATATATATATATATATATATATATATATATATATATATATATATATATATATATATATATATATACTAGCATTCCGCATCTCGGTTTCGCCCGAGATAATAATTTAACCGATTTCATAAACAACTCAATAATATATAAGTAAAAAGTATTCTATATATAAAAATCTATATTACTATAAATAATTAACCGTAATTTACCTATCATCGCTTCTATATAAAAAGATGCTTCAATGTAGCGTTCACTTCAAAAAGTTGATATTTTGCCGACCATTTTATATATATATATATATATATATATATATATATATATTTTCGGCCGATTGAGACAGCGTCGCTGTAATAATTTAAATGTGCTTTGTTTACAAACACATCGTAGACCTCCGTCCTTAATTAGCACCAATATTTGGAAGCATAAATAGAGCGACGTTAAATAACGTAATATATATATATATATATATTGTAACGGTGCGCGTGTCCGCCTCGAGCACGAGGACGGCGGGCACGGCCGTTGCAAATCTGTGCCCGGCTGGGCTTAGCCCCGAAGGATTTCGGCGAGGGAGAGGGGCGGTCCGCGAAGGGCGAAATATCGCGTTGTGGGACTGCGCGTGGAATAGGGCTTGATATGGCTAATAGAGCTTGATGATAATGGGAAAGAAAAATAAGGCAGATAGTTAAAATTTAAATACGTTTTAATGCCGCGGCGCCAAGGATACACATACGATGCAGCGCCTATATACGAGGCGTGCGGGACGCAGGCCGAGGGTCGCCGAGGCGACGGAGCGCGGGGCGTTCGGGAAGAGAGAGAGAGAGAGAGAGAAAAGGAGCTGCCACTTACAGATAGCCGGAACCCGCAGGTCTCGCAGCGCGTCCTCGAAGCGCAACAGCGCCTTCCTTTGCCGGGGGCGGCGGTGACGTTGACCTCCGGGATGGAGCGGTTATTCCGCGTAGAAGGGGCGGACGACAATTCGTCTGCTCGAGCTCGTATTCGGCGCGGGTACTCTACACTCCCTTGCACCACTATAGCACCACGAGCGCGTTACCGGGCACTCTCCCCGAGGACGAGGTACGAGGTGGAGGGGAACCTTGGAACGCAAGGTAGGTTCCCACACACGATCCGTCGCGGCACGGCTTTTGCAATCAAAAAAAAGAACACGGACGACGTGTGTAGAGGGCCGGTACGCGGTGTCTTCTCCTCGCGGCTCTCTTTCTTTCTCCCTAATTCGCGCGCGTGGCTGTCTCTCCCCACTGCCCGCTCTCTCTCTCACTTACCTCTCCACCGGTGGTTGTGCGTCGGCCTGCAACATATAAACATTTCTACATATAAATATACAGATAAATATGTACATGCTACGGATGGAGAGAGAGCAACGGGACGGGGAAGGCAGGCGCACGCAGTGCTTGCGTTCCTCGTCACACGCCCCCCCTCCAGACGCTGGTAGCCGAAGCGTGACAGCTCGACCCAACATCTCTCTCTCAGATTGTTTTTGGAGGTAGCAATCGCCGGTGTTCCTCCGTTAATAACGGCGCCAGTCAATAATCGAAGTTAGTCGGCCCGCTGATGGGTGCGGGCTTGGGCCCGAGTGCGGCGGGGAGATTGGTCCCGCGGCGGGGTTGAGCGTCTGCTCTTCCTGGGGCGACCTACTTTTCGCCTCACCAGGTGCACGTCGTTATGGCAGGCGGCTTCGCTGTTATCGGGCTCCGCAGGGGCTCGCGCTTGGGTTCATCGACGGGTTACGATTCGCGTCCTACGCGGCCTCCCTAATCTACGCGGTGCGATATCGGTCTTAGATCGCGTGGCATTGCCCGCGGGGGTATCGCTTCGCACGCTTGTATCGGAATTACAATGAGGCGCGTCGTCGGGGAGCCGTACGCTCACCAGTGGTGTTACAATGCGGATTCGCTCGCTCGCCTCGACATTACAATTCGACGCATCGCAGTCACGCTCTTCGCCCGAAGGCTCTTCCGTGTCGGAACTGCTATCATCTTCGGGGTCGTGATCTCGATGGTAGGGCTTCAGGTCGGCGACGTGATGCTTACCAGCATCTCTTCCCGTAGAGTCGATCAGTCGATAAACATTCGTGCCGAGTTTCTCCGTAATGGTAAAGGGCCCGTCGAATTTTGGGGCCAGCTTGGCGCTGACGCCCTGTATGCCTGACGAGAGGATGCGATTACGCCGCCATACGCGATCGCCAATCGCGTAATGCACGTCGCGACGTCTCGCATTATAATAGCGAGCTTGCTTTGCCTGCGCTTTCTGCGAGTTTTCCGCTGCCTTTAGATGGAGATCAGATAATTTCTCCATGCGCTCTTTCCAATGTTGTAGAGCAGCCTCTTCTTGCGCAATCTGTGCACGCTGCTCCTCCTGGCGACGATGTGTGCCAGGGGCTGAGGGGTGACGACCCGTGTTAAGGAAGGCCGGACTTACGCCAATGGAGTCTTGTACGGATGTATTGTACGCGAACATCAGCTCGGCGATGTGCGCATCCCAAGTACTGTGAGACTCCTCAATGAAGGCGATTATCGCGGTCTTCAGAGTCCTATTGACCCTCTCTACCGGATTGGCTTGAGCGTGATAAGGGGGTATCGTGGAATGCTCCACCCCACGCTCCACAAGGAATTTCTCAATGATTTTATTACGAAATTCGGTGCCATTGTCCGATAGGAATACTTCGGGCGTACCAAAGCGTAAAAATACGCGATCTTTCAACTCGCGGCGAATCGTTTGCGCATTCGCCTTTCTGATGGGAATACATTCTACCCAGCGAGTGAATAGATCCATGAAGACGAGTAAATACTCGTATCCCCGGGTAGATCGCGGAAATGGACCCATCACATCTCCAGCTACTATTTCCCAAGGGCGGGTGACCGTTCGATGGCCCATCAGGCCAGCTGGTGCAGTCTGCTGTACCTTACATTGTTGGCACACGGTGCAGTCACGGACAAATTGTGTCACATCTTTGTGCATTGATGGCCAATAGTATGATCGTGCAATTCGGTCATACGTTTTATGGCGTCCGAAATGACCAGCTGTGGGCTCCTCATGACATTCATGCAGAACGGTACGACGATCTTCTTTAGGCACGACTAACTTCCACGCATCCTGGTCGTCTACTAAATCCTCGACGGCAGGATCGGGACGGTAGTAGTATAGTCGCTGCCCAACGACTTTCCACCATGGGAGGTTGGTCGGATCGCTCACCACTTTCTTACGAAGGCGCAAATACCAGGGGTCTTGCACATCGGTGACGCCGAGGGAGGCGACTTCGCAGGTCGGCTCGTCTTCGTACAAACGAGAGAGGGCGTCTGGTACGCAATTCAAGGTACCTTTCCGGTGGATGACTTCGTAGTCGTATCCCTGCCATTCCAAGGCCCAACGGGCGAGTCTGCCCGTGGGGTTGCGCAATGAGTGCAACCAACGAAGGCTGCTGTGATCGGTTATCACCTGGAAGTGATAGCCCTCGACGTACGGGCGGAAATTACGCACAGCCCATAGCACGGCGAGGCACTCGCGTTCGGTGTCCGAATAGTTACGCTCAGCCGCAGTCATCGTGCGACTAGCGTAGGAGAGCACGCGCTCCTCGCCATCAACAGCTTGCGTGAGCACGGCGCCTAGTCCCGAGTCGCTGGCGTCCGTTTTGATGACGAACGTTTCTCCAAACGACGGTCGAGAAAGGACGGGTGCAGATGCGACGAGCGCCCGGATTTGTTCGAAGGCTTGCTGTTGCTCTTCTCCCCAATGGTACTTGATGTTCTTCTTGGTTAATCGGGTGAGAGGCTCAGCAAGCGTTGCGAAGTCCTCTAAGAACTTGCGATACCAGGACGCAAGGCCTAAAAACCTACGGAGCTGCTTCAGGTTCTTTGGTGCGGCGTAAGTCAAGATTGGTGCAATCTTATCCGGATCGGGTCGAAAACCGTCACGATCCACGAGGACGCCGAGGAACCGTACCTCCGCGAGTCCGAATTTACTCTTCTGCCGATCGATGGTCAAGCCGGCATCGGAAATCCGTCTCAGGATATGTTCGAGCCACCTGAGGTGCTCGTCAAAGCTCTCCGTAGCGATGATCACATCATCGAGGTAGGCGAAGGCCACCGGCCCCATTTCAGGGCCGATCAGCTTGTCGCTTAACTGCTGAAAGGTGGCAGGGCCACCGGCGACACCATATGGCATGCGGGTCCATTCGAATAACCCCATGCCTGGAACCGTGAAGGCAGAGAGGTGTCGCGATTCCTCACGAAGAGGGACCTGATGGTAGGCGCTGCTGAGGTCCAGGGTAGAGATGTATCGCGCATTTCTCAGTTTCCGTAAGATTACGTCCATGTAAGGAAGCGGGTACGCGCTGACCTTGGACACGGAATTCAATTTGCGATAGTCCACACAGAATCTGTAGCTCCCATCGCTCTTGCGAACCATCACGACGGGGCTAGACCATTCGCTGGTTGATCTGCGAATTACGCCCTGATCAAGCATCTTGCGAACTTGCGCATGCATTTCCAGCTCTATCTTCTGAGAGACCGGATAATAACGCTGCTTAATCGGCTTAGCATCGCCGACATCGATCACGTGGTCGGCCAGATGCGTGCAGCCCAGAGGCTGATCAGCCGGAGGCAGCATCCGGTCGAGGAGTTCCTCGAGAGCTCGGCGTTGACTATCGTCAATATCGGCCAAGCCTATAGAGGCAAGCGAATACGCCGAGGTAACTGAGACGGTGCAGAATTGTAACGGAACGAAATCCGCAGCACCCTCGATCGTCATGGTGTTGTCGCGCGGGTGGATGACCGCATTGAAGGCGCGGTAGAAGTCTGCACCGAGCAGACAGTCATTTTCCAAGTCTGGAATTATGATGACGTCTAGCTCCATTTCTACGTCTGCTATGGCAAACGGAAGGGCCACCTGGCCTATTATCGGCTCAATTTTTCCCGTGGCGAGTCGAGCGCCAGATCCAGGAAAGGGTCGAACTAGACGACCGATGGCAGATGCGATCTGCAGGCCGATTGCTCCGAGAGCTGTACGAGCAGCCCCTGCATCAAGCAGTGCATGAATGCGAAACTCGCCTATGCCTACCTGTACCCACCATCGTGAATACCGATCGGGGTCGACACTTGTGGCTGAGTCAGCGGAGTCACGGTCGTGATGCTCCTCCTTTACAGACAGGAGGGGGCAATCATCATTACCCTGTGTCCTCGCAGCTGCATGCTGGTCTTCAGAGGTCTCACGGAGCGTAGGGGCGAGTTGGACCTCAATTACTCGCCCTTTTTCGCGTTTCCCGAACACTCGGGACAGCTGCGCAAGGTGTGGCCAGGCCAACTACAGCCCTAGCACAAGAACCGCGGATCAGGACCTGCTGTCCGACCTTTGTTCTTGTCACTGAGGGGCTCGTGCACCAACTTTCCTTTGAAGGAGGGCTTCCTCTCCGACTTAGGTGAGGTCGACGCTCTGGTTTTTCCTGTCCGCGGCGACCTCGGGCGTGAATCGCGACCGCTCCTCTTTGGGGTAAGGGCTGCGACGCCTGGCGCCTCTAAATCAGGTGAGGTGGCTCTAAAGCCAACCTCTTGTAAAACTTCGCGCACTAGAGCTTTGAAGTTGGGCGGCTTCACGTCCACGGCCGCGATCCTTGGTTTCGGGCGCGTTCAAGACGTGTCGGCCGCATGGAAGGCCACTTCGGGCATTATGCAGTCCTCCGGTGATGGCGGTGGCTTATAATTTCGCTCCGCATCGAGGACGCATTCGGCCTCTCGAGCAAGCTCGATTAGCCGATTGACGCTCGTAATCTTCTCCCGCGGGACTAACTTCTGTATCTCCGGGAGTAGATTACGGTAGATCAGGGCGAGTTGCTTGTCGTCCGACCATGGTTCTTCGAACCGATTGAGAATCGTTAACAAACAAAACACGTAGTCACGTGTTGGGTCGCGCTTCGCCTGCGTACGCCGCTGCGCTTCGCTGATTAGCTCAGCTTGGAAGCGTCGATCGACGCCGTAGCAGCTCCGGGCTGCGTGGCAGAACTCTTGCCACGTGGTCCAGTCTTTCCGAGATAGACGGTACCAATGTAGGGCGACCCCGTTGAGGAGCTCCGTCATGGCATTGAGCATGTCCTCGTCCGTGGGCGGTGTCAACCTGCGACATTCCGCGATCCTTTGCAGAAATTCTTCTACACTTTTCCCCTTGGCACCATTGAATCTAATTTTCCAGTGGCGCACGGTCTTACCAATATCCGTGCGCTGGGCCAAGGTGCTTGACAGCGTTGATCGCGTTGTATTCGCGGGCGAGCTCATCACATCTCGATCCATGTGATGTCCCCCCCTTCCAGGCCCTTGGTACCGAGGGTGGCAAGGAGCCGAAAACGTAGGCTCGCCGGTCGACCCTACAAACCTATTATTGTTGAGGTTTTTGTCACTTTCCACGTATTGCAGATCGTACGTGTCTTGGAAAGTGACACGGTCGCGTCGCGCCGATTTCTGCAGCTGCTGCTGGATGCTGGCTAGCGTAGCGTGCATCTCACTTTGCCTCTGCTGCAAATCTTGGACAGTGCAGTTTTGGTGTTGCATCCAAGTTTGCAGCATATTTTGCAGGCCATGTAATCCCTGACGAAGGTTTACAGTGTTTTCGAGGTCAGTCGGTTGAGGCTCGACTGTTGTATTTGTCGCCTGAGATGCGACTTGGGTTCGACGTGTGGTGTCATTCGTGACACCCGAGTCGGGAGGCGTAATTACGCTCGTGGTGGCTGCCTGAATCGGCGATTCGTTGGCAGTGCTCCATGCGAGCGGTTCATGCCTGTTCATTTCGGCCAAATTGAAGTCGATCAGATTTTGTATTTGGTGATCGACAGCTGTTGTTATATTTCTTTGATCTGTGCTCGGGTAAATTTCCCGAGCCTGCAGTATGTCAGCTGATTCGTCCGCTTGTTCGGCGTACGTCGCTTCCATTCGATCCAAAATATAAGTTTTTGTTGCGTCGCGCATTGTCGAGGTGACGATTATCTTTAACAGATTTTTATCTCTTCGCGTGCGTGTTTTTATACTATCACTGTCACTCTCGCATTCCACAAAATCTCCTGGGCTATAATTTCCTGCTAGTCTATGGTATAGCCTAGCAGCCCTTTGAAATGGGGAACCCTCATTTTTTAATTCTAGTTCCGCTGTAATTAGGTTTGTTTCTTCCTCACATAGGCTTTGAAGCCAGTCGTTAAATTCGTTTGGCGGATTTGCCATCTTTTATTTCTTTTCGTTGAAAATTAGAAGAAGACAAACGAACAAACGGAAAAAGAAAAAAAAAAGTACAACGTGAGAAAAATAGAGCGTTACAGCCAAAGTTTTCGATTAAATAATTAAAAGCAAATAATTAAAAGCCGGCAATCTCAAGAGATAGTGGAGTGCGAGGGCGAAAACGCAAAAATTAGGGGCGACTGACGCAAAAAAAAACCATAAAATATAAGAGAAAAAGAATTCAACAATTTTCAAAAATTGTCAAAAAATTTACCAAAAATTTTTCCAGAATTCTTATTTCGGCTTTCGGATTCTCGATTTTCCAAAAAAGATTTATTTTGAAATTGTAATAGTTTTTCCTTTTTATATTTTTTAAGCAATGTAAAAAAAAATACAAAAATATAAAGAAAAAAAGGAAAACACAAAAAAAAACAAAAAAATAAAAATATAGTTTATTTTTAGTTCTTTTATAACTTCTACAAAAAAAAAATTTTATTTTACAGTTTTCCAAAAAACTTTAATTTTTGGTTTTCGAAAAAAACAAAAAAAAACAATTATGTGTATATTAAGTGTTTACATCTACGAGCTCGCAACGTAAACACTCGCGATGTGCTGTGCGTTCGCACTCATATCATATCATATCATACTAATTTATAAAGACAAAGCGTGTTTTTGTTTGTACACGGTAACCGAAAAAACTACTGAACCGATTGTTCTGAAATTTGACATATAGATTCTATATTATCTTGGGAGGCTCATAGGTTATATTTTTATTGAATATCATTTTACTTTCATCCATAAATTAAGTTAATGGTTTTAACAATCAATTTCTCCATCGGCCACTAGGTGGCGTCTTGAATCACGAACATCAAGTTAAAGTAGTCCCCTTAAACTATTAATACCAAGCCAGCTCAAACGATTGTTCATATCCAACTTTGGGATTCGGATCCTAAAGGTGTGACGTTAGTCGGTATTACCCTTTTTGTTCTTCAGGTTAATCTGACACTACTCACACACCTTATGGATATCTTTTGATTTTTGTAAATTTTATTTTCACTTACGTGGGAAATCTCTCTCTCTCTCTCTCTCTCTCTCTCTCTCTCTCTCTCTCTCTCTCTCTCTCTCTCTCTCTCTCTCTCTCTCTCTCTTTCTCTCTCTCGCATTCTTTCTTTCTTTCTCCTTATAAAATGGTTCTGTATGCCAAATCATACTGAATATAGTTTATGACGACAAATTATATTTTTGTTTTTATAAATTATATTAACTTCAGAATTGTGACAAGAGACTGTGTTTTTAGTATGAACAAAAAATGATGGTAAAATAGGGTTCTATACCAATAACCTCGAAACTATATATGTATATATATATATATATATATATATATATATATATATATATAGGGCGGGCCATTTTAATCTATACACCCGAATTTCTTCGTTCCTAAAATGTGAAACGAAAAAATGGTTTAGACAAAAGTTGTTCATGACAAAGGAGGTTAAATAATGATGACCTTGAATTTGACCCTGAACTCCATTTGCACGATTATTTAAGGTCAAAGTGTTTTTTTGGAAACCACTATTTTTGATACTGGATTCGGAAAGAGCGGGAAATTCTACGTCCGAAACGGTATATCAAAATTTTTTTTATTACCCTTAAAATTTCAATATCGAATTCCAGCAAAAGCCGTGTTTTCAAGACTATCTAGAGGTAAGGGCGTTCTTTCCAATGGGAAACCTTTTTGTGACACTGGATTTGAAAAGAACGGGAAATTTCACGTCAGGAACAGTAAATAAAAATTTTTATGATCCTTAAAAGTTCATTTCAATATCAAAAATCCTGTGGTTACTATTTGATTGCGTTTTCTGATAGAATAATTGTCTTTAATGTATTTTTATGAGTAATGTTTAACCCCAATGTGACAAATACCTTGAAAATATTGATCTTGAACGGGTTGTCCTTACTTTTAGCGTTACCCAGAAACAACGATGTGAACGTAGTAAGTTCCATTTACAATTCCACACCATACCATAATACTCCAACGATGCTGATGGTCTACAATTCTGTGCCAGTGACAATCCTCATTTGACCAATAATGATAATTGTGCCTATTTAAACGGCCATCGCTATAAAATTTTGCTTCATCAGAGAAAAGGATATAGTTGAAAAAATTGGGTTAATTTTCTATAGTCCGTAAAGTCAATTGGCAAAATTCAATCCTCATTTGCATGTGATTTATTCTCAATTCCCGATCAAATCATGTAATTTATCGAGTTAGACCGGCATGTGGCATCTTGTGACACCGTCCAGGAGATGAGAGTTAGTCATCAAACCATTTTAAACCATCTGCAGAAGGCTGGATACAAAAAAAGCTTGATGATTGGGTGCCGCATGATTTGACGCAAAAAAACCTTCTGGACCTAACCAACGCCTGCGATGTGCTGCTGAAACGGAACGAATTCGATCCATTTTTGAAGCCAATGGTGACTGGCGACCAAAAATGGATCACATACGATAATATCAAGCGAAAACGGTTGTGGTCCAAGGCCGGTGGACCGTCCTAAACAGTGGCCAAACTGGGGTATACGGCCAGGAGGGTTTTGCTGTTTCTTTGATGGAATTGGAAGGGAATCCTCCACTATGAGCTGCTCCCATATGGCCAGATGCTTAATTCTACCATCTACTGTGAACAACTGAACCGCTTGCAGCAGGCTATCGACCAGAAGCGTCCACAATTGGCCAACAGGAAGGGTGTAGTTTTCCACCATTACAACGCCAGACCACACATTTCGTTGATAACTCGTCAGAAGCTACGGGAGTTCGGATGGGAGGTTTTATCGCATCCACCATATAGCCTGGACATAGCGCCAAGTGATTACCACCTGTTCCTGTTCATGTCGAACACCCTTGGTGGTGTAAAGTTGGACTCAAAAGAGGCTTGTGAAAAGTGTCTGTCCAAGTTCTTCGCAAATAAGGAGAGGGATTTCTACGAGAGGGGTATTATGAAGTTGTCGTCTAGATGGAAACAGATTATCGAACAAAACGGCGCATATTTAAAGTAAATCCGACCACTGTAATATTTTTTGCAAAGCATTGAATGGAGAGCAAAAAAGCGGAAGGGAGATATTTGACAACCTAATATATACACACACATTAACATACACATTTTTATATATGTAAAGAAGATATATATATATATATATATATATATATATATATATATATATATATATAAATACAACACACGCGCGCGCACGCACGCACGCACACACTCTCACTCACTCACTCACTCACTCACTCACTCACTCACTCACACACTCACTCACACACTCACGCACTCATACACACAGGCAGAGAGAGAGAGAGAGAGAGAGAGAATGGATTTTGGTCGAGGTTGAAGTCACTCCGAACTTGCCGAAATAGAGAAAAAAATTAGTCGCGCATTTCTTTTATATATATATACATATATACGCACAGTTCTTTTCTTTTTCACTCGGTCCTTCACTTCCCCTACTTCCCTTCTTCGGCAGTCTGGACTCGCACCCGCCGTTTCTCTTTCATTGCTTTAGAAGTGATTTTCTATATATAAAATGTCCGAATATAGCTATTCGGATATTTTTTAGTAGTGCCCTACATTTATCGATAGTCGGTAAATGTAGAAGAATAGTCGAGATTGCAGACGGACTTTGTACGTGATTCTGCCGCCAAATCTGGCGCTGTCACGGAACCAATCTCGCCTATGTCTCTGGCAATCTCTGTTCATCTCTGCTATTACTGACGACATAATTAACATTTTATATTCAAACTTAATAGGTTCATCTATTTATTTTTTCTACATACTGAATAATTATTAATTATGTGAAAATGAAACAGATATAAAAATTTTTACGCATACCGTTGGCAAAAGGTTCTCGTCGACTCATCTTTATGAAAAATTGGCTAGAAATGCTTATTCAGATGTCCGGTAGATATTGCTTTCTTTGAAAACCGTCCATAGTTCTTCATGCAACAAAGAGAGTGAGAGAGAGAGAAAGAGAGAGAGAGGGAGAGAGAGAGCATTAACCAAAGCGAATGCGGGTAAGAAAAGAAGAAAGAGTATGGGAGCAAATATTGAAATTTCCTCTCTCTCCACGTTCGCTACATTCCGCCATACCCTTCTCGTCAAATCCATGCTATTAAATGAGCAACTTGACAAGGTGTCGCTACCTTGCGGCCGTTAAGTACTGCCGTGTAATTTGACTCGATTTTAGCGGAGTTTCCATTCCTTCACTCTACCCTCCATAGCCATATGAATGCATTATCATGCATATGTCAACGAAGATCTTCCCCATATGGGATGGGCATCGTACGCAGTCGACTAAAGCGCGGCCTACGTAGGCCAATTGGTAAATTTTTGCCAATTCTCCAGTTGCCACTCTCTTTCACTCCTCTCTACCCTCCATAGTTTCAACCATAGACTTATATATTAGACCGCATGCTTAAACGTACGCTCTATTATCCAGGACAAAGGTAGCCCTAAAGTCGTGTTTTCTCTATTACTTTAGGTAAAGCGTAGGGAGGCAGCCCATCAATAACAATGATACAGAGTATAGCAAAAATATAGAGTATATTTCTACTGCTACTGTTCCCCTACTTACCTTTTCCCTCCGCTTCCTCACTTGTAAGAGAGAGACAACATGACTCCCTGTATTGCTCTCTCACTTTGGTTTACGTTTCAACTCTGTTCTCAGAGTTCGCGGTCTAATATATAAGTTTATGTTCTAGTTACACGTAAGTTACATATAAGAAGACGTTAGTATTACTTGAGTAACTTTGGTATTTACTATATATTTACTTATATAAAACTAATTGTACATAGTATACTAGTACATTATTCACTTGAAACAAAACTGATAAAATTTGTCATTAAAAATTTTCTTTGAATGATTTTAATAGATAATTTCTTGTTTCAATAGTTTATGATCAACCATTGTCAAATGTAACATTCGTATCATCTGTGCAATGTTCCTATCCCTCTCCAGATAGCTGACGCGGTAATTTCCAGGGTTGTTGGAGAGGGGAGGAAGTATTTTCGGGAGCGGACGGCGGATTGGAAGTTAGTTCGTACAAATAAACTAAGAAAAACTAAATCATCAAGCGTAGATATCTATCATTAAAATACATATGTAAATTAAATTAATAAATATTTTTATCAGTCTATTTTTATCGACCGATAAAAATATTTATTAATTTAATTCAATACAGTTGACATAAGTACATTTTTTAATTTTAATACATATGGAAATATTAGATTGTTTGCCCTTGTTAGAACGTGTCAATTAACTAATAATATTTTAATACTTGTTGCTATTTTAAATAAAGTTTGTAATCTTATAATATAATCAAGTAAAATTATATATATATATATATATATATATATATATATAAATTATCAAAAATTTATAAATAAATTACAATATTTATTTTATACGCTGAAAAAAAGAATGTCTTTTTTCCAAACGATTTTTTGCCTTTTTATTTATGTTTCTAGATAACATCAGTTTCTGTGCTATGTCCGAAGACATGAACAATGCCGTTTACATGCCACTTATAAATTGTAAACCAATCAGTAGTTATTTTACGCAGTTTAAAGTGATCCATAAGAAAGCCAGCCACTGAAACTTAAATGAAATGAATTATTTGGGAAAAAGTTATCGAACAAGATTAAACTTAAGATTGAAGAAATATGTCGATCTTACATCATCGATCTTACAATCTATATAATATTAAAAGCCTAGGAGAACCGAACAGCCATATGATATGTACACTGACTGGTGACATTCACCCATAAAATTAAGGTTTATGTTACAAAAATTATGAGATGAAATTGTATTATAATGTTTAGAGTTGATAACGGAATAGTAAATTTGAGTATGTATCAAAAACAAATTATATATTTTTGACCATTTAATTAAGAACCATTTAAGCGATGAAAGCCACAGCATAGCTCTAGAATTTCGGATTTAGCATGGGGATGTAATATCATGCCCCAAAAAAATCTGACTATTTTTTTCTCGACATTTATCAATATAAAAGGCATATTGCGATTTGTTAATTTACGTAGATTTCAATGTTATATCTTATTGGAAATGAGAATTACGCTAAATAAATGTAAATATTGTAGATTCGAGCGATTAGACGATATTTACCGAGACGTTTTTGAGAAGAATGCAATTATTGGTCAAATTATTTGTTAGAATAAAAGGCAACAAGTAAATAAAATCAGAAATTAATTCGCGGTCTCCGATCGATATATCATACGTTTGCATTAAGTGTATATAAAAGAATGTATATTTTGAAGATATGACGAGCGCTGCAGGACCGTCAACTATTTGACTACTGTGTAAGAGAGACGAACACTTTCAACCAATCAGAGCGAGCCTCTTAAGGAGTCAGTTACTCGTGCGAGAGCTCCGCGTATCTTCTTCAGTCGACTTCCTTCTCCGTTTCTAAACAGACCTCCCTTTTCCCACTTTCAATATTTTTCCTTTGAATTGAATTCGTTATCCTCAACATTATTTTTCCTCCCCCTTTTGTCATTTTCACTGTCGAATCCGCGAAATTAACTAATTCATAGTTGTTTGACACTATTATAGCACGATCCATCATTTTCGTACCGTGAATCATAGCCATTTTCCAATATGATACGACACGGAAATTTTTCATTTTATTTGATTTCTTTATAGCGGAACCGCCTACTGTTGGAATTGTATTTTTCTTTATTCGACAAACAGCGAGATCAATAAAGGATAGAGATAAAAATGTTTCGTTTTGCTTCACTATGCTATCCATATTTCCATTCCACTTCCATAAAATGCCAATTGTCAGTTCCTGTTTTTAATTGTTGGTGGGCTGAGCTGGTTGCGGTGTAAGCCCGGCCCGCGGGGTGTTTCCCGACGGATGACACTTGCAATCACGAGTATACACTCCGTCATGGTCACAATACGAACAAAAAATCTTTTGTTGGTTTGTATACTTAAATCGATCGTGTCCGGTTTGTTTGCACTTCCAGCAACACTTATTCCGGTCGTATACGATGGCTATCTTGTTATTGTAATTGTGTATCCGAGTTTCTATTCTTCCAAGATTACATTCTGATCTGTACATAGATATATTATTATCTAAACTTTTCTGTCTATCATACTATTTCTTTGTTTCCAGATATTCTTCCACTCGCTGCACAATATATGACGTAGAATTGACGTCACCACGGCGTATATATAAACGATATTTGGCGAGCATATTATAATATGTAGTTTCGGTCTTTTGTTCTTGCGAAAAAACTCCTCGACGTCTTATCAGCGTAATTAATAAGTGGTCGAACGTTTGAATACCTTCATTTGGCTCCTACATACGGTTGTGTTTGTCGATCTAGGTGTCGACGTTCGCTGGGAGACAGATATAATTTTTTTAGGCTATCTTCTAATTCAGTTAAAGTTTTAAAATTTGAGGCGTAGTTATGATTCCATAACTCTGCATCACCTCTCAGCAATTCGGAAAATCCGTTCAAGATTTGTTTATTTGGCAAGCTGTATGATCGTTGAAACGCATTGATCGTTTCGAGAAATAAATGTGCATTCTTAACATCAAAGTGGCAGTTCCACTTTCACATCTGATCCATCACTTTAGCATTTTCTTGTGCAGCTGTCGGTTATTGTATCTACACAGCAGCAGGCGGTGTATCATACGGTGTATTTGGTGCAGCACGTACGACGACAGAACTGAAAGTTGAAGCGCCTGCTTGTTGATTGAGACCTTGGAGACTAAGTTGTCAAAATTCGTCTTCGATTTCTTCTAAACCTTGAGATCCATTCAGGTTTTCATTGAAACCTTTTTCATCTTCCAGTTTATCGCTATAGAGCCCCAGGTGAGCCCGTATATATGAAATTACACACTGACGAAAATATGCTTTTGTACCTTCTTTCTATGAGTAGTACTGTTGAAATCTATGATGAGGGGGAGATAAGTAATCTCTGTGTACTTTGAGCGCTCGCTTCGCTCTAAGCTCCCATAAAGTCAAACACCAGATGTTGAAACAAGTTCGGCCACACAGTTGAGAATCTTTGTAACAGAAAAAAACTGTCTACGCATCGCACAGCGAACGCCCGCGCTCCAAACCACTACAGTTCAGCTCACACATATAACCATGACTTTTATAGTTACCGTTACCCTTTCGCAGTATAGCAGTTTTTTCTGTTCTACTTTTTCTTCTTTTTTTCATTCTTTGTTCACCTTTCGCCTCAGTTTCATTTTAGTAAATCAAGAAAATTGAAATTACTGCTTTTCTAAAACTGCTAAAAGTATACCTTTACTCGTCAGTAAATCTTTTAGAAAAGCTCTGTAGATCTTATAATACATCTTATAATGATCGACATTTTTCTTCTTCATGATTATATGTATCGATTAATCCTGTTCGATTTTCCCAAATAATTCATTTAATTTAAGTTTCAGTAATTGGCTTTCTTATCATATAATACATACCTGCCAAGTTATTTCGTTAACATTGTTATAAAAAGTCAATTTTTAATATTTTTATACAATTAATTTTATTTATTTACAACAAATTTATCAAATTAATTTTATCTATTTACAACACTACATAAAAAATTGAATATTAGTTCTATTCGTATAGAATCAATATATATCCTAACTGGGATTTTATATGTACTACAAATTTTCGAATATGGTAGATGAATATTTCTGTATTATTAGAAATATTATTATTATATTCATTATATAGTTACGCAATATGAAGGTAATAGTACATTTAATTTTTTTTAAATGAATACAACAGTAATATGTTACCTACATATTTAAATAAGTTTCCTTCATAAACATTTCAAATGAACTATGACAAATGCAATGGCATGTTATGTTACGAATGAACTACTAAAAGTAATTACTATTCGTAATATAACATAATTATGTTCAATTGCAGAAATATTACAACTGAAATATTGTCGATATGTATCTTATTTGAAAAGCAATATCAGATATAAATATTATACATACACACACACACACACGCGCATGTTATAACAGTATTCCAGCCAAATCCGGCCTAGTCACAGTCAGATACTAATCCGCTGCAAGTCTCTAGACTGACCGCGGGGTAAATTTCTTACCTTAAATAAAATTAAACCACTTTTACTTGTGGGTCCCGTTTAACACTCCATTAAATGACCTCGGCTAGCTGTAAAGGTATGAGAAGTATTCGAGGATATGCCTCAAATGAATACGTCGTCTATTTTATATTAATAAGGTTTATGCAGTAAACGTTCGGTAACCTATACATTCGATAGCTCTCGTACAAAGCCAATATTTTTGGCTTGTAGTCGGGCTCGAATCTTCTCTACCGCCCTTTATAATTTCCCGACAAACGACCCTGTCCACACTCGGTAGAATAGGACAAAATTGTCGCTTGAACTTCGCTTGATTCCCATTATTGTTCGGTAGCTGCCACGTTCTCTTTCGGGAGAACGACTCAAAAGCTACGTGCAAAATCCGTTCGACTTCGAGCAATTTTAGGTTGCCGCTCCACTGCTCTTTCCAGAGAACAGGGCAATAGACTCACAACTAGAAAAAACTCCCATGCAGCTGAAAATTTCCCCGATTAAGTGCTGCGGAATATGGTTACCTAGATATAGGAAATCTAGATATACCAAAATAACATTCGAGCATTGTAAAATAGAATTTTGTAAATTTTTTTGTAACCGTCAGGACTCCAGATCTTGACACTCCGCAGATATATTTTGCGCTTTATTTTTACGTGGATATTTTGCCAGTTGATATTTTGTAGTCGAAATATTTCTGTATATCTACATTTGAAATATTGCAATTGCAATATAAATCAATATTACTGACATATGAGAGAAGCGAATTCAAAAATATCAGATATAATATATCGTGAAACTGGTATATTGTAACTCCAATAAGTATAACAGATACATAAAATATGGAATATTTCAAACCTAATGTTATATAAATATCTTGCATATACATATCAAATATTGCCTTGATAGCATTTCGTGATATTTTCTGTAACATTACATTTGAAATTATTTAAGAACCTTAACTTTTTTTGTTCCACAAACTATTAAGTTTAATGTAAATTATGCAAAAAAACAATGTCTTAGAATCGTTGAAAAAATATCGTCAAATTATGCAGAATCTTTCGATGAAACCATGAGTTTTTCAATTAAATTAAAATTTTTTAAATTTCATTTAAGAAATCTGAAAATTATTATTGCACGTGTATACTTCTCACTAGATTTTAGTAACAGTGTGCTAATGTGTACAAATATGAGTAAGATTTTTCAATTAAAGCTTCTCAGGTTTATCAATTCAGACAAATGTTTTTATTTTTAAGTTGGTAGTACTGCCAGAGTTACAAATACTAAATTTCACGCAAATATCTTCATTTGTCATATAGTTACGCTTGTATATTGAGGACAAAGAAAAGTTGTCTCTTCGGTTTTTATATTCAACAAAGAAGTAGCATTAAATTCTATACGTGAAATGAAATATCGGCCGCCTAAACGGTCAGAATGTTGCTGAAAGTCTTTGGTGAGAAATCAATGTCAAAAGCAAGTGTGTTCGATTGGTACAAATTGTTTAAAGAAGGTAATCAAAGACGACCAAGAACATCTACTGATAGGCTACACGTCGACAAAATCAAAGAATTGGTTCTGTAAAATCGTCGATTGACCACTAGAGCGCTGGCTGATATTGTTGGAATTTCAAATGAGTCAATTAACACCATTTTGAAAGACATTTTGTGCCTGAAAAGAGTAAAATCTCGATTGGTACTAAAAACACTCAATTTTTAAAAAAAAACAGCGTCGCATGAAGGTCTGTGAAACGATGCCTTCGGATTATCAGGACAAGATGGAATATATAATAACTGGAGATGACACTTGGACCTATGCTTACGATCGATAATGTGAAAAATTGGAAAAAATACGAAAATTGGAAAAAGTGTTGGCATAGTTGCATTGCATCGAGGGGGATAATTTTGAGGGTAATGGATTAGCTTATAGAAGAATAAATAAACATTTCAAAAGTTATAAATAATGTCTTACTCATATTGGTACATAGTAGTATATAAATGATAATAATAATCAACAGCTTATTTGTCTCTATTATATTTTCACCTACTAATTTGATACTGGACAAATTTTGTACTAAAATATAGATCATTTTAAATAAAAAACTCCTAAGATTTATCCTTCAAAAATGAATATTTAAAAGTCAAGATTTTTTGTAGTTCAAATTTGTTCAAAAACGTTCACTACTTTTTAAATAGTATTTAATTAACAACTTTAGAAATTAATTTAATTAACAACTTTATGTTTATACTTCAATCAGTGCTTTTGAATGTTTAGAAACCAAGAATTTGAACCCAAAAGCGGCACAGTTGTCAAAACTATATTCAACTTGTATCGTTAAAACTCTTGTTTATGTAAAAAAAATTTGGGTTTAAATGATTTAAAACTGCTAAGTAAGATTTAAGCTAGATGTAGAATTTTAAGATTTTCAAAAAAGTGAATTAATTACTAATTTTCAAGTATTTTTATATTCATTTTTAGAAAAAGCAGGATTTTTGTTGAAAATATTAACATGTATAGGTCTAACTAACCTATACATGTTACAATATATATATTTATAGGGATAGTGTTCAATCCATTTTTCTTAAAAAGTATAACGCTAAACTATATAGAAATATAAATACTTTAAAGAGGCCTCTTGTAACCCGTCACGTACTGATACTGATACTTCCTTAACTTCCTTCCAGGGAGAGAACTCGGGCTGGTTATCATCGGATATTATATACTTGAGTGGTATATCATGGATAACCACAATAGTATTGTTAATAATAAATTAATAAAGATGAATAATACATAATAAACACATTTTATAGAATATTCAAAGTAATAATATAGTAATGTAATTTAACCCTTTAACGCCCAACTTGACCAGTTTTCGACAATATTTTCAGTGGTGTGTAACACTAACATAAAATGGTTCAAGAAATTCTTGAGATACCATTTTTAACGTAAAATTGTATGTAATTTCAGAATCCGGTATTAAAATTGTCGAATAATTTAACAATAAAAAGTTATAAACAATTTTTTGCAAAAAAAAGTGAATTTTTGAAGAAAAAAAATTCGTCTAACCCAAATTTTCGAATGGAAAAAGGGTTGGCTCGCACGTCCAACACGTATATATTTGGTCAATGGCATGTATACTTTATTGTAAAACAGTTGCAATACCGAAATTAAAAATGGCGGCCATCCAAACAACCCTTTTTCCACCAAACTTATCAAGAAAGGTTCGTGATTTTTTTTCTCGATCAGGACCGACTTAACGAAAAAATTATTAGACATTATAAATTAGTTTTAGAAGTGTGAGAGAGACAGAGAGACATAGACTTAGAACTAGAATAGTGAGAGTACCAAGTGCGCATTCAGTTTTATTTAATAGTACACCTTGTTCGTCATAAGGTGGCGCTCATGTTGCTCTGTCTTTCCGTTAGACTTGTAGATCAACCTTCCACTTTATTACTTTCCTATTTCCGTACAACTGCTACGGTTTTTCTCCGCTTAGCAATCTCGCGAGACGTCAGGAAAGATAAAGAAAAGGGCCGGGACACGTGGTCGCTGCTAAGAGTCTTCAAATCTTCTAAAGTCCTCTTCGTCTTCTTCTACGTCTTTTCTTTACGATTCGCCAATCACCACTCTTCTATTCCATGCGCGCCAATTACTTCCCATCTTCTTCGTTGTGCGCCAATCACCGTCCTTCTTTCCCGTACTATCAAGACCATTGTGACCGACATTGTCTGTCGACAACACGCTGTTTCATTAATTGCACTGCGCGCCAAGTTCAAATTTATATTTGAACTTGGCGGATATATCTATATACATCCAAGTATATATATCTATATACATCCAACCCGGGGAATATATCTATATACATCCAAGTCGGGCAGTTCGACGCGGCGCCACTACAAGCAATGGTGCTGTTGGCCGATTCTTCTCCGCGACGACTTCCACTCCGCCGCTGACTGCCACTTCTAGTGCGATCGGATGAGAATCCGGCCGCACTAGATATGCTGTGCGGATACCTCTGGCTTCCACTAATTCTTCTTGTGTTTTCCAGTGTTCTGGAGTCCCTTTTCTTGACTGTGGAGTTGCCAACGTTGAGCTCGGTGTTCATTCATTTGTGTGGAGTCTTCTGTCTTCTTACTGCTTCCTCGTGCTCACTAAATCAGCGGCTAGTACAGGGTATCCGTATACCGTGTGTAGTATGATGCGGCCACGTGTTTCATTCTTCAGTTCCTATTGTGCAGCTTCCAAACGCCTTACAAATCTCCGCCACGTATGAGATTTCCTTAGTTTTACTTAGCTTATTTTGAACACTCCTTCTGTGCTTCCAAGTATCTTCCTTTCACCCTCTCTCTATCTTCCCCTGCATGTCTTCATATACATCTGTTCAACCATAACCTCTATCTTTCTCTCTTTATCCTTCTTTGCATGCCTCTAATTTTCTGTTTGTATCTATATCTCAATATCTCTTACTATCTATCTTCCTTTATTTCTCTGCATATAGATGCTCATCTCTATCTCTCTCTTTCTGTATTTCATTATTTCTCTGCCTGTGTAATTTCCCTTTTATCTCTCTCTTTCTATCTTTAAATTTTTCTATGCACCTATGTATTTCTCTATATTTCTCTCTTTCTATATTCCTTCACTTCTTTGCATATATATATATATATATATATATATATATATTTCTCTATCTTTATCTTTCTACTTTCCTTTATTCCTTGGTGTGGATATTTTTCTCTCTACTCCTCTCTTTCTATCTCCTTTTACTTCTCTGCATGTGTACCTTTCTCTCTTTCTTATATATGCACCTTCCTTGATTCCTGGGGTCGCTTCCAGCTGTGTACGTACGCACAGCTGGTTTCTTGTCATATGAGAATCCTTTCCTTATGGTTGCTATGCTTGTACCTCATTGTTTCTCCTTGTTGCTCTTCCTACTTATTCTATGAGAGGAAACAGGGGGAGATCTGCTTGGTTAAGCAATTAACTCGACCACCCTTGCTAATTTTACTTTTAACATTTGATTTATTATTATATTTTCTTTTCAGATGGTCGCCTATTTGTTTTGTTTAAAATATTTTTTAAAATGTTATGTATATTTGAAAAAAACTTTTGATAAATCATTATTTGTCTGGATCATCAGCTTTTGACACAAAATTTAATTTGCAGAAAAAATCACTATACTATTCCTAATCAGGGCATCAAAATTTATATATATATATATATATATATATATATATATATATATATATATAAGTGCACCTACATATACATATGGTATGTGACCATGAGTATATATCACGCCGAATGCCCTTGAAATTTTCCTTAATTTATTCGTTGCTGATACACTTTCCTTACCGAACTTTCTAAATTTGGGTGCGTTAGGTGTGTGCACGTGCAACTGTTAGAGAATAGATGTGTGGGGGAGGTAAGCTAATGCGGCGTCGCATGAGCCAACGGTCGGATAGCTGGAGATAACAGCTTCTGGCTGTTACCGAAATTCTAGAAATTGGTGAAACATACATACTAAATTAGTTCTCTTGTTTTTGATATATATTTTTTTATTGTATTTTAAGGGCGACATGGCAAAATTATGTCAAATTTAAGTAATTTTCAAGATATATTTATTTTCTTTACACAAGCTTTCTGAAGATTTGATTAATCTATTCTAAATGAATTCTAATTTAAAGTATACATTTAATGAAAAGTAAACAATTTTCATTATAATTATGTACTTTTACCTTAGAGTCTATATATTTAAGTTATTTAAGTAATTTAAGTTATTTAAAAGTATATTATTTCAGACTTAGAGTATAGATATTTAAGGTCAATATTGGATTTGTTCACCTATAAACTTTGTGAGAACGGACCTGGGAAAAAGAGAGTGCGGGTATGCAGTGAACGTGGAGAGAGGGTAAAGTTAAATCTTTGCTCTCCCACTTTTGCTTCTTTTCTTCCCCTTCCTCACTATGGATTTTGTTTTCCCTCTCTGTTGCACGCAGAACCATCGAGGGAGTTCCAAGACAGCGACGTCTATCGGAATAATCTGAACTACAATGTCCAGCTAATTTTTGATAAGCTTTTCCCATGTAAAGCGAGCTGAGTTTCCACTCCTCTCTACCCTCCATAATCTGCGATATTGTACAAATGAAGTATCTATGTTTACCGCTCTGGCGTTGGAGGTCAAAAAGTTACTGCAGTCTCTAATGTAAGTATCGACGATCGACCACGGATCTCTTCTATTATCTTTGCTAATATACATGCCTATGGTTGTACCACAGTGGTACTACAATATCGTACAATTAGCGTACAATGAATATTGTGAATGAACTTATGCGCTTGCACCATTGCATAAGCATAACATGAGCATAACAAATTTCAATTAAATATAGAGTTCTTGCTGTGTGCGTGAATTTTAATTTAAAGAGACAACGTTATAGTTATTTTTAGTTAAGCTGAGCTTATTCGTAAATGGTTTGCAATGATCCGTACGAATATTAAGTTTTCAATGAACCATCGTTGCGCAGCGATATGCTTGTTTTTCAGTTTGGTACAATAATTAGGGTGAACACGCACGAATCTCGGTTACGAGTTTTTTAATAGCAATCGTAACATTGAAATTTTTCGTCTCTCTTCATAACTATTTTTTTTAATTCTATGTTTTCGTGTCATCTATTCCATTACACTAATTTTTTCTTTATACTTCGTCATAAATCACAACTGCCCGGAACTCTTGAACATCATTCGCTTATATAAGCTTTTAGAGTTTGTTTGTTATATTTTTTGCAATTTGTTCTACTTGAGTGAACGAAAAATGCATAAAAATAAAACAAGCGTTTTTTATGATATTTACAATCAGCCGTATAATAATAATACAAGAATTAAGCTTTACAACAGTAGTAAATGTAAGTACAAAATACTTTATTATTGTTGAAAATCTTCAACATTTCACCTTTTTGTGTTCTACCATTTTAAACAAAACTATTGTTGTTTGTATTGATATCATTAATATGATTAATATGTTGTCAAATTCATTTATTTAAACAAATAATTATATCTTTTTAGCAAGTTTACAATTGATACAACGCATGGCATTATTGAAAAAACTTAAAGTACATTATGGTTGTGTTAATTCAATTTGTTGGAATAATACTGGAGATTTAATTTTATCTGGTAGTGATGATCAACATTTAGTACTTACAAATGCTTATAATTATCAGGTATATAATAAAGGGTATATATTCACTTTTTTATAACTTTGTTGATAAGCTAGGTTATTTATCATATTGAATATGCTAATTTTAAAATTCATTAGAAATTATTGAAATTTATAATAACCTTCAATGACCCACACACTTGACCTTGTACTTTATTTGTTTAAAATTACCTTCAGCTTCAAGATTGAATGTCTAAGACAGATCTATATTTATTTTTGTGATGTTCAGAACTTATAACTAGGGACATAGTTAAAGTCAAATGTAATGTATAATCATAAGTTTTTTGTCATTGTTTTAAAAGTATACATGATCTTTCAATATGAAAATTAAGTTAATCAATTTTATTTATTTATTATTTCACATGATTCTTATTATACAAGAAAAAATTTAAATTAAGAACAATTTTTATTGGTCTTACAGTCTTTATACAATAATATACTATGATAATATAATGATAGTCAGACTGTCCTTGTTTACAATTACCCCTATAGAATCTAAAATGGAAATACTATTGAAAATAAACTAAAAATTAAATTTCATGAAAAATTAAAAATAAAATAATCTATATTCTATGCTAGTAAAGAACAACCAGACTGCTCTCACCACCTGAAATTTAAATTTACTTTAAATGTCTGACATTTTGAACTGCTCCGTTTCATTTTCAAGGGCTAAACTCATAATAAAAATTGACTAAAAAATTTTGACAAACATTACTATATTTATTATTATAGTAAATTTATTACTATAGTAACATATACTATATTTTTACTAAAGTAAAAGAAACAAATTAATAACTATTTTTATCGGACTTACAGAACTTTATACAATAATATGCTATGATAATATAATGACAGTCAAACTGTCATTATTTACAATCACCCTGTAGAATCTGAAATGGAAATACTACTCAAAATAAAATAAAAATTTAATTTAATTAAAAATTAAAAATAAAATAATCTATACACTATGTTAGTAAAGGACAACCTGACTACCCCACCACCTTAAATTTAAAATTACCTGTAATGTCCAACGTTTCAAACTGCTCCGGCTCATCTTCAAAGACTAAACTGAAAAAATATATTATGGACAATGTTATTTTTACTTTTACTTAATATTTGTGTCACAAAAAAATTGTCGAATATATAAATACAATCCTTTCTAGGTACTTTCCAATTATAAAACTGGACATCGAGCTAATATATTCAGTGCCAAATTCTTGCCAAATTATGGTGACCATCGAATTGTTTCTTGTAGTGGGGATGGAATCATTTTATATACTGGTATTGTAATAAATATTTGTAACATAAGTTTGTTTAGGTATGGAAATCAGAATTATATATTGAATATTTATTTTGTAGATCTAACAAGGAAAGCAGAAAGTTTTCATTATCAGTTTACATGTCATAGTGGGACAACATATGAGATAGCTACAGTTCCTTGTGAACCATATAGTTTTTTAAGCTGTGGAGAAGATGGAACTGTTAGATGGTTTGATTTAAGGGTTAAAGAAAAATGTAATGCTCCCAGATGTAGAGAGGTACTATAAAATTATTTCTACATCAAGTGTAACATTTGGGTTAAAAATAGTTTGATATTATTTTAATATATTTACTTTATTAGGATGTTTTAATTTTTTGTCAAAGAGCAGTAACAGCAATATCTGTTAATCCTATAGTTTCCCATCAAATAGCAATAGGCTGCTCTGATAGTACTGTAAAGACATTTGATCGAAGAATGCTTGGAACTCCAGCAACAGGTAAATTAAAATAAAGTTTTTAAATGTATTGTAACAGGGTGCCATGAAATTAGAGCAATATTTACGGCACTGGTATTTGTCTTATAATTTACCTGGTCCTATTACATTGAAGTGAATAAAATTATTACTTATCGTTGCCAAAGTGCAATTTCTCTTGGCTGGAAGAAACTAATCAATTTGTAAAAATAAATAAATTTATAATTATTCATATTTATTCACATCTATCTTCTTGAATTTCTCTTGATTTAATAAGAAACTCTTCTTACTGCTCGGTCCTCAGTTAACTCTTGGTATGTATTTCGAACTGAAATAATTTATTTAAATTAATAAGTTTAAATACATAGATTTTTAATTCTGACCAAGAGTATTGCGGAGGCAGCAGGGTCCCAAATAATCACTTCAAAATTTTTATATTATATTATTTATTACAAAAAAAAATTGTTATAGTATTCAATAAATTAACAAAAAGAAATTTTGTAAAAATAAAATCAAGATTTAATTATTTATTCAAATAAAATTATTAAATATATAAATATTAAAAATGTTCTTATTATCTTGTCTACCTATAGTGTGCACCCGCTATCTATTATTTAATGGCCTGAAGCGAAGTTTCAATAACCATAGAAATATATAAATGTTCCATGAAATAATAGTCAGGTTTATTTGGTCACCCGCTATGAGGCCGTTATAAACGGTGTATTAATTGTTTTTCCTCATTCTAACCTACAAATCGCACCTTCGCCGCTTGATTCCAGTTCTCATGAGGAAAAATATAGTCCTTACCTAGTACGAAAAGGCTTTTTTACGAACCTCGTTACAACCCTCGGCTTCGCCTCGGGCCGCAAATCTCTCGTTTCGTAAATAAAGCCTTTCCATACTCGGTAAGAAATGTATTATTCCCGCACTCGGGGCGCAAAATACGATTTTCTGCAGCTGTCTAGAGGGAGCAAAATACTACTTTTCCTCCCTAGGGAGGAAAAGTGTTTATGGCCGATTCCCAACTAATCAGAAAGCAGAATTTTACTTTTCCTCCCTTGGAAGGAAAAGCGAATGAACGAAACCGTGTAGTCCGATAGGATTCTTAGTTTTCCGTGCCTGCGTAAAATCTGGCATTTACGATGTTGAGACTTACAAGTATATGCGCCAGTCGACCGCTGGCTCGACCATTTTTTTGCACGTATTACGTATTATTATTTTATGTTACGTATTCGATATTTTTAAATAAAATAAGATTTATATTCTATTTGAAATTTATTATAAAAATTCTTACAATGTTTTTTAAGTATTAAAAATTATCTATATCTTGTTTTTAATTAGTTTTAATTTTAAATTCTATATATTATGCTATTAAATTTTTTAAAACTTTAATTTGAGAGTAGATTATTAACAAACTTATAATCTTCAATTGATTAGTCTTATTTATTTTTAGAAAAGGTTGGCTCCGCCCCTCAACCCCCGGCGTTAGTTTCACCCCCTGTACTCCCACCATCCGATCCTAAATCTCTTCTTAACATACTTTATCAATTTCCAAATAAGAGGAAATTATTTAATGTAATGCTATTAAATTCAAGTAAATCCAAAACTAATCATGCATAGCACCGTTTTGTACGTCATGTCAAGACCTTTCAAATGATGTATAGTATTGCCAAATGCGAGCTCTGTAGCGCTTTGTACATAGCCGCGAAATTCATAAGACAAAAAGGCGGAAGGGAAATATTTGACAACCTAAGATTTATTGAGTCGCTTAGTTTTAAACATAATTACCCATTGAATAATACAATTTATTAATTTTAAATAATTGAAATTAAACATAGAATTTATGATTTAAAATGAAAAAAAAAGAAGTAATTAAAAAATATATCAAATTTTAATTCAGGTTGGATAGGTAATGAAGAATCTGCTAAGCCACTGTGCAGCTTTACTGTACCAGAATTTGAAGGGAATTGTTATAGAATAACTTCATTGAGTTATAGTCCTGATGGACAAGATGTTCTTGTTAGTTATAGTAGTGATCATCTTTATCTATTTAGTATGAAGGTAGGTTGATGTATTAAAATTTGGTTAATATTTATGCTTATTTAGTTTTATATTTAGGAGCAAGGAAATACTCAACTAAAAAAAGAAATAAGTGGAAAAGGCAAAGGAAAACGATATCCACTTCAATCTCCACAACCTGTTCGACGTTTAAGATTAAGGGGTGATTGGTCAGACACTGGGCCAGATGCTCGTCCAGAACGGGATGGTGGCCGTCATAGTGGAACAGGTAAAAACAATTTATAATTTATAATAAGTTTAGCTATGAATATGTTTGTTTTTTAAATAAAAGGAGTAATATTCATTATAACTATTTTAAAAGTAACAATTCTGAATAAATTGAAATATTAAGTTTTACAACCAATTCTGAAATAATAAAAAAAATGTATTTGTCAATAATAAATAATAAATAAATAATAGGGCTTGAAATTTTTACTATAAAATTGATGTAACCAGAAATTATATAATAAGAATTAAGAGATATTATACATTATTTAAAAATAATCTCAATAATGAGATCAAATTATTCTTTTAATTAATCTAATGAAAAACCCACTATATGAGCTCCAGAAACAATTTTTGTTATTTAAATTTTTTTTTCTGTTATTTAACATCGCTCTATTTCTGCTCCCAAATACCGGTTCTCATTAGTGTTAGAGGTCTACAATGTGCTTGTAAACAAAGTATATATGAATTTTTGCATCGGTGTTTGTGGCAATCGGCCGTAATCGGGACTTGAACTTAGATCACTGAATTACTAGTCCTTCGCTCTAGTGATCCTCTTGTAGGCCTCTATAGTTTTTTTATTAAAGCAACCATAATATATTTATTTAATAACATCTTTTCTTAAATGAAAAAACTTAACTAACTCTAGAAAATATAATATAATTTTATTTTATATCTTTTTTATTTAAAGATTAAAATAAAAAATTCTAATTTTAAACTGTATATGCTATTATACTTTATTTTCAGTATTTTTTTAATTAGGATTGAAGACAAATTTCTAATAAAAATTCCGTTTTACTTATATAAAATAAATATGTTTTCTGACAGAAATAGCCCAAGCTCGTCCATTTTTACATACTTCTTTAATGCAAAGAATGACAGATGTATTAAGTAGGATGTTAAATGATCCAGCAACTCGAGCTGCGCTAAGTGGTGGTGGTGAAGATAGCCTTGAAGGTGTCATGGATCAACAAGGAGATAACAGTCAACAGAATAATGATACTACTACTGATGCAAATGAAGAAAGCAGCAGTAATTTTTATGAGAGAGAACAACAGTCAGTAAATAATGAATCATATAATACTATTGATATTGATAATTCTGTTACAAGACATTCAAGAAATAATGATGCAGCAGTTAATGAATCTACATATGAAGCAACTTCTACTCCAGAATTTTCATTTGTTGATGAAGTACTTGAAAGTGAACCTCAAGTTCCTATGGAAATTGAATCTAGTCATGAAGAAGAGAAAAAAAAATCTAACCAATCTTCTGCAACTCGTAATGTAGCTCAATTTGATACAAGTAGAGAACAAAATTTAAGTGAAACTGAATCTTCCAATATTGAATGTAATCACAATAGTAACAGTATGATGGAGAATCTTCAAGATAGATTGACGACTATGAGAGACGGATTTCTTGAAAGGTATATTTTCATAAGATTATTATTTACTCCATGCGTGTCATTGAAAAAGATAAGTAAAACTATTGAGTCCATAGAGGCCAAAAGATACATGAGGGGAGTAACATTACATAGAACAGTATTTCTTTTATAGTATATTATGCTGCATGTGCGGAAAGTGGGCAACTACCACACGCGAGCGATTACCGCTTGAGCAGAGCGAGTATGGCAATGCGTGTGCGTGATTGCATTTTTTCTGCAAGCTAGCATATACTATTTTTCCTTACAAGTTGTGGAGAATTCGAAAACAAAAAATTATTTTGCAAAAGGTATATTTATAATATAATTATAAATTCTTAAAGTATAGATATACTATAATATAATACTAATAATTAGAAATTAAATTGAAACATTGAAGAATTAAAAATTATTATAAATAAAAGTAATGTTAACTTAAAGATTTTAAAATTAGTTTGTTCTAAATGTATTAATAAATAAATAATAATCTTAAAATTACAATTTGTATTAAAGAATTAAAATATGTCGAATAAAATTCAGTCTTACATAATTTGCATTCTGCTTCGAGTAAAAATCTGATTCTAATTTAAAATACAAAAAAAATTTCATAAACTATTGCGACACTATGAAAACTATTATAATATTGATATTAATATTGATTCTAATTGTAATATGAGTGTCAATAACTTCATCAAATGGTTTAGAAGTGCATAAAAATATTTCTTCTATTTTCTAAAATTGTAATGTTGTTATAAATATATTCAAATACGAATCAATAACTTTAAAACTTATGAAAAATTTAGATAATATTAGTTCTATTTAAAAATAAATATGTTTGGTTGAAAATTTAAATTGATTAAAATTTATGATTTTACTTGTTTATAGTTTTTTTAAATAAAAAAGAACTGTTTGTCTTCTAGAAATGTTACAGTTTCTATTGTATTTGTTTGTACGTGAAAAGTAACTTTTCCTCATTCTAACTTACAAACCTTGATTCCGGTTCTCATAAGGAAAAATAGTCTTTATATGGTACGAAAAGGCTTCTTTACGAACCTCGTTAGATCACTCGATTTCGCCTTGGGTCGTAAACCTCTCGTTTCGTAAATAAAACCTGTCCTTACTTGGCAAAAAATGTACTACTCGCGTGCTGTTATAAAATTTATACTCATAACCAAGAAAATTTAAAAAGCTGTCAAATAAATAAGTATTGTATTGTTATATATCTCTTTATTTCTGATTCACATTCTATTTTTATTCGCGCATTCAAAATAACTTTTGTGTGATGTTATAAAGCACTTTCCCAACGGAAACGCAAACTATAAAACAAACTTTTCGCACGCGATGAGAAAAAATATTAAAATGGGTTGTAATACTTATTGTAGAAATAATTGTAAAAATAGTGGTGTAAATAGAAAATGTACATTTTACAAACTTTCTAATTTTAGTTCAATCATAATTTAGTACAGAAAAAAATCGAATTCACATTTTAAACACAGCAATGTAAATAGTATAATCTAATCTTAGGGCATGTAATAATAAACAATAATATATGATAAAAAAGTACAAAAACTACGCTCGAGCTTTAGCCTGTGCTTTCTGAAATTACATGTAATACGCTCTATCACAGATTTCTTTTTGGAATTGCGGGTCGAGATACAATAAATCACTATTTCAACGATATTCAGTCATGTGTTAAAGTAATACGTCCCCAAATTAAGTTTCGATGGAAGTTTTTGAAATTTGTCCGGTACATTAAGCACATTATGATTTATCAGCTGAAAACATTTCAACAAATTTGACTGAACTAAAAAAAAGGTCTATTAGTTTAAAATTTAGATTTTAACACGTAAGTTTGAATTCGATTGAGAAATTTGAAGGTTTTATTATTGTATTATATTTCTTATAAAACAAAATACTTCAAGAAAATCTCTATAATATCATCTGTGAACTCTTGTATGTCTATCAGCGCTTTTTGTCGCTCATAAACAAATATGTTTTTAATTAGGGAACTGTAATTAGATACAGATGTACCGCAGGTATAAGCCAAGCCAAGCCTCGTGGGTTCAGGTAGCTTGTATGCCATAAACAGACGAACCCTGTCATAAACAATACGGCCGCTCACCCAACCATCGGCCAACCCTGAACCATGCTTGGGACAAATATTTATTTTATTCATAGTTAGGATTGTTCCTTCTATTTCTATTTTTCAATAGCTCGCCAAGAAGCGTTCAACAAGACCAGTCACCTCTCAGCCTCGGTAGCATCAACTGTCGACTGAGAGCGAAATCAGGCGTACTCCTGATTCCAATATTTCTAAATAAGAATACGCTTTTCACCTTTCCATCTGAATATAAGTAATTGTATCCTGACATGTAAATTTTTCTAAATAAATCTTTAAAAATTGTTACTTCAACACAGCGTGTTTTTTTTTCTATTTGAGGAATCAACGTACGCAATCAATGAGCATAAAAAATATTTTAAAAATTGGAAAAAGCGATGGCATAGTTGCATTGCATCCGGGGGGATTATTTTGGGGGATGAATTAGATTTAAAAGAATAAATAAAGATTTCAAAAGTTATAAATAAAGTCTTACTCATATTTGTAGACAGTCTTATATTGATTTTCGTTTATGCTATATTACTTTAAAACAAGATAGAATAAAATATTTGCAAAAGTTTAGAAAAAAATATATATTTTCCTTACCTAAAAACTACCTTAATTTTGTTTTTTCATATATATGGATCTCTTTAAAAAAGTATTAAATATATTGGATTTTTATTAAATATAGTAGGTGAAATATGGAAAGAAAAATATATGAAATAATCTTTTAACATGAACTTTATTTCAAACGAGGAAAGAAAAGACATCTGTTCAAACGAAGGGACGACGCAAGACTAATTACAGTACTCGAAATTGACAACTTTGCAAGCTTTTGCGAGAAGCTTAAAACCTATAAAAAATCTTCAGGCATCTAAACAATAAACTCATAAATCATTTGTCACACAGTGCAGCAAAGACACTGATCGTAATAAGACCCAATGGACACATATGTTTACATACCTTTTACGATACTGTTCAATATTTAGTTTCAAGTAGTTCTTGTTTTAGTATTTATAGAAGGCTAAAATAATTTAACAAAATATTTATACTGTGTTCTTTTAAAAGTAAAAGAAAAGAATATATTATTATGTATTATGAAATTTTATTTTATCTCAAAATCTTAATGTAGAAATATCTTTATAAATAAAATGAATTTCAAGCTTTAATATTATAGTATACTTTTAGACATGGCAGTGAACCAGCTGTGCAATTGACTTATTCTGACAAAAGTTCTACTAGTGCTACTATTTCTCTTGGAGTTGCAGATGAAGTAACCAGAGATAATTATCATCCTGGTACGTAAGAATTTTTATAATAAAAGACTGCGAAAAAATATTAAAATTAAGGATCTGGTAGTTACTCGAAACGTAGGATGAAGCTGATATATATTATAGATTCAATAAATGTAGTGATGGGGCAGTCAGATTATCTTTTGATAATAATAGTATATTTATTATTGTTATTGTTTTATTTTTTTATTTTTTAGTAGTAGTTTTTATATTTCTACGGGGTTGATTATAAACAAGAACAATTTAACTGTCATTATATTTATACTATTTTATAAAGACTATAAAGACGATAAAAAATGTATTAGTTTTTAATTTCACAAATTATGAATATTTGTAGAAGTTTCTGGAGGTACTGCTAGTAATAATTTCTCTGATCCTGGACCAAGTAATTATCATTTTCAGAAATCTACATACAATGCTACACATGAAGGTTAGTCTAAAATAATATTTTTATTTAAAGAAATTATAAGTTAAGACTAAAGATATTTTTTTATTTTTTATTTACAGTTGCCGATGTATATAATGATAGTGATGATGAAGATATAGATTTAGATAGACGGTATGCTTTTTAAATGTATTTTGAAATATTTTTCTATGATTAAAAAATTTGATTATGTAACAGAATGGTTAATCCGATTGAAAAGGAAATGGATGAAGCCATAGAAAACGCTCGAGCTGTTCAAGGCTTAGAAAATAGTGATGACAGTTGTTTATCCGATTTAGAAGTAAAGCAAAAATATGTGGGTCATCGAAATGCAAGGTGGGATTTTACTGCATTGCTTATAGTTTTGTCTTTAAATAATATATAGTGAGTATAAAAAACTAACTTTCAGAAGGTCATTTTCTATCAGCAGTGTGATTTATTGTAGTTAACATTCAGAAAGTTAATTTTTATAGATATTGTAGCATTTAATGTTCTAATTTAATAAAACGCTGGAACTTTATGATGTGAACTTCACTGATACAAAATAACTGATCATAATTTATTAAGTTGATTGCAGCAAAATATAAAATGCTTTTTACTACCATTGTAAATACTTACCTATTTCCCTGGTTAGAAAATTTAATTTAAAATACGAGCTGCTATTGAAATTTATTATGCTGATAAATATTTTTAATGTTGGATAGAGCTGGAATTTCTGTTTTAATTTTTTCCTTTATAAGGTACTAGAATAGTAATTTATTATTCTCTATTAAATTCGTGATAAATTAAAAAATATTCTATCCAGGATTTTCGACCCTAACTTAACTAAATTATTGATTTGGAGTACTTTAACTGCATTATTTATATTATGGTATTATCCATCGTATTTTATAATGCGAAAAGATAATCCTATTGTGTGTAATTTTTTTTTGTATTCTAAAACAATTTCTATTTCAATTTATGATTCCTCGTTTAAAACAAGCGAAGCCTGTAAAATGGACAGCTGGGCTGTTAGTATGAGCCCATACAATACTTTCATATATTATCCTTTCTTGGTGTGTGACTCTAGTTTCTTTAGGACAATGATCAAGGAAGCAAATTTTTGGGGTGATGAATATGTCATGTCAGGTAGTGACTGCGGCCACGTCTTTGTCTGGGAACGTGAGACAGCAAGACTTTGTATGTTGCTTGAAGCAGATCAGCACGTTGTCAATTGTTTACAACCTCACCCATTTTTGCCGATGCTGGCTACATCAGGAATTGATTACGATGTAAAACTTTGGGCTCCTATCAACGAAGAATCTACTTTCGACAAAAAATTTGCAGAAGACGTGAGTAGACATTAGTATTAAAATATTTTTTATTTTATCAATAAATTAAAATTGTTTAATTATTTAATAATTTTATGTACTATTATTAATTATTAAACTCAAAACGATTGGATTGCAATTATTCACAGAAATTGTGAAAGATAAATTTTAAACATATTATAGTATTTAAATTAATAGTATTTTTCTTTTTGAATTTGAATATTACATTTTTGATTTATTAGCAGTTCGTATATTTCATAAGACAAGTTTATGAATAAATGTTTACTATACACTGAAAATATTGGATGTACAAATAAATTTCTAGCTTTTTTTTTCAAACTTGAGGGTTTATTCTGAAAACATGGTTACATATCCTTTATTCAATGTATCAGCGATCGGAAGCTATAACTTTTTCCTGGTAATTTATGAATTCCAGACCAAAAAAATTTCTCGTATTTCGATCTTAAGCACGTATCGAGCCAATTTTTGATACTGTCTACTGAACTGGTGCGTATTCCCGTAAAAGCGTTCTGTATTGATCAAAACAAGTGGTAGTCAAATGGTGCCAAGTCTGGACTGTAAAGCGGGTGAGTCAGAATCTCCCATCTACTATTGGTCAAATAGTTTTTGACCGAACGTGCAACATGTGACGGAGCATTTCGTGATGAAAATTGTTTGTGTTGGCCTTCCTACCGACAGGCATTCAGCTTACCAGTTGTTTCTACCTCTGCCATAAATTGGTATGTGCTATGAATAATGAAACCTAGATACTTCACTTCATTTTTGATAGAAAGGAGCTAATTTAGGTTAACGTCCTAAACTGAGGTTGCATCTCCTATTCCATTTGTATCTCTTAGTGCAGACAATAATCTCGGTCTTCGTTGGATTCTCTGAGAGTCCGTTCTGCACGCACCACCTGTCCACAATATTTAGTACACCGGCATCGTCGTCATTAGTGGATCAACAAAGTGTCCGCGAACGATTACCATGATGTTATTAGCATAGCCAATCGCTGTACAACCAATCTTGTTGAGCATATTCAGGAGCATATTCGTCCACACCGAGATAAAACCCTGTCCTACGGGCATCCCAACTCCACTATATCCCTCACGGTCGTGCCGCCTTTATTAACTTCCAGAGTCCGATTTCCCAATATGTGGTGGATCCATTCTATTATGCAAAGCATCCATGATAACTTTTCTTGCTGTGTGGTTGAAGGCCACTTCCATATTCATAAGGATACACGCGGCAAAACCTTTGGCCTCCAATTGTTTCCGTATCACAATACTACCCTGTACAAGGCCGTTTCTGTGGATCTGCCGGCTCGATTGACATGCTGCTCTTTGTGGAGCTGTTTATCTTTCAAGGTATTGCGTCCTCCGTCCGGAGCTGTTTTATCCCTTTATTTTACGACAATGACCGACCTGCAAAATCTATGAAAAAATTCTTGAATGTGGCAGTCTAGTATTTCCTCTTCGGCCAGTCTGTTCCGGTGGTGCTGGTGACTCCTTTTGGCCTGCTATCGCTCGTTCCGTCGCCTAGATTGACGGCGGGGTCACACATCTGGCACAATGGGGTTCGGTCCGATGTGATTCTTGAGTACCAGCTGGAGGGTGCGATCATTCTGCTGGCTGGGAAATCACCTCCGCTCCGTAGTTTGCGTTAGGATTTTGTCCACGCTTTATTCCAACGAGGAAATGTTTCTCTCTCGGCTGATTGATTTTCCGCTGATCGGAAGCCCGATTGAGGCTTCCCACAACCGGATCGCGGCTACCGGAGACCTTGGGAGCCTCTTTGAAAGAGAGGGGGTCCCTGCCCAGATCCGTACCAATCCGGCGTTAGAGTCCAAGGAGCATGGGATTCCTCGACTGAACGGGGTTCAGTAGAGTTTAAGGGAGGTAAATTTTCTCCCGGCCGACCTTCGAGCCCTCCATGGGCACCTGGACGGCCTGTTTGGGCGGCGTCTTTCAATGCCCTGGCGGGTCTCTGGAAGCCTTGGACGTTGCTTCTTATTCAGAGCTACTGGGAACTTTGGTCGGTCGTAACTCCTTTCGGAGACACGTCCTACCCGAAAGACACATCGAGTTTTTGGATCGGACGTGAGCTGCGCCTGTACGCTTCCGAGAAATCGGGTGTCGTTGGTGGCGGGCGCCTGACTCCCGGCCTTCAGGATCAAGGGGGGGGGCTCACCTCGTCCCGAACAGGATAGCCCTGAGTAAAGTCGCTGAGGTGAAAGCCACCAACCGGTGGGCGGAAGGGGGGAGTGAGTGGCTTGCTTTGTCCGCAACGAACAGGACGGTCCTGAGAATGACCTACGAGGCTCGAGCCACCCACTGGTGGGGGTGGAAGGGAGGGAAGGTGGCTTACCTCGTCTCCTACGAACAAAACAGCCCTGAAAGGGGCCGATGAAGTTGGAACCATCGGGGTAGCAAGGGAAGGGGGCCAAAAGCCCGAACTGTACTGACCCTGCAGCGATCACCTGAGAGAGTGCTCTTTCTCCCCCCCTCTCTCTCTCTGGGAAAGATTTAGCTGGAGATGGAATAATAAGGCACTGGATTACTTGACTGTTCGTTTATTGAGAACCAGTGTCCGACAGGATTGCCCGAGGTCCAGGAGGTCCGGTTTTCTATTATCATTTTTCTACGAACATCCCTCTTTGTAACCTTTCCACGCCAACGCCCTCGTGTGGCGCCGTGAAACGCTGTAAGTGGTCACGGGCGTTGGTTGGTGCGGAGTCGCCGCGGTAAAAGAGTTGCCTACGTATTTAGTGTAAAGCGTGCACTCAAGATACTAGGGAGGGAGGTGTATGCGTCTGCATATAACAACTTGAGTGATATGATTGCCTTATATCCTAAAGACTGGTAAACATAATTGACTATATAAAGCTGTTCGAATTCCTGGTATACTTATATTTACTGTGAATCATCGTGGAGACTTGAACAACGAATTTTATCAAACATTCCCATCTTTATAGGTAAAATATCTAGTATATAGAATCAATATACAGAAAATTGCAAATATTTATATTTCTTATCGTAAACTTTGTAAAATGTGTTAATTGTCAAATCTTTTTATATAAATGTCAGTTTATGTATATTTTGATTTTGACAAACGTTTCGAAATATTTTATAGCAATTAAAGAAATAATATAATTTGTGTTCACTTTTATCATTGAATCTTTTAACATATGGTTAATAATATTTGTTTAATCATATTACTTTATGTTAATAATATACAAACTAGTGTAGTGATAAAACAATATAAGTAAAGTATTCTAATTCCATTATAAGAAATATTTGATTTTCATAATCATATTTTTTTTCTTTGCTAGTTGTGAAAGTAAAATCATAAAAAGTACAGTCAAGAATAGTATACGATTATTAAATATAAGAATGCTAATTCGTCCAATCGAATTTTAAAATTGACTGTACTATTAAAAGTACCACTGGAATTCCTTCATTAATCAGAAAAGCGAAATATATTATTTACGACGGTAATAAATTTTGCGACGGCCAAAAACATGGCCGCGCAAATTCGTTCGAACAAAAGAGAAAATTCACTACACGAATATACCGCGCACACATAAAAGGAATAAAAGTTATTATTTCAAACGATGACTACATCTATTTTCGTGGATGTACTCTATAAACATCTACGAAATTAGATGTGTAACACCTTAATAATACATTAAATAGTCTATACTTAAGCTACATTAAAACTAATATATTAAATATCGCGAAATAAATACCGAAAACCGGGCAGAAGTCGCGACGACTACTGGAGAAGGTAGTCGTCGCAACTGCCGAAACTCGAACAAGTAGAGAGAGAACGCGATATCTAGTCTCTCTCTCTACTACTAAGTTAAGTATAGAGTATGCCGTAGAGGGGATACACTGCGCGCAGCAAGAGAGAGCGCGTTCAATGTATTAGACCGGCGGTCGCTATCCCCTCTAATACGCGCCGCACGCACACTACTGTACACTCTCACCGAACAGCCTGAGCCGCAACGAATGTAGCGAACGCGCGAATCGTGTTGTCGAAACGAGTTGTCGAATCGTGTAGTCTAAAAACTTATACTATTATCCAGACATCCTCTCCTCTTCTTATTTTATAGCATTTCGTAAGGAGGTCGCTCTCCTTGCAAGTGAATTGGTTCTTTGGTGAATTCAAACCAGATTCGCGTCGCAACGCTCGAATCTCTGGGAGAGCACTTCTCCCGACGAGTCCAGCACTCGTTGCACGCAACGTGCAAAACTCATAAACAACAATAACTGCTTGCACCTTCGAATCATTTGTCATCAGGGATTTTTATGCCGCTAGGCTTTTCCCCTTTCATACGAGCCAATAAAACATCTGTATATTTGGCTCAATTGTCGTAATTTTATTTGTAAACCTAAATTACATCTACCTTCCTATCCTTTTACATTTTTTATTATTCCCTTCAATCTTATATTCTTTTTGTGCTAATACTTATAAAATAAAAACGGGATTTAGTCGTGTTGACTAGATCTCGACGTAACATATGTCACGAATTCTTTGTGCCTTTTGAACGCTTTTTTGTTCTTGTATTCTATAAGACGATTATATTAATGTGTTTGCCTCCTAAATATTATGTCATATAGAGGCACTTTTATTTCTACCGTGTGAGGTATTTTACTTAGTAAAAATTCAATGGACCAAGCAATCTATTCCGTATCGTTTCTGTCTTTTTTAACATCGGTTTAAACTCGTTTCGATTTATTATGTAACAGAAAATATCTATTTCTGTTTGCTTAAAATTACATTTGATAGTACTAGATTTAGCCTTAACGCAAACTGTCCTTCCACAATAGTTTCTAGATCACAATTCTGTTTTAATTTGCCTAACGTACTCATTTTATAATTATTGATGAAAGGATTAATCTATTTGTACGACTTCTTAAAGATCTTGCTGTTACACTGTATACAAACTTTATTTAATAAATGGAATTGTTACTGATATTTCTTCTACTGTTTATGTTTGCCGTATCGTCAACGCTATGTAGGTAAATATTTATCGTCTCAGATCAAAGTAGTTATCAAATGCATTCATTATTTTTCACTTCGACTATGCTTGTCTAGTCGAAAGTAATTTAATACAATATTAGATCACAAAATGGACTGACTTCAAAATATTGTAGTTAAGTTTATATTTAATCTTCAATGTAACGTAAAATTATCATTCGTATTGTAGATAAAAATAGTATCTTCAGGTTTACGATATGTCGTCGAAAATTACGTTGAAAAAACTGCGTTATTTATATATTATGTTACCTAGAAATAAATCTATAAATATGCTATTAATACTTTTAACCAACAGACAAATGGGATTCAATTTAATAAATTTAGCCACAAATAATAAACAGATAAGATATAAATTTTATAATAATTTTTAATAAATTGGAAACTGTTACAAACGCACCTCGTAGAAGAACCAGTAACATAATGAAATCATGAACGCATGCGCTCGACCTTTTATAGGCTCGCCCTTCCCTTAGCTATCAGGTTTCTCAAATTTAGCGATAAGCCACAAACGGCAGAGTGTCAATCTCTCGAGAAGTTTCGCCTCGCAGCCTTATTGGCCCGGATATAAAAGCTTTGTTTTAAAGCTATTAGTTTCTATCCTTTTATAGAAACTTTCATATTGAAAATTCCCAAATTTTGCTAAAATAAAGCATAAATTTCAAATCTACAGCTTTCGAAAACCAAATGGTTTTCCGGTCACGGCACCGATTGATCCGAATTTATACTTTATACGAGGCAAAAGATGGTATTTCGTCATACTTATTTTGAAGTATGACTTACAGCTTTCGAAAATAGTATCCACTTTTTCCTTAAAGCAAGTTATATATTTAAAAAATACAGCTTTCGAAAACCTAATGGTTTTCCGGTCACGGCACAGATGGATTTTAAATATACAACTTGCCAATAGGAAAAAATGGCATTTTCCAGTCACAGCACTGATAACTTGAAATTCCCCGAGAGATTTTTATATCTTTATAATTCATTTAGCAACACATGATTATTATCATAAACTTTAATTTACTACATGTACACTATTCTTCGCGCCCTTGCAAAATATTTAAATAACTCATACCTGCATTTCTATATGTTACTGGCTTTTCTTCACATATTTTTACAACAACGTAATTATTAATCATAACGCATTCAATTTACTTAAATCACGATTTTGATTTCTAAAACAAAGGAATATTCAATATATTTATTTTATATAAATTATTGTGTATTACAAGTGTATTTATCTTACGAAGTATATTTAACGTAGACATCTAAAATATCGGATAATATTAAAAAACGAAATAACATAGTACATTCGATGAATTCTAAAAAGATAAAACCACATAATATAAATACAAATGAAAAATGAAACTAATTTTAACAACTTACATTAACCATATTCTATCTTATAGCTTACAGCCAAGCTATCAGTTTATATTGATCACATTACGATCCTAAGAATTTTCTTCGCCTGATTCGATACCTTTTTCTTTTATACTTACAATAATCTAAACAAAGTATTTTATTTTATAATTATTACTAACGCATATTATATCTACTTATCAATTATTTAATTACGTAATACTCTCTATCGTATAACATATTATATATCGCCGTTCCGTAACAATACTAATTATGACAATCATTTATACTAATAGTTTTTTTATATAGGCAAAAAACGTATAAATTATTTTCGATACCACGTCTAAAACGCGCATTTGAATCCCTTCTATAAGAGATGGCAAATTGAGTTTTGAATCCTAGACTAAGGATAATAAATTATAATGTAAAATACCAGAGTTGCCGTGTCTTAAATCTACTTTACAGAGTTATATAATATTAACGCTGTCATCACGATTATGTAGCAAACATGTCCTAGGCGGTGTAATTTAATATTTAATTGTTTAAAAAATTGATTATTAGTTTTTATTATTATATATGGAAATGCATACATTTTCAAAATAACTTAATCGTTTAAGTACATAATAATATACTTAATCAATTTTATTTATAGCTGAGAAAACGAAATGCTGTTATGTTGGAAGAAACCAAAGACACCATTACTGTACCGGCAGTGTTTATGATTAGAATGTTAGCATGTCTAAATCAAATTAGAAGAGGTAATTATAATATTTCATAAATACAAATATATTTTAATTCTTTGATGAAAAATGAATAATTTTAAATGCATATGAGCAATATTTTTAATAACTACCCTGTTCGAAAAAGTGATGTGTCAGATCCTTTAGAATATAGCAGAGTGTTCAGTAATGGGATTTTTTATATATTACTTTACATTTATTGTATGTATTATTTTTAATACATTTGTGTATAATTTTTATTTTTTATAATTATTTCAATTTTTTATAACGATTTTTTAATGGTCGTATTATATATTAGGTTGTTAAATTTTTGCTTTTTTGCTCTTCATTCAATGCTTTATAAAATGTGTTACAGTGGTCGGATTTACTTTAAATATGCGCCGTTTTGTTCGATAATCTGTTTCCATCTAGACGACAACTTCATAATACCGCTCTCATAGAAATCCCTATCCTTATTTGCGAAGAACAGACACTTTTCACAAGCATCTTTTGAGTCTAACTTTACACCACCAAGGGTGTTCGACATGGACAGGAACAGGTGATAATCACTTGGTGCTATATCCAGGCTATATGGTGGATGCGATAAAACTTCCCATCCGAACTCCCGTAGCTTCTGACGAGTCATCAACGAAGTGTGTGGTCTGGCGTTGTCCTGGTGGAACACTACACCCTTCCTGTTAACTAGATAAATTCCATGATTTGATCAATATTCGTTATCACAAGTCTTCCGCCGGCTGGCTTATCCATGGTATCGTTTTCACCGGCTCTGAATCGTTCAAACTATTTCTCTGCGGTTGGAAGTGATAGCGTGCCATCCCCCAAAACATCATTAATCTCACGGAATATTTCTCTAGCGGATTTGCCTTTGACGAAGGAAAACATTAAAATAGTGCGAATTTCCGCGGTTGTGAACTCCATGTTTATACGTCTATAAATTCTGAACGCAATATCCAAACTAATCATGCATAGCGTCGTTTTGAACGTTGTCAAGACCTGTCAAATGATGTATAGTATTGCCAGATACGAGCTCTGTAGCCCTTTGTACATAGCCGCGAAATTTATAAGACAAAAAGGCGGAAGAGAGGTATTTGACAACCTACTATAACATCTAGAAAAAAGGAAAAGCATGTGAATTTATTAATCATAGAAGATGGTTATATTGATGAAGAAGAAAGTGTAAATACAAGCGTTCTTATGAAGATCTCTCAGCTCATTGTCACTATGTGTGGATTACGAAGTTATCTCGCTTGATAAGTTCTCAAATCACAAAACGTAATGGGAAAATTCATCTTTGCGATAGATGCTTAAATTATTTTCTATCTGAAGAAAAATTAAACTTACATATTATTAATTGTTAAGAAAAAAAATCATTGTAAAATAAAATTACCTACACCGAAGAATAATATTTTAGAATTTAAAAACTTTTCATTCAAAGAGCGTGTACCATTTGTGATATATGCAGATATTAAATGTATGTTAGAACAAATAGAAGATCACATATATGCAAAGCAAAAACATAATGCAATTAGTATTGAGATTTATATAAAGTGCAGTTATGATGACATATAGTGTGAATACTGAAGCTACAGACAAGCAGATAAAGAAATAGGACCATTACCTGCTGAATGGCTAATGCAACAATTGCAAGAGTTTTAAGTAAAAATAACAGAAGTATGCCAGAATGCAAAGCCGATGAATCGACTTACAGACATTGAAACTTTATACTATAACACAGCAAAAGTTTGTGACATTTGCGAAAAGTATTTTAATTGTACAGATAATAAAGTTCAAGGTAATTGTTATCTCACAGGACGATCAGTATATTTTAGAGTTTTATGTTAGCAGTTTTGTAAAATTTAAATATCAGATACCGAGGTCCTGCACATAATTCATGTAATTTCAATTATAAAGATTCCAAAGTCATGCCTGTTATATTTCACAATCTATCGGGGTATGATGCACATTTATTTATTAAAGAGCTCGTAACAATTTTTGAAGAACGTGTATCTGTTCTTTCGGAAAATAAGGAGAAATATATATCATTCACAAAATATATACGAGACATGGATATTAGTTTTAGATTTATTGATTCATTCCGATTTATGCCTTGTTCTCTTGATAAATTAGCATCATATCTAGAAGAGAATAGTATTTTAGAAAATACTTTTAACAAGGCCTTAGATCAAATGAGCAATTTCGATTAGTTAAAAGAAAAGGAATCATCCCATATGAATATATTTCATCGTTTGATAAATTATAAGATACAGAATTGCCAGTCAAAGATGCATTTTACAGTAATTATACAATTCCAACATTACTGATAAAGACTATCAGCATGCTCAACAAGTGTGGCAAGATTTTGATATTCAAACTCTTGGTGAATAGTTAGATCTATATTTAAAAACTGATGCATTGTTGCTTGCCGATGTATTCAAAAACTTTTGAAATAATTGCCTTTAAGCATATCATCTTGATCCAGCCCATTATTATACCACTTTAGATCTATCGTAGAATTCAATGCTAAATTATACAACAAGAAAATTAGAATTGCATACCGATATTGATATGCTCATGTTTATCGATATCAGGTGTGTTATGAGCTAAGGTATCAGGTGTGGTATTAGCTAATGTTCAAATCGATATGCAAAGGCGAATAATAAATATATGGGTAGTGAATTTGATGAAACAAAGGAAAATAAATTTTTGCTTTACTATGACCTACACAATCTTTATGGTTGGTAAATGACTAAATATGTTCCTTACGGATGCTTTGAATGAGAAAAAAATAAAGACGATGTATCAAAATTTCTGAAAATAGCAGATGGATCTCCTACTCGATATATTCTAGAGATCAATTTAGAATATTCAGAAAATATTTATGATTTACATATAGATTGCCGCTGTGGTCAGAACATACTACAGCACCACGAAGTAAAATGAAGAAACTATTAGCAACTTCATACAATAAAAAATGCTATATAATTCACTACAGAGCATTGCAAGAAGTAGTTAAATATGGTTTACGCTTAAAAAAGATAGATAGAGTATTAAAATTTAATCAGCAAGCATGGCTCAAAGACTATATAGTTTTAAATAGCGTAATAAGAAAACAATCAAAAAATGAATTCGAAAAGTTATTTTTCAAATTTTTAAATAATGCTATTTATGGAAAGACAATGGAAAATGAAAAGAAAAGAGTAGATGTGAAGCTAGTGAATAAATGGCATGGACCGTATGATGCAAAAGCACTAATAGTAAGTCCAAAATTTCATAATTGCTCAATTTCTTATGAAAATTTCGTTGCTGTAAAGTTACAAAGCACTGAAATTCAGATTAGAAAACCTATTTAATTGGACTGTCTGTATTATATTTGTGGAAAACAAAAATTTATAGATTTCAGTATGAGCACATGCAAAATAAAGTTGGTAATAACTGTAAATTATTATATACAGATACTGATAGTTTGGTATATGAAGTAAAAAATATTGATATGTACGATTTGATGCGGAAGGACATTCATGAATTTGATACATGAGATTACGCTTAGAATAATCCTTATAAAATGCCACAAACAAATTAGAAAATTGTTGGACTCATGAAGGATGAGTGCAATGGTAAAATTTTAACAGAATTTATTGGGTTGCGGAGTAAAATGTATAGTATGAAGTTTCAAGGACAAGTACAGATTAAGAAAGCGAGAGGTGTGAAAAGTGAAATATAAATGTTAAAAATGCTATAGTGAAAACTATAATTAATTTTAAAAATTATGTGCATTGCTTGGAAGAAAGAGCCATTATCCATAGAGATCAGTATAATATTCGATCAAGACTTCATATTGTACATACAGAAAAACAAAACAAAATAGCCTTAAATCCGTTTGATGATAAGCGTTTTATAGAAACAGGATTAACAGATACTCTTCCATGGGGTCATTACAGCATACGTCAACATGAACGTGCATTAAATGAAGGAGTCGCTAGAGGGATGAGAGATGACAATGTAAACGAACAAATATTACAACAACCATTAACTGAACAAGTTGCAATGAGAATACAAGGATACAAGGGCAGTAGTCACTTAGTAGAACAATCAAATAAACAAACCATAACATGCATTGGATACAAGGCAAACTGCTCGAGTTTACAAGGGTAATCAGAACTAATCGGCACAGAAACGAGGAGCGGAGAGCGATAGAGCTTACATAAACAATAGATGAGCTCAATCGATATGGAGGGGGAAGATGGAGGGGATATATACCTTATGGAGGGGAAATATATATATATATATATATATATATATATATATATATGTATGTGTGTATGTATGTGTAAAATTATATATCACAGTCTAACTATGTATAATGTGAAATAAATTAAACAGCATTTTTATCTTAACTATAGCTGTGTTTATTTGTCCTCGTTGTATACAAAATTACTTTACATATTCTTATTTTATAATTTATTATCACTCGACTTGCACACTCTCTTTATTAGTCCAACTATTATGCGCACTATGAAATCTAAGCCACTTGACGAAAACTTTATCTCCTCGACGATTGAGAATTTTTTCAACGAGGTAAACATCTGGATACTCGGTGAGTAACAGCTCTTGTTCATAGAAAGATTCAGCGATGGGTTGATTTTTATAATCTTTTAAATGGCAAGTTATTGGATTTGTTGCTATAACCCTGCAGATGATGAATACTTCTGTAGGTTAGTTAGGTGTATACCCTTTGTCAAAATTCTACTTTAATTTACTCAATCGTATTTTATCTCCAAGCTTCAATCTATTAAATTATTTCCCTATTTTTGCTCTGCCAAGTAAGGTTCTTAAAATTTTTGCTTTATTTGCAATTGTAATATCTTTCGGCTTGACCCCTATAGTTCTATGCTTTGTCGCATTATAAGAAGTTATTAAATTCGGTAAAATATCAATCCACTTATAATTTCCGCGGAGACTAAACTGTATTCATATTTTTTCTTTCAAAGTATGATTAAAACGTTCATATATAGATACTTTCAGATTACTATATGTTGATTCTAGATTAATTTGATTTTTTCTCATTAGTTCTGGAAACTCTGCATTGTAAAATTCTTTGCCTCTATCTGTATGTAGATTTTTTGGTATACGTCCATGCTTGAAAATAATATTAAAAGCTGATGTCACGTCTTTACTAGTTTTTCGTTTCAAGGGAGCCATGCACATTTTGATAAGCTGTCGATGACTGTAACTATGTATTTGTATCCTTTATTTTCTCGAGCATAAGGTTGCATTTCAACGAGATCAGCTTGCCATGTCTTATATCACGTAGTTCAAATTGTCATTAAATATAAATTGGACGAGCATGCTTATGAATTTCTTTCACTATTTCCATTTTTTCTTTCATTGAATACGTGTGTTTTTGCTGCTAACTCTATAAGTTGTTTTATCTTGTTATTAATAGAAATTAATTCAATCCTAATTTTCGATTTATACGCATTTAATGAAGTTTTTGATTGAGCAATTCTTTTTTCCAATTCTACTACAGATGGTCGTATTGCTGGTAAAACATCGATTTTTTCATTTTCATTTACCTCACTCAAAAGTTTTAATAAATTTGACGTTTCCTCTTGCACATGAGTTCTCAATGTATCAAAATCAACTGCATCGGTTAATTTAACTGGCGGTGCAAGATTAGACAGTCGTTTATTTTCGATGTCATACAGACTATCATATGTAAATTTAAATCAAACACCAGGTGGGCCTTGGCTACCTTCAATTTTTTCTAACTTACATCCGAATACGTCGACACTCATTGTTAAAATAATTAGAGTATTGTGATTGTATTTTAATATATTACACCAGCCTCGTGCAGCTCCTCGACAATAGAGTATATTTCATTCGTGTGACTTTGATTTCCCTCAGATTATTCAGCCAACAATACTCTTAATCGATTTACTAACTCACTCGCATTATCCCAGTATACATAGTCTAATGGTATATTTTTTTTGCACAATTTTAAATCAAAATTTTTCATTCCTTGATTTTATCATAATCTTTTTTATGAGCATCGATGCTTCGAAAATTTTCTGATAAGTTTGACGATCGTTATTGTTAATAAGTTTTACATTTGGTAATTTCCTAAATAATAGTTACAATAATCTATGATATTGCTGTTGGTGAAATTTATCGGTAAATTAATTTAATTGTACTTATGTCGACTGTTCATATACAAATTAATAAATATTTTTTTATTGGTCTCACAGTCCAATCAATTCAATCTAAAAATAAAAATAAAAATAAAATAAAAATTAAATTAAAAATTAAATTAAAATTAGAATGACAATCAGACTGTCCTTGTTTACATTCACCCCCGTAGACTAATCTGAAAATAAACTATTAGCTGAAAAAATTCTTTGTTAGTAAAGTGCAGTCTGACTGTCCCCAATACCCTTACCTAATTGAAGACTTGTCCTTTTTTTTATAACAAGTCTTCAATTAGGTAAGGGTGTTGGGGATAGTCAGACAGCAGTTTACTAACAAAGAATTTTTTCAGCTAATATTTTATTTAGTCTGACTGTCATTATAATTTTAATTTAATTTTTAAATTAATTTTTATTTTTATTTTTAATTTTTATTTTATTTTTATTTTTATTTTTATTTTTAGATTGAATTGATTGGACTGTTGTAAGACCAATAAAAAATTATTTATTCATTTATCGGTAAATTTCTAATCATAAAATCATTATTTTTCTTATGTACTCCATACACGAAATCAAGAACTGTATGGCGATTAAGATTCGCCATAGCTAAATATTTTTGAAGATTTTTATCATCTTGCTCTATATCGCTCTCAGCTGATCCGAAGAGAGTGTAATAGTCACTAATATGGGTATTAGTATCACAATTACCGCAGTCTTCATCGGACAACGATTTTTTAATTTTTTTTTTCTCTTTAAAGGTAGATAAATTTTTTTCTCTCTTTTTTTAATATTTGATACATCAGATGCTTCTGCAACGGTAATGAGTTTATTCAGAGGAGTAACAATTGGTTTGAAGGTTTTCTCTAATGTATGTTCTACATTCGCTCGATCATATTTTAATAATTTATATTTACGTCTTATTGCTTTACATGACTTTTCCAGATGATGCAATATTGTTTTTTCTCGATGATAATCGGCCATATTGAGTGTTCAACTTTCAAAACCATAATGTTCAGTATATTTATTTTGTGCTATATTTATAGTAAAATAGTCAAACCCTTTTCTATATCTACCATAATTTATGTTTTGATCTTTATCAATGACTATAAAACTATGCTTACCATCATTCCAACAAGTAGAGCATATTTTTTTTTTAATTTATTAAAAAACATATCTGAATTTACATGGTCGAGATATATGTGTTTTAAATTAACCTCATCGTATCGAAACAATATCAATAAATTAACATTATCCCTTACAATCTCGATATATCCTCGAAGTAGAGCTCCTTCCAAAGTCGAACAAAAGTATTATAGTATACGAGCAATTATATATGTTCTCAATTATTGATCCGGACTATGGGGCAAAGTGTTGACTACTAGGCTAAACAAAGGCATGGTGATGTGCACTGATCGCAAGAGAGAGAGAGAGAGAGAGAGAGAGAGAGAGAGAGAAAGCCATATAGCTCTCTTCCTTTACTCTGCTCCATATTACGGTGATAGGTGGGGTCGTGCAATTGCACCCTTCAATGACAAAGAAATCTGCGCGCTGTAAGAGAGAGAGAGAGAGAGAGCTATAATTTTCTCTTCTTCTAGCACAAGAAAGAGAGTGAGAGAGAGAGAGAGAGAATTATATAGCGCTAGGGGAGGTAGGCGCAGCGTAGCGTTAGCGCTGTCAACTAAGAGAGTTCAGGATCACCGGAAGTGATGCCGTAGGGGGAGCGTGACGTCACAGCTGCTGACGTCAGATCGCAATTAGTTCCGGTGATCCAGAACTCTCTTGTAAATGCTTGCTGTTTGTCAAGAACTGACTCTAGCAGTTACAACTGATTTTGATATATTCCAAAGGTTATAAACTAATTTTAAGCGTATAGTAAACAAAACACTTTGACATATTAATTATTTGATTTATGCGATATATAATTGCATCAAAACTTGCAATTAAGTTGATTACTATGCAAAAAACGATCGTAATATGAACAGAAGCACAAAAACTGATCCAAATGCAGACAAAGCTCGAGCTCACATTGCTAAACCCGATCAAATTTACTTGCAAATACTCAAATAGTAAGTCCTGTCCCACTAGCCGTATTTGCCATATATTACGACGTCCCATTTTTTGACGGATGGTCTGGATAATTAAAAGTTTCAATCATATCAAGACATAAAAAATAGATTGATTTCAGAATAGCCTCAAAAAACGAATATTTCTACAAACAAGGTATTCGAATTATACTAGACAAATGGGACAATGTTGTAGCTAGCGATGGGCAAGAATTTGAATTATTTTTTCTATCTAATCTTTTTTTCACAATAAAGTTCCAATTTTATCAAAACAATATCAAGAACTTAATTCGCACTTATGTATTTAATATTATTTCAGGTGGAGTTATTTATGAACAATTGGAAAGACCTGACTTTTGTAGTCTCTGAATTTAAATTATAGGTCTTTTTTTTTAAAACTCATCTGATTTTTTGTTATCCATATCTATAACAATTTTTTAAAATAATTCGGTTTTTCAAGACACAGAAAACACCGGTGCTTATATCTATTTCATAATTTATTAATAATTGTTAAAAATAGTTTTAATTTTATGATAAACACTTTTAGACTTAAATATTAAAGTTAAAATCATTAATATATTTGATACATGTAATATAATTTCCAGAAAAATTGATCTGTTAAAATTGTGATTTCCTTTACTACATATGGGTACGCTACAGACCATAATAACGGGCCTATATTTTACTTTTTTTGAATATTGATTATTCAATTGTTTTAACGTATATTTATATTTATAATGCCTATATTTGAGAATTTAATTTTAGATAACAATATAGTTTGTAAAGCTTCGAAATGTAAAAAAATGTATTCCATTTCGATTACTATTACTATTACATAGAAAAAGAATTTACAAAGAATTTAAAAATTAAATGCTGTATTAAATAAATTGAAACATATAACGACATATTATTTATTTATTTTTAGGCCGAGGACGAAATCGAAGAAGAAGCGGAGATGAAGAATAAAAAACAATATTTGGACACATGAAATCTATTAATTATTTTCTAATAATTATTGCACTGATTATAAAAGTTTACTATTTATTATATCAATTTTATGACGTATAAAAAACAGAATAAAATTTTTAGTTTTTGTGCGAAAAAAGTCAAAGAACACATGTGATACGTAGATGCAATGCGATAATATATTGCTGGAATGAATTCAATTTGTATTGGAATATATGTGTTTTAAATTAATCTCATCGTATCGAAACAATATCAATAAATTAACATTATCCCTTGCAAATTGTTTTGAAACTTGTGCATATGATTGACAAAAATAAAAACAGTCAATATTCTTATGTCTTCCCAGTCAATATTCTTATGTCCTGTCTCTCGCAAGCAATATCATCAAAAATCATAATAGAGTTAGGAAGCACGCTGTCAGGTGATACTACTGCTTCATGTTCGCTGAATATAAAATATTGTACGCTCTCTATTGGCTCCAACAGCTTTTATAAATACTTGTATTTTGCTTGATTTAATGATTTTGAAGAAATATAAATAGTTTCAAATCTAAGACCATTCGGACGAGTTATAAGAGTCAATAAGCTATCGGTTTTCCCGCAATTTGAAGGTCTTGAAATAACTGCTCGTATACTACCCGGCAGCATATCTCTATGCCGTTTACTCTTCTTTTTCTTCTCAGTAAAAGAGTCAAAATTTATAACAGGTTGAGTACTCTTTGAATTACATGTTTGCACATCACGGTTTTAATTGATACTGTAGCAATAGAGTATAAATAGCATGTTTATATATAAAATTAATTAGTATCATTTTATCTTTCGATACAGAATGATCGTTCATAAGCGAGAAGGTGGTGGAGTATTGAATAAGATACTTAGACACTTACCTATTGAACTGCATTTATCAGGTTATCAATACTGCGGTCCTGGGACAAAATTGAAAAAACGTATGGCTTGTGGTAATCCTGGGATAAAGGCCCTTGATTCTGCTTGCAAAGAACACGACATAGCATATTCCAACATTGTTCATCATAAGCAAGCTACGCATGCTGAAGATCGAATTCTCACAGACAAAGTTCGCTTACATCTTAAATCAAAGGACGCAAGTGTGGCCGAAAAGGCTGCTACACTTGCTGTCTATAATGCAATGAAACTTCAAATAAAGTTAGGAATGGGATTAAAGAAAAAAAAATAAGAAACCTAAATTGCCTGGTAACAAAAAATAAATCAACCTTGAAAAAAATAATTAAATCTACTGTATATTGAATGATTTAAAGGACGTTCGCGAAGCCGTTAAAAGGGCCGGCGATAAAGGCAATGCTATAATTCCAAGGATATTGCCACTTCCTCCAAAACTTGGCGGTGTTTTACCATTTCTTATATCTCTATTTGCCAGTGTGAGTGCAACTAGAGCATTGGCAGAGGGTGCTGCTAGAGTAGCAAAAGCTGTTAATGATACAAAAGCAGCAAAGCAAGAGTTAGAAGAAAATCGAAGACATAATAAAACAATGGAAGCAATTGCTCTTGGAAAAAATCTTTATTTGAAACCTTACCAAAAATGTTATGGTCTTTATTTAAAACCGTATAAAAGTAATAGAAAAGGTCTCTACTGAAAACCATATACAGACAAAGGATTATTAAAAAAAAGTTACTCTGTAGAATTACCCGACTACTGACCTTTATCTGACATTGATTTAATAAAATACGATCGTATTTTAAAAATTTCCATGTTTCGTGGTGTATTTATGCGTAATGCATTGCCAAATAATGATCCTTATAATGAATCAGGTATTGTAAACCTTGATGATGCGAGTGGTCCTAGAACTCATTGGGTTGCATATCGGAAACAAGATAATAGAGTGTTATATTTCCATAGTTTTGATGACTTTAAGTCACCCTTAGATCTTATAATTGTTTGACATTATATTTTTACCCACATTCTATGTAATAATTTTCGAAGTAGTTCTATATAATATCAAACATTTTGTAAAACAAGTCGTTATTAATTTAACCACGATGAATGAATCATTTAATTTGACGCTTTCTCGCACATCATCTATTTTTGAAGCTGAATATTTTCCTCCTATTGAGCTCTCATCCAATAAAAATTATGTTCTCGGTTTAGTCAAGCTTTTAACATTTATCTCGACTCCCATTACTGATGAAAGCAACAACAAATTTAATGTCGATAAAGAAGAAATTGCACTACCGAACGGTAGTTACAAAATTGAAGATATTGAAAATTACCTGACGTAGAGATTAACTTTTAAAGGTATGATATTAAGTCTTAAGCCTAATAACAGCACGCTTCTTAGTGTTATTGAGTGTAGTCATCAAATCAATTTTGAACCTCAGTATTCACTTGGAAACTTGGGCTTTCAACAGCGAATTTTGAAGGCAGGTATTCGACACAATTCTGATTTACCAGTAACTATTTTAAAGACCAATTCCTTGAGAATCGAGAACAGTATTACAGCCCGTGCCTATATAAATAATCGTCGTGCGCACACAATTCATGAATTTTTCCCAACAGTGCCACGAGGATATAAGATCATTGAACTACCTTCATATGTCATTTACCTTCCAGTTGCTGTCAAGTGCATATATCATATAGAATTACGCATCGTCGATCAAAACGGGGATCTTGTGAATTTCCGAGGAGAGGTTATAATAATTAGATTACACGTTAAACCAGTAGCTGATTCCGACGGGAATTATTTACAACGCTTCTGGATATATTAATAGTCAGTCATGTCAGCAAACCACCAGCCTTCCTCCGACTTTCAAACAAATCAGTCGTCTGAGCAAAGTAAAAAAAATAAATTAAAGTGCCATCGTCTTTCTTGTTAGAAGACAGCTTTGAATCACAAGTCAGCAGTCAAGGAACTTACACTTCAAAATATTCAATTCCTAAAAACTATAGGTCTAAAAGTCATCACTCCTGGTGGAAAAAAATTGTATTTTCTTCAACCGTATGCAAAGAAATGACAGTCGTTTTAAGTGTAGAATCACCTGTCGCATTTGATGAATCAATTGTGCATTATGAGGTTCAGGCTCATCAGCCTTACACAACAACTAATTTTAGTAACAGCGATGAAATTCGTATATCTATTCAACATCAAGACTTGTGTCTTTTACCTTCACTTAGTTCACTACGTGTATGCGGCAAACATACGAAAAATGATGGTACAAGGTTTCAAAATACTAAATTTGTGAACAACGCGATCTGTTACTTATTTGAAGATATGAATTGAACGCAACAGAAATTGATAGGTGTAAAAATACTAGAATAACAAGCCTTATGTAAGGTTGGCTTTGTTTAAGTCTGAATCAAAGTATAATAATAAAGAATGCAGGATGGCTTCATATAGAAGAGTGTAATACAATCGCAGGTAATTTAAACTATTTTGATGCATGCTTTCCCCTCAACATGATTTTCGGTTTTGCTGAAGATTACCGTAAAATTATAATTAATGCAAGGCATGAACTTGTTCTTCTCAAATCACGTAACGATTTAAACACTGTTGTGCAAACAGCAACACTGAGATCAACAGATAATGCACAACTATATGAAAATTTCAAAATAGAGATTACAAAGATCGAATGGTTAATATCATATGCCATAGTTTCCGATGAATACAAGCTTCGACTACTAAGACACTTGGAAAAAGATCATCCGATCTCTATAAGTTTTCATACTTGGGAGCTCTATGAATATCTGCTTTTTCCCGCTACATCCAGGCACGTTTGGGCTGTGAAAACGACTAATCAAATGGAAAAGCCACGATTCGTTATTCTCGCACTTCAAACAAATAGAAAAGAATAAGATACAAATTCCAGTCGCTTTGACCATTCTGATATCAGTAATATTAAACTTTTTATCAATTCTCAATACTATCCGTATGGAAATTTAAATATTGATATTACTAAAAATCAATATTCGATATTGTATGATATATATGCAAATTTTCAAAATGTCTACTACAACAAGGAGTTTCAGACTATTTTAAAGAAAACAGATTTCCGAGATCATATGCGACTTATAGCTATTGATGTTCAAAGCAAAACGAGTCACTGAAAAGCGCATCCGTTCATGTACGCCTAGAATTTGAATCAAAAAATAATTTTCCACCAAATACGTCAGCTTACTGCTTAATTTTGCATTATCCTATCATGCAATACCACCCTATGAGTGGCGACATTAAGAAGTTGTAAACTGGTAATGGGAATGTGATATATGTAAGTAAAATTTTTTTGTCAAAAGTTCTCAGTCAAGATAGAGTATGTCGTTGGTATGCAAGGCTTCAAGCAGGGTGACAATGAATATCTACTGAAAGAGCTTGCCATTTTATCACTCAAAGACGATTCACAACATATAGTATAGTTATTTAAAAAGTCATTTTCTCGTGAATGACTTCCAGATTATATCAGAGCGCAAAATAAATGGCTTGGAATGAATTATCATGGTATTTCATGGAATTCAGAGCAGTTTTGCTATAATTAAATTGTCAATAACTTTATGAAAATTTACCGAATGCAACTAAAATATTCACTAATGGCAAAATAAAAGATAATAGTTAGCTAGATTTAAAAGATATTATTTTATCGTTTACGATATTAACACTGTGAATTTATTATTCTGCGAGTGGAAGAAACAGAAGTGCAAGAATGCTCTAACAGTATGCACCAATCATAATGCAACATACAAAATTATGTGTGCTCTGCACAATATAAAACTATTAAAAAAATATTATCTCGATATATCCTCGAAGTAGAGCTCCTTCCAAAGTCGAACAAAAGTATTATAGTATACGAGCAATTATATATGTTCTCAATTATTGATATGAAAAAAGACAAAGAAATCTGCGCGCAGTAAGAGAGAGAGAGAGAGAGAGAGAGAGAGAGAGAGAGCTATAATTTTCTCTCCTTCTAGCACAAGAAAGAGAGTGAGAGAGAGAGAGAGAATTATATAGCGCTAGGGGAGGTAGGTGCAGCGTAGCGTTAGCGCTGTCAACTAAGAGAGTTCAGGATCACCGGAAGTGATGCCGTAGGGGGAGCGTGACGTCACAGCTGCTGACGTCAGATCGCAATTAGTTCCGGTGATCCAGAACTCTCTTGTAAATGCTTGCTGTTTGTCAAGAACTGACTCTAGCAGTTACAACTAGCTGATTTTGATATATTCCAAAGGTTATAAACTAATTTTAAGCGTATAGTAAACAAAACACTTTGACATATTAATTATTTGATTTGTACGATATATAATTGCATCAAAACTTGCAATTAAGTTGATTACTATGCCAAAAACGATCGTAATATGAACAGAAGCACAAAAACTGATCCAAATGCAGACAAAGCTCGAGCTCACATTGCTAAACCCGATCAAATTTACTTGCAAATACTCAAATAGTAAGTCCTGTCCCACTAGCCGTATTTGCCATATATTACGACGTCCCATTTTTTGACGGATGGTCTGGATAATTAAAAGTTTCAATCATATCAAGACATAAAAAATAGATTGATTTCAGAATAGCCTCAAAAAACGAATATTTCTACAAACAAGGTATTCGAATTATACTAGACAAATGGGACAATGTTGTAGCTTGCGATGGGCAAGAATTTGAATTATTTTTTCTATCTAATCTTTTTTTCACAATAAAGTTCCAATTTTATCAAAACAATATCAAGAACTTAATTCGCACTTATGTATTTAATATTATTTCAGGTGGAGTTATTTATGAACAATTGGAAAGACCTGACTTTTGTAGTCTCTGAATTTAAATTATAGGTCTTTTTTTTTAAAACTCATCTGATTTTTTGTTATCCATATCTATAACAATTTTTTAAAATAATTCGGTTTTTCAAGACACAGAAAACACCGGTGCTTATATCTATTTCATAATTTATTAATAATTGTTAAAAATAGTTTTAATTTTATGATAAACACTTTTAGACTTAAATATTAAAGTTAAAATCATTAATATATTTGATACATGTAATATAATTTCCAGAAAAATTGATCTGCTAAAATTGTGATTTCCTTTACTACATATGGGTACGCTACAGACCACAATAACGGGCCTATATTTTACTTTTTTTGAATATTGATTATTCAATTGTTTTAACGTATATTTATATTTATAATGCCTATATTTGAGAATTTAATTTTAGATAACAATATAGTTTGTAAAGCTTCGAAATGTAAAAAAATGTATTCCATTTCGATTACTATTACTATTACATAGAAAAAGAATTTACAAAGAATTTAAAAATCAAATGCTGTATTAAATAAATTGAAACATATAACGACATATTATTTATTTATTTTTAGGCCGAGGACGAAATCGAAGAAGAAGCGGAGATGAAGAATAAAAAACAATATTTGGACACATGAAATCTATTAATTATTTTCTAATAATTATTGCACTGATTATAAAAGTTTACTATTTATTATATCAATTTTATGACGTATAAAAAACAGAATAAAATTTTTAGTTTTTGTGCGAAAAAAGTCAAAGAACACATGTGATACGTAGATGCAATGCGATAATATATTGCTGGAATGAATTCAATTTGTATTGGAATCTTGGTAATTAATTTGTTAATGACAAATGTTTATAAAATTGAATGTGTCAGACTTAATATAAGTACGACATATTATATGCATTTGCTTTTAGGCGTTGCTTTAGGCGCTTTAGGCGTAAAAGAGATTAGTTCATTATGGATACAATATTTTATTTTGAAAAATTGTAATTAATATATATGCTAATTTATTACTTAAAATATTTTTTAAATTGTTAGTATAAAATATAGATACCTTGTTATGATATCAAATAAGAGTACAGTATATTTTTAGATAAGAAAGAACGTGCCTTAAGTTTTTGGAAAGCTTGAGAATAATTTTGATTGACTTTAAGTAATGATATTAACATTTAGAATTTCAATTTTTATCTATTATTACATCGCAAAATTAAATTCAATGTTGTAGTTACTGCATGAGAAAAATGTCAAAAGAATAATTCGATTAGTCAAAACATAAATTAGTTTTGGAGAAAATGTAATGAACAAGAATAATACAATTTTTCAAACATTAATTCACAGGAATATCAAATTTTTGAACGACCTATATAAATATTATGTTTTAAGTTTCACTAGTGAAAACATTTTTAACGTTTCAAATATATTACTAAATTTGCGCGATAATCAAAATTACAAATTTATTGATTTATGCACTTATAAATATAAATCGAGTTTGCAAACTAAAATAACGAGTTCTATTTATAATAGACATTTCCCTCATTTTATTAATAAAAATTAGTTTAATATTATAATATTAATTATATATATGAATTACAAAGATAGTAAAATAAAGTATATTAGATATGAACATTTAAAAGATTTGTTATAAAAGTTGTAATTAAAATTGATAAAATTATGCAATGTAAATAGTAGATTAAATCTTTCTGAAATAAAAAGTAATTTTTACTTCATTGTAAATTTTTTTTCTTTTTCTTTCAGAATGAATCCACTTTTTTATATTAAATGTAATGAGGGACTTACACTGATCAGTTGTTTAAAACTATTTTTTAATAAATTCTATAAAAATATTAACAAAACACATTTTTTTATAATTTTTAAATAATTTAGTGGAGTATTTATTAATTATTGAAGTTACTTAAAAATTTAATCTGCTTTTAAATCGATATTTTCATCATGGGGACTACCCGGCCATGCATCATCATCGAAGGCCAAGCCAAATATTCATGACGCCAAGCTCATGCTCTGTATATGGTGGGACCAGCTAGGTGTGGTTTACTATGAGCTTCTGAAACCGAATGAAAGGATCACAGGCGAGGTCTATCGACGACAATTGATGCGTTTGAGCCGCGCACTGCGAGAAAAACGGCCACAATACTCCGACAGGCACGACAAAGTTATTTTGCAACATGACAATGCTCGCCCACATGTTGCACCGCCGGTGAAAACATACTTAGAAACGCTCAAATGGGAAGTCCTACCCCACCCGCCGTATAGTCCAGACGTTGCTCCGTCTGATTACCATCTCTTCAGATCGATGACGCATGGCCTGGCTGACCAGCACTTCCATTCCTACGAGGAATCCAAAAAATGGGTGGATGACTGGATAGAGGCCAAACCGGTCGAATTTTTTCGCAACGGGATTCGTATGTTGCCAGAAAGATGGGAAAAAGTTGTAGCTAGCGATGGCCAATACTTTCAATAATTCATTTGTAACCATTTTTTCACAATAAAGGCTCAAAATTTGAAAAAAAAACGGGAAAGACTTATTCACATACCTGATATAATACATAATTTACACACTAACCTTTGTTTCTTGACTAACGTTGATCCTGAGTTGCTGTAAACGACTTCAGATTTTGTCTTCACACAGTTTAACGCGTACTTTATTCACCTTATTAGATAATATGTATATTGGAATTTTAATAAATTTTTATCAATATTCGGTCGCAAATCTCTGCGTCGTATATATAATATTTATTTTGCTAATTCTTACTTTGCTTTAATACTTTTAATTTTTTCTTCTATGTGGGAACGGGTAGGTCTTCTTCTTCTTGGTCTAAACTCCATGTATGTTGGAAATTTTTAGCATATTACTCAACCATAGCTTTTATCATCCGATTATCCTTTCGTAGAGGTTGTACTGCAGTAAATACGATAGCGATGTTCGATGTTCAAATTTCATAGATTTTAAAAATTAATGACTTTTTTTAGAAATAAATTTCTGATCGTTATCACTTAAAATTACTCGCGGGAATCCAAAATATAAATTTATCTCTTCTTTTATTGTCATCACGATGGTGACAGGTGTCACTTTTCATAGTGCTTTTAGCTTTATCCACTCCTGCTACCAAATCTTTATGATTTTTTTGAAACTCATCCTCGTTCATGTTATATTACTCATAATTTGCATTCGTCTCTATGTCTTTATTCGTTAATATCTAACGAATGGAAAATATCTCGAATTAATCCATTATTTTTGATCCTATAAGAAGCAAAATCTTTCGAATTATGTTTTTGTAGGCTTAAATATTCATGGGAAACATTTATTTGCAATACACGAATTGCATTCGCATCAATAGGATATCATAAGAAGATATCTGTAATGTTGTATTATATTCCCTTTCTATACTGTACAACAAACTATACTCTGTGGTTTCGAGCGTCCATCGCATTAGTTTACCTAATGATTCTTTATTTTTTCCAATCATGTGAAAAATTAATGATCCATTAATATTGGAAACATAATAAGTAGCATAAGTAGGTAAATATAAATAAGACTATAAATGTGTAAAATTGTCGTATACTTTTTATTGCGCTATATTTGCGTTATCGTTGTGACTGATCCTAATCATAACAATCTTGCATTAGAATGCAGCATAAACGAGAAATTCCAATTCGGATATGCTAAAACAAGAGCTTCTGTTACATTTTTATAATCCATTCTATTTTTTTATCCAATAAAGTATTTAACGAAGTTCCTATTATAGATAAGTCATTATAAAACACATATACCGTGAACACATTCCAAAAAAGTGTTTTCACCATGCGTAATTATGACAAATACTATTTTGTTCTGTATTCTTACATCTACAAAATATACTTTTCAAAAAGATGGTGTCTCTATTAGGTCAAAATTATTAAATATTTCCGAGTACAAGTTATGTAGCGTGTCTGCGCACGACCCAGTTGATACTTCAAAACCCCACAGTAATGAAAAATCAACTTTTCTAGTGGTTGGCTCAACCAATTTTCAAAATTCAAATAGCGTTTAATGGTCTTACTTATAAACTTTTAATAAACCTAACTAAGTCAAGACTAACATATTAAAATCTTAATATAATATAACATAATGAATATTAAAATTAAAAAAAATATAAAAGTATCAGATTTTTTACGTGCCCTGAGTATGCTGTGATCTTATATATTTAATAACTGTTGATTTAACAGGCATGAAAAAAATTTTTCAAGCAAAAACCTTAAATAGGTGTCTATTATTTCTATGTATAGTAGATGTAAAAAATTTTAGATAATTATAAAATGTCAAGTTCAGATTGGCTTGCGATTTGTAAAAGAATAATTTCATATCATTTAGAGTGCAGTATTTAAGAAATTTCCAATGCTCCATTTTTCTATAAAAAAGTGGGTTGAGACGAAGCATAAAAAACTAAACTAAGGCCAAGTCTTTGGCAGATCGGAGCATTACGCCTTGAGACGTCATCTCGGCCCGGTACTGTAATGCGCATGGTAATTTTTTTATTTTTCGTAAAAAATGTTTAGAAGATTTCCTAAGCTTCAAAATTGTTTCGTAAGGGGTTTTTGGGGTTGCTGAATATGATTCTGCAACCAAACTTTCGAAATTCAAATGGTGAATTTATGAAAGAATCATGTTCAAAGGCCTAAATAACGTTAAGGACCCATTTAGTTGTGCTTGCTTAATGAAAAAACATATAACGTCAACACAAAAACATATCACGTAGGCTTCATTCCGGCCCTCTAAAGGATATATATGTAACGTGAGTTACAACAGTGGCAAAAATAATTAAATTCCCACTAAACATTGTCGCTCCAGATTACCTCCAAACTGCGTCCAAACGATGTGTGTGAATGTGTGCCGATTGTCGCCCATCTGCCGCGCATTCTATGCCCAGATTGGAGCCACGATGTGGAGGTAGTCTGCGCGTTTGGAATGGATTCACTCTGTCACCAAACAGTCGGTAATGTGGGCGGATTTTGTATATGCGTGTATAGGTGTGGGTGTTGATACTATATATATATATATATATATATATATATATATATATATATATATATATATATATACATACAAGAAATATATTCAATTTTTAAAAAAAACATTTACTCAAAAGAATGAAATAATGTTCTCAAATATTATATAAAAATCTATATTTCTATAAATAATTGACCGTAATTTACCTATCGTCGCTTCTGTATAAAAAGCTGCTTCAATGTAGAATTCAAGAACTAAATTTACAAGGGAGATTGAGGTTAATAATCAGTTGAATTTTTTGGACATTAATGTCATTAGATGTAGTAATAATAAGGTGAAACTTAATTGGTACAGAAAGCCTACTTGGTCAGGTAGGTTTTTAGATTTTAATTCACACCACCAATTCAGAAACAAAATTGGAGCATTAAAAGGTGTCATTGACAGAGCAATAAAATTGCTACATAAAGATTTGAGACAAAATAATTTATAGATAGTAAGAGAAACTTTCATTAATAATGGTTATCCAATTGAATTTATTAATAGATTAATTGCTGAGAGATTCTTTGACATTTATTATACCGAAAAGACATAATGCACGAGTTGATGTTAACAGAGGTAAAATTATTGTCTTACCATATGTTAGAGGATTATCTGAAAGAATTTAAAGAAATTTTCGGAAATATAACAGTCAAATTTTCTTTAAAAATAGCAATAATTTGAGTAGGTTGTTTAATAATTGCAAGGATGGGGATGATTTATGTTTAAAATCAGGAGTTGTTTACAAGATTAATTGTATGGATTGTAATAAATACTATATTGCACAAACAGGTAGATATTTAAAAAAGAGAATTTATGAACAGAAATATAGTTTGCGTAGCTCACATATTACTTTCGATTTAAAGGAGCATTGTTTAAAGTTTTTACATTCTTTTGATTTTGTGAATGTTGATATTTTGGAACGTGGTAGTAATAATAAGTATAAAAGGGAGAGTCTTGAAAGTATTCACATTTCCAGAAATAGGAATAATGTGAATTTAATGTTAGAGTTTAATAAATTGGACAATGTTCATCATTCCTTATTAAGTTGATTGGTTTTGAACAATTTGTGCAGAGGGGGAATTTATATTTAATTTACTAAATTTGGTAGTGGGGATAAGGTATATGTAGATTAGAATATAAGGTTAAGTTTAGTTTAGTTTAGTCCCTGATGAGGAGCCGTAGCGAGCTCGAAACGTTGGACTGGATCTTCAATTAGGTAAGGGCGTTGGGGACAGTTAGACTGCACTTTACTAACAAAAATTTTTTCAGCTAATAGTTTATTTTCAGATTAGTCTACGGGGATGACTGTATACAAGGACAGTCTGACTGTCATTATAATTTTTAATGTAATTTTTATTTTTATTTTTATTATTTTTGTGTATTGATGTATTAATGTTAATGTACACATGTATTGATATCGTTACGTATTGTTTTCGACTGATTTGATTGGCTGTAAGACCAATGAAAAAAAATAATATATTAGTTAATCACAATCAGGTAGAAATTGACTGGTTAAATAATTTATATTAAACACTTCATGTTCTTACTTTCCTTCTTTTTTTTTTAAATGTTTGAAACTTCTCCAGCAGCCATCCTTTTTGGGAGTTGGCAATTCTCGGCCAAGAATCCATTTTATAGTCTGTTCCACTGGAGGTTGATTAAAAAATATTTGCAACTACTCCTTTTTCTAAATAATGAGGATGGTATTTTTCGAACATACAGTGTTTTCTCTGCACAGCAGGAACGTCTTCACAGTACCGATCTTTTTCTGTGAAGACGATTTCGCTAAATCTCCGAGATGGACATCTGTTTTTACTCGCTACATACATGGGCATTGCGGCTCGCATGTTCACAAAGAGGTGAAAAAACCGAGGAAAACCTAAAAAAAATTTACTACACTGCGGCCCTCACCCCATCGCCTCCAAATGTCCTTTTACTAATACTCGTCATGCAACAAAGCATCTGTTTATTTTATAGCAGGAGTACAAAACATTCTTTACCTATTTGTTGGAGAATATTATTTTATTACGCATTTTTATTTATTTAATTTATTGAATTAATATTTTAATATTCAACAAGATATATTTACAGATTTTAAAATAAATAACGATTAATATAGAGCAAGTTACTTCGAAAATATACAAAAATATTTTATCATTTTCAAATCCATTAAAACCATCAAAATCTTTCTCATTAAATCATCCAATTAGGTTTCCAAAAAACGAGTCTGTCTGTGGGATCGGTGATTATTTTAAGGTGATATTGACTATTTGGCTCTTTACTGTATACCAGGGCAAAAATATGATTAATAAGTAATAATTAAAACGAATAATTATAACTAATACCTAAGTAATACCTGTAGTTATTGACATCATCTTCATCATCATTGTTTTGCCCAATGGGATTTTTGAAATTATTTCTGTAATGTTGATTATCTTCAAACCTGTAAAACATTTAATAAGTATTAGAGTTATGTATGAGTAAAAGGAATATATTGAGATATGTATGAAATATATAATCAGATATAATCGTGAAATATCATATCCGTCTACCAACTATATTATTATAAACACACTTCGCGTACTGATATGTGTATATATATATATATATAATAAATATATATATATATATATATATATATATATATATATATATATATATATATATATATATTAAAAAACAAATTGGTAGAATAATTATTGATATAATATCTATGACAACCTGACAGTCCATATTCATAATTACCATACGCTCCACATTCGCATAATTAACCTTTGCAAAACGTTGCAAAATTGTTGTAAATAAGTTTGAAATAAAAATATATTTTTATTATCGTATTTTATTTATTTTGAATAATTTATCTTACAATAATAAGATAAAGTGTGATAAGCAGAATAAGAGAGGAGACGCAGTGTTACACATAGATTTTCGAATGAAATTTCTTACAAAATATTTTTTTAACTCTTAAATTTTCTACAATGAAATTCTATCACACATGTGTGGCGTATGTATCTGGTAAATATGCAGACTGAGGCATTGTTAAAGTTTTGTTTTTGGCCAAAAATTCACGAACAAGCCATGAAGTGTGAACAGGTGCATTATCGTGGTGCAAAAACTATGAATTGTTTTGCCACAAATCCGGGCATTTTTTCGGATGGCTTCACGCAAACGGCGTCGAACCTGGTTGAACTTGTAGGTAGTACTCCTTATCGATTGTTTGACCTTGTGGCAAAAATTCATGATGCACTATCCATTAAAATTATGCCGTTAAAATCGAAGAACACAGTGAGCATAACCTTCACATTCGACCGCACTTGTCGAACCTTTTTCGGTCTTGGCGATCCAGAATGTCTCTACTGGGACGATTGAGTCTTTCGACATCATATCCATAAACCCATGTTTCGTCACCTGTTATAACACGGTTTAGTAGTTCTGCATCGTTGTTAACTTCATTTAGCGACTCCTCGGCAACTTCCAGAAAAATTCCATGACATAAGCCAACTGATATGCCAACATCATCAACGACTTCTCTGATTGTGATTCGGTGATCGTTCATAACAATTTCATTCACTTTTTTCACGTTTTCATCGGTGATTCATGTGCTTGGGCGTCCGTGTTGAATAACATCTTGTCTTAATGTCATCTTAATGTCATCATCAACGTTTTCGCCGTTATCTTGGAAACGCTTATACCACTCGTAAATCCTTGATTTACTCATAGCAGACTCACCATATGCCTTTGTTACCATTTTACAAACTTCACTACACTTTATACCATTTTTTACGCCAAATTGAATACAAATTCTTTGCTCCATTTTTTTTACAAACGAAAACCGCTGAGCTCATAAAGCACGTCTAACGTTAGCGGCTGCCACTTAAAAAGTAAGCAATGTAAGTAAAAATAAACAAAAATAAGCACCGCTCCAGATTAGCGTTAGATTACTGTTACGCGTGAAACATGCAAAATTGCGGTTCTGAATTCTAAATACCGGTCACACATTCAATAAATTAGAATCAGCTTGACTGTATCAAACCGTGAAGCTAATGTGAACCAAAGGTAATAAGGAGAGATTGCCGATGCCATATACGAAAGGTTCTACGATTTTCGAGCGCCGGGAAAGTGCGCTCTTAATGGGCCCAACTGCTAAACTAACGCGCCAACGCAACGTCACAGCTACGTCAACATAAATTAGTGTGCGCATTTGCCTACGTCACGAGCTGTGGCGTAGGCAATCAATATATATAGATATAGCTGTACTCTTCTGTTCAATGCGACGTTGCTGTTTTCCTTTGAATTATGCAGAGGCTAAACCAAAACATATCTAATCTCCGCACGGGTAGCAGAAAGCATTTCAGACCCAAATCCAATGCCAACTTCATAATGCAGACAAATTTTTCATTCTGCAAAAAATCAAGACGTTCCTTTCTGCCATTGTACAAATTTCAAATTGAGTCTTATGATTTTGTGCTAAAATGGATATTCCATAATTAGTTAAAAAAATTTATTTTTAATATTTTATGCTTATATAATATTGTAGGAATGGAAAGAGAAAATTCATTAATTGTCTCCAATATTAAAAATATAAATAATAATATAAACCAAAAATTTAACTTTTTAATTTTTAACAGTTATACGTTTTTTCAATTATAAATGCAAGATATAAGATTTACATTCTACAACGTTTTACAATAGGATAGAATTTAAAGTTTTATATTTTGTACAATATGCATTATCAATAAAAAAATGTATAAGTATTTTAAATAATTATAAGTAATGACACGAGCTTAAACATATTTTCAAAAAATACGAGTATAACGTAGATTTTAATGTTAACGTAGTTGATCTACCCATGTTTCTGATACTACATATTAAATATAATTCATAAATCACATACATTATTCCTAGTTTCCTTGACATTCAAACAGCATCCTTTTCATTTATATTTATTATAATCTACTTATAATATATTTATTATAATCTTATAATCTGTATTGATACTTATTGATATTTTAAACAATTCGTGTAATTCCGATTTAACACAAGGATTGATCTGAGGAATAGAGTCATTTTCTGTATAAACTAATAATGAAATTATACTGTTTGTTTATTTATAATATTGCAGTGATTGTGGACATAACCTCACTTATGATAAAATGATCTATTGAAGAAATTGTTAAAAATAGATTATCTGAATTACTTATGTATATTATAGAGTAATTTCAATAATTGATTTAATTCTGAAAATTATAGTATAAAATTTTAAAGACCATATACTAAATCGTATATAATCTTAGATATATATTATTTATCATACGTAACTGAGTACAGAGCTGTTTCGAAGAAATGTTCGGTGTACGTAAAAATTGATAAAAATTCTAGATATATAGATTACGTTTAGATTTAGATTCGCTTGATTACAAATATTATAGAAATTGATAACAAAAAAGTTTTTGGAAAAAAATTGAATAAAAAATTATAGATAAAATCAAAATATAACACTTATTTTCCATGCAATCTTTCTCTAAAAGAAAAAAATAAAATTGAATACAAAAAGATCAATTAAAAAAGAAATTGTAGGGAAAATATTTGGTGAAAAAAAATTTGTGAAATAAACAAAAGTTTGATAAAAGTCAAGCCAGTTTAAAAAACATAAGACAAAATCCAGAAAAAATTAGTTCAAAAAAAGGTAATAAGAAAGTACGAATATCGATAGACTATTACTGTCGCGCTAAAAGGGGGAAAATAATTTTTCGAGAAATAATATACCATTGATATTATGACATTCAAATGGTCTTAGTGGTAATATCCAAGACAATTCACCTGAAGAATGAATTTGATTTTGCGGAGTCAGTGCTAAACATCCCAATTTAACTATATCAATGAACTTCTTTTTACGCATTGATGACTTTCTAATTTATAGAGTTGATTAAAAAGAGCTTAATCGGATAATATAGTCGAAAATCCCCGAACAGCATTTGCAATAAAACTGTACCCTCATGTCAAATGTAATAAAAAACTCCTTTGGTCAGATTTTATACCCTAAAGTGATCCGGCGATACTTGCAGATTCAAAAAGATCTCCGAACGTTGTTTCTAGATATCGTAGCTTCTAAAATAATTAACGGAACCAGCTGTAAATAAAAATTTTTTTTTTTAAAGATCTATCAATCAAAGAATTTTATATAAAACATAAGTTTTATTCTATTAATTAATGCCGTTTATTACTATTATTTTAACTAATCATAATACATTGGTAGACTTTTAATCAGTCAACTAAAAATATTTATAGATGTAAGCTTTTTGGTAGAAAAACAAAAACAAATGTTCGTATATAAGAATAATATTCATATAAAATATTTTTCGGAAATATTCCGAAAAACTTTAATAAAAAATAAATTATATCACGAAATTACAGCTGACAACAATAAACCATTAAAAGAAATGGCTAAGTACATTTTATATGTATCCTGACAAGTAACAGCGTGTATACTAGACCCTTAGCTTAGACAGAGATAATAAGCAGCTTATTATACCAGACAACAGTAGTCTATCGATATTTCGTACTTTTCTTACATTTTTGAAAACAAATGCTATTTCAATATATTTTTTTAAATCGGTTTTATTTAACTAATTTTTAAAAATTTTTAACTAATTTTTTTTCTGGGATTTTTTTCTTGTTTTGTTAATCTGGTTTGATTTTTATCAATTTCTTTATCTCACAAATTTTTTTCACCAATTTTTTTTCCTTTCAAATTTCTTTTTTATTTCAATTTTTTTCAGCAATTTCTTTTTTAATCGATCTGTTCGTATTCGGTTTTATTTTTTTTTTTTTTTAGAGACAAATTGCATGGAAAATAAGTTTTATACATTGATCTCATCTATAATTTTTTATTCAAACTTTCCAAAAACTTTTTTGCTATCAGTTTCTATATTTGTAATCAAGCAAATCAAAATCTATACCTCGATACATCTAAACGTAATCTATCTATCTAGAATGTTTATCAGTTGTTTATATAAATTTAACAAGTTTTATGAAACAGCTCTGTATTCAATGTATTTGTTATCTGTATAAAAAGTATATATATATATATATATATATATATATATATATATATATATATATATATATATACTAGCATCCCCCGTCTCGGCTTCGCGCGAGATAATAATTTAACCAATTTCATAAATAATTCAATAATATTTAAGTAAAAAGTAGTCTGTATATAAAAATCTATATTTCTATAAATAATTGACCGTAATTTACCTATCTTCGCTTCTGTATAAAAAGCTTCTTCAATATAGCGTCCACTTCAAAAAGTTGATATTTTGCCAACCATTTTATACAATCACGTACACATGCATATTACATACGACTTTTGTGGGAAAAATTTTACTTTCAAGTTCGAGCGGTAGAAAAAGATGTCCAAGTGTCTCGAGGCGACGTTTACAGAGAGTATTATGTTCGGACTATAGGAAATGTCTCGAGACGACTCTTACTGGAAGTGTGCGTGTTCGAATGATAGAATACTAATCTCTTCATAGAAGTAGTACTGATATAACTGGACATCGCCTTCTACCGTCCGAACACGAATTTCCCCGTAGAAGTCATTCCAGAATGACTGGATATCGCATTCTATCATTCGAACACGAAACTCCCCGCAGATGTTATCCCGTCATACCTGAACATCATTTCGTACCAACTAAAGATGATTGTCCCAGTAGAAGTCGCCCCGAGAAAGCTATCATCGCTTGCTAACGACTAAACACAATACTCCCCATAGAGGTTGTTCGGAAAGACTTAGATATCGTATTTTACTATCCCAACACGAATCTTCCTATAGAAGTTGATTTCCTTATACCTGGACGTCGTTTTTTATCAACTAAATACAATATTCCCCATAGAGATCGCTCAGAGACACTTGGACATCGCATTCTATCATCCGAATACACAACTGCCTATAGAAATCGTTTTGAGGCAACGGGATATCCTAATCAATCGCCCATATACGCCAATAAAATATTTCTCAGTAGAAGCCGTATTTAAAATGTGTATATATACAATATAATATACATACAATACATATATATATATATATATATATATATATATATATATATATATAGTTTCAAGGTTATTAGTAAAGAACCCTATATGACGCCATCATTTTATTTGTTCAAACTAAAAGAACATAGTCTCTTGTCACAATTCTGAAGTTAATATAACGTATGAAAACATAAATATAATTTGTCGTCACAAACTAGATTCAGTATGATTTGGCATACAGAACCATTTTATAAGAGAAGCAGAAAGGTAGATAGATAGATAGAGAGAGAGAGAGAGAGAGAGAGAGAGAGAGAGAGAGAGAGAGAGAGAGAGAGAGAGAGAGAGAGAGAGAGAGAAAGAGAGATTTCTCACGTAAGAGAAAATAAAATTTACAAAAATCAAAAGATATCCGTAAGATGTGAGAGTAATGTCAGATTAACCTGAAGAACAAAAAAGTAATATCGACTAACGTCACACCTCCTTTAGGATACGAATCCCAAAGTTGGATATAAACATTCGTTTGAGCTGCCCTGGTATTAATACTTTAAACGGACCAGCTAGTGGTCGCTGGTGAAACTGATTGTTAAAATCATTAACTTAATTTGTTGAGGAAAGTTAAATGATTTTCAATAAAAAACATAACCTATGTCCTTCCCAAGATAAGATAGAATCTATATGCCAAATTTCAGAACAATCGGTTCAGTAGTTTTTTCGGTTATCGTGTACAAACAAAAACACGCTTTGTCTTTATAAATTAGTATATGATATGATATGATATGAAGTATGATATGATATGATATGATATGATATGATATACATTTAAGATTATAAGCGATAGATTATGTGTTCTATAAATGTTATACTATAATTTTCAGAATAAAATAAATTATTGCAATTAGTCTATAATATACATAAGTAGTTTAGATAATCTATTTTTTACAATTTCTTCTATAGTTCATTTTATCATAAGTGAAGTTATGTCCACAATTACTGTAATATAAATAAACAAACAGAATTATTTCATTATTAGCTTATACAGAAAATGAATCTATTCTTTAGACCAATCTTTGTATTAAATCGGAATTACACGAATTGTTTAAAATATCAATAAGTAACAATACAGAGTAGATTATAATAAACATAAATGAAAAGGATGCTGTTTGAATGCGAAGGAAACTAGGAATAATGTATGTCATTAATGAATTATATTTAGTATGTAGTATCATAGACATGGGTTGATCAACTACGTGACATTAAAATATACGTCATACCAGAGATAATAAGGAGAGATTGCCGATGTCATATACGAAAGGCTCGACGATTTTCAAGCGCCGGGAACGTGCGCCGTCAACAGGCTCCACTGCTACACTAACGCGCCAACGCGATGTCACAGTGCGTCAGCATAAATTAATGTGCGCCAGAGATAATAAGGGGAGATCGCCGACGCTTATGGGCCAGACTGCAGTAAAAGTTTTCGACTGGAAATGAGGGTCTCTGGTGGCGCAAGCAAGATACTGGTCGTTTCGTGCGATATTCCAGATGTTGTTTTTGGAGCTCGTGCGATGGTGCGATCGAGGGGGTAGACGACTGTATTCGGCGCGTCGAGACAATAGGCTGGCAGCGGGAGGTGCAATAAAAGATGAGCAGCTTATAGTGACAGCGACAAAAAGAAATTTTATTGCTACATGTATAAATATAGATATATTTTCGCAGCAGCTCGCAAGCAGCTCAAAGTTTTGAAACCTACGGCAACTTTAAGGAAAACTGGCAGACATCAAAAGCTGAGAAAATCTCTTATAGCAGAGCTATAAAATTTTTCAATTAGTCGACTAACGCGATTTCTGTTAAAATTTATATATATACGTTTTTTAGGATTCTGATTATATATATGGTAGTAAAAATTTGTGATAATTACAATTTTATAATAAATCATATTAAAATCCATTCAAAATATTGTTTTTCTAAGTTATCTCGTAAAATACAAAAAAAATTCAACAAATAATTTATCTACAAGTTCAAAATCTCATCAAAATACATATTTTTTAATCTAGATATTTTTTCTGTAAACGTTTTTTCTTAACAACAATGTACTTCGCCGTAATATTCGCATTGACTATTCTATATCCTCCGTTAGTTTGAATAGATTTTTTTGAGAACTCTTGGTACAGAAAAATGTATAGAGTAAGAAATATGTATTTTGATGAAATCTATAACTTTTCTTAACAATTCTTTTTGAAACTTATCGTATTTTACAAGATAATTTAGAAAAACCAGATTTTTACGGCGTTCTTCTGGTTTTCACTAAAAAATTAAATTTGCTCAATTTTTCACCATTATATTGACGATAAGCACTCCAAAAAACATAAACAATATTTCAATATACTAATGTAAGATGACTAATATAATATCCAGATACAATCTCATTTTCAATAATTCAAAAAATAACTAGATATTTCTATCAGTAATATAATAAAGCTCAACAACACAAATGATCTGCTAAAGATTCTGTAAAATAAAATTTTTATAAGAGCCTAAAAATCAAAACCTTCGGGTAGTAGACAATAGATGGATATTATAAACAAATATGAATATGAAAAATAATTATTAATAAATAATGGAAATTAATTTTAAAAAATTATTCTACGAATCTTTTCTCGAGATCGTCACAGACTTGAAAAAATACAATACAAAACTATTATTAAAATGAGTCTCATGAACATTATTTTAATATTTTGAATTTGAATGCTATTTAATCCAAGAAGAGTTTAGTAGAAAATTATTTATAATAATTTTCTTTAATATTTAGTAATTTATTAGAACGTGATATCATTCAAAAACAAAAATTTCTTTTCAAAGACAATTTGTTCAAAATGAATTTTTTACAATAATTGTAATTCCAAGAAAAAAAATTGTAATTGTAAATTGTAATTTCACATTGTAACTTTGGAACAGAAATTTCATTCCTATATAGTTCTAAAGTTTTATCATCTTTAGAATACTACTGCATAGTTAAAGATTATTTATCAGGACCATATTAATTAAAACAATAGTTGTCTCACGTAAAACTATATAGAAAAATTCATTTAAAGCTTACGGGATATTGTAGTATTTACCATTCAAAATTTTGTTAGTGTAATGGAATACGAAGTTGAAAATTTGCAAAATTAATTTCTTCTAAATATTTAAAAACAAAGTTGGATTAATTCATTCTTATGTTTTACTGTGTTCTTAGATTCATGTAGGTGGCAGTCAATATCTTATAATTTGCTTTATGTTCTGTGAAGTACTGTACAATAAGACTACAAGTTTATAGAAACAGAATTTTGATTATCTAATAACATAATTTACGTTGTGCAGCACATTGAAAACAAGTCGAAATGCAAATGAGTAAATTTCGTAAAAATATTTTCTTCAATCTAACACACATTCATTTGAATTCTATTACTTGAAACAAAAACATACAACTTTAAAAGAAACGAATATTCGGTAATTTCGAAAGAACCGTGTATTTGAAAGGAATTGTTAGGTTTATTTGAAGAGCAAAAAATATTTGTTACGTTACAAACATTTTTAAATGATTAGAATTTCTAATACATTATACTTGCCTTATTCTATACTTTTGTTTGTACTTATTTCACAATCTAAAATATAATTATTTAATATACAGTCACATAAAAATTTATTGACTACATTTTAATCAATATTTACTAATATTTATCTAGTATTTTTTTAGTTCAACGATTAATTGGATAAATAACTACTTTCAAGATCTTAATTTCTTACATCGAGATAATGGTTTCATAAATTACGAAAATAATAAACTTGCTTTTATTACTGTAAACAACAAATTTACTACTGTTCAGTTTATGATAGAAAATATTAAATATAATATAAAAGATCAAATATAAATATAAAATATCACTTATATCTAAGTATAAGAATATATTTATTAAATATTCGGATGCAGAGAATTTTATTAATTATCATTTAATCAATATTTACTAATTATATCTAATATTTTTAGATTGCAAGAAACTGATTGCTTATTAATTAACTTCTCTCAAGAACTTAATTCCTTATATCAAGACATTGGTTTCAAAAATTCACAATATAATAATCTTGAGTTGTACACTATACGTAGTACACAAATGGATAATATTGAGAATTGGGTTCTGCTGTAATTTTGTATTGAAGCGAATAAGTTCTTCACTAAGGAATTTCTTTTATAATTTCTTTTAATATCTTCTAATCATGTATACAGTATGTATATACGTAAAACATAATTAATTTCTAAATATACATGTTATATTTTAAAAATTTTTTTTAACTTAATTTTTTTAATTACACAGAATTATTGACTTGATATGAGAACCTTTTTTTTGTAATATAAATATAATATTAATTATTTTTCGATTTCGTATACGTATTATGATTCAATTTAAGAAAATATTATCTGGATGTGGAAAATGACGTTTTAAAACCAAAACGTGATATAAATTGTTATAATATAAATATAAATTATATATAAATGCATATACTATTCATTGGAATCCATAAATTAATTTCATAATGTATAACTATAAGAGATCTAACATTGATATATAAGATTTTTATAATTGTCCACAGCGTACTGCGATAGCGTAATTAATAAAGTGTCAGCTTGCGAATCCAAAGGTCTGCGGATACAAACCCGGTTAGCTCGAAGTTTTTGAAATAATTGTAATAAAAGTAAATTAACGTATAAATTGTAAAAGAATTCAAGAAATTATTCGCTTAGTTTAAACTATTGATTTTTAAAGTCACGAAAATAATGCTTTGAATCAAGAAACTATGCACTTTTTTAAAACATTCAGCACACATGAATTTTCATGTTTCTAGAAAATAAAAACGTATTTCAAGTAATTATTGTTTTAAAGATAGGAATCGAATTCTTCATTTTAAATTCAATTTCTCGAGTGAAGTATTGAAATTCTTAATCCAAGTATATATTCACTTAATTTTGTTGACTTGAATCAAATAAATAATTTTTTTTATTCAAAATCTTCAGTTATTGGTTCAAGAAAATAGTTTCCTTAGATAAGAAAATATTTATTTAATTTCCAGTTTTAGCCACCCATTTTCTAGAACATCTTGACAAAAATCTAGGAGATATTTAATTAATCCAAGAATTTATTTTCCTGATTTTAAATTTGAAATTATTGTTTCAAGAAAATATTTTCTTTCGATAAGAAAATATTTATTTAATTTCCAGTGTCAAACATCCATTTTCTAGAAAATCTGGACTACAATCTAGAAGATATTTAATTAATTGAAGAATTTATTTTCCTGATATTAAATTTGAATCTATTGGTTTGAGGATATATTTTCTCAAAATAAAAAAATATTCATGTATTTCCCAATATTTGTACTCTGCTATTGAGAAAAAATAAGCATCATATTAGAAATGATTTTTTCCATATATATATTTCAATTTTTTAAAAAACCATTTACTCAAAAGAATGAAATAGTTTTCTCAAAGGGCGGATTAGATTTATTTGATTATTCCCTGCCAGTTTTAAAATCTAATAAATATTTACTTAATTTTATTCAATGAAGTACAAAGATTTAAATATTAAATGTAATAAATAAATAGTTGTAACGTTCCTATCCCCCTCGGGATAGCATACGCGGTATATTCCCAGAGTACTTTGAGAGGGGAGGAAGTATTTCAGGATAAGACGGCGGATCAGGAAAATAATTTTATAATACAGTATATTATTGGTAACAAAATATGAAAATAAGTTTATTCACGAAATTTTCCTTCTATTTACAAGGTTTTCTGAAACAAACAAAATAAAATGAAATAATTACTTCAAAGAAATAATTATAGCTGGATATATATATATATTATAACTACTGGATTCGCGCTAGTTTCCGTGTCGCGTAGTTCAATCCGGCGCTATTTTCCGCACGGATTCCCGGTGCTATTTTCTACGCGGGGAACTATAAAAATACGGCAGGTAGAATTTAAAAATAGGTTTATTCTAAGGTGAACTTAACTCCGCTGGTCTTTTGAGGAGAGCCTCGCAACCAGGATCAAGAGTTTATATATATATATATATCTATATATATTATGTACAATTAATATTTCATGTAATTATTTTAATTAAATACAGCGGGTGAATTCGTTTTCAAACACCCGTTGTATATACTGGAATGCGCGCGCCAGTATAAGTCTTGCGCGTTCGCTTACCGCAGTATTCGCTGCTTGCACGCGCGTTTCGAACAGAGCGTACGCTAGTGTGTGTGCGGCGTGTATTAAAGGAGGATAGTGACCGCCGGGCTAATACAATTGACGCGGCTCTCTCTTGCCGGGCGCAGTGTATCCCCTCTATCGTATGCTTCGAACTTAAGCTTAGCAGTAGAAAGAAAGAGAGACTATCTATTGCGTTCTCTCTCTATGCTTTGGTTTTCGGCGGTCGCGTCGACTACCTTCCGCAGTAGTCGCCGCGACCTTTGATCGTTTTTTATATACATTCACCGCGTTAGACTTCATTAAATTTAACTTTATATTTTTCTGTATCCTATTAATGTGATGTTTTACTAGTAATTTCGTAGATGTATGTAACTATTAATTTTTGTTATTATAATTTACTGTGTTCGTGTTGTATATGTATAGTAAATTTGTGCGTCGATCGCAGTGAATTTGCGCGACCATGTTTTTGGCCGTCGCATAGTAAAAACTACAAAAATCAAAAAAATATTTTCTATTTTTGAAAAAATTATTTACTTATAACATATAAATAGTTTTATTAAAAGATTTATTCCTTTAAATAATATTTAAATCTTTGTGCTTCGTTTAATAAAATCGAAAAAATGTTCATTAATTTTTAACAACTCGTTGGGTTTTTTGGTATTATTAGCTCAAATAAATATATTTTTGACATTTTGATATAGCTATTTAATTATTCATATTGAATAGTATTTCCAAAAATTGAATATGTTTGTTAAATTTGAGTATACATATAGTTTTTCATATATTTATTTATTAACTTTATTTTTTACGTGTATGTAGTTCCGTTTAATAAAATCCAAGAAATATTTATTACTTTTCAATAATTTATTTAGTGTAATGTAATAAATATATGTTCGCTATTCAAATAAACTTAATTGTTTGTTTCAAATATATGGTTTCCTCCAAATTACAAAATATTCCTTCGTGTTATATATGTATGTTTTTGTTTTAAACATAAATTTTAATAAATATTTGTTGTATTCTAATAACTCTTAAATTAATTTTAATGAATGCATGTTATAATGTAAATAGCAATGAAGTAAAATTTTTATATAAAAATTTAATGAATGTTATAATATAAATAATTTACAGAAAGTATAATTTTTTATATCAAATTAGTCTTATTAATAAGATGAACGCAGTCTTATTATCAAGTTTTAAACTCAAAATTTTAAGAAAATACACCTAGACATCGTATTCTATCATCCGATCACGAAACTCCCCGTAGAAGTTGTCCCGGCATACCTGAATATCCTTTCCTACCAACTAAACACGATAGTCCCAGTAGAAGTCGTCCGAGTAAGCTAGCATCGCTTTCTAACGACTAAACATAATACTCCCCGTAGAAGTGATTCGGAAAGAGTACTGTCTCAACACGAATCTCCCATAGAAGTTTATTTCTTTATATCCGGACGTCATTTTCTACCAACTAAATACAATATCTCCCGTAGAAATCGCCCAGAGACACCTAGACATCGTATTCTATCATCGGAACACACAACTGCCTATAGAAGTCGTCTTGAGGCAACGGGATATCGTAATCAATCGCCCGTACACGCCAATACTATATTATTTCTCAGTAGAAATCGTATTTAAAATGTATATATATATATATACTTACGTATTATATATATATACATATGTATATATGCATATACCCGTTCTTTAAATTAAATACCGTGAATATTTTAGTATTGGTGCCAACTAAATTCGATCAAAATGTTGGTATGCGAATAGCATATTTTTTAAGCCGACGATGAATATTGCCTTTTTATGCAGAAGTGATGATATATTATATATATTAATATACATAGTTTCAAGGTTGTTGGTAAAGAACCCTATTTTGCTATCATTACTTTTGTTTAAATTAAAAAAAATAATCTCTTGTGTACAAAAATAGTCTATCGTGTACAAACAAAAACACGTTTTGTTTTTAAAAATTAGTATGATATGATATGATATGAAGTATGATATGATATGATATGAAGAATGATATGATATGATATGATTAGTATGATATGATAGAGATAGATTTGATTTTGCAGAGTCAGTGCTAAACATCCCAATTTAACTATATCAATGAACTTCTTTTTACGCATTGATGACTTTCTAATTTATAGAGTTGATTAAAAAGTGCTTAATCGGATAATATAGTCGAAAATCCCCGAACAGCATTTGCAATAAAACTGTACCCTCATGTCAAATGTAATAAAAAACTCCTTTGGTCAGATTTTATACCCCAAAGTGATCCGGCGATACTTGCAGATTCAAAAAGATCTCCGAACGTTGTTTCTAGATATCGTAGCTTCTAAAATAATTAACGGAACCAGCTGTACATAAAAAATTTTTTTTTTAAAGATCTATCAATCAAAGAATTTTATATAAAACATAAGTTTTATTCTATTAATTAATGCCGTTTATTACTATTATTTTAACTAATCATAATACATTGGTAGACTTTTAATCAGTCAACTAAAAATATTTATAGATGTAAGCTTTTTGGTAGAAAAACAAAAACAAATGTTCGTATATAAGAATAATATTCATATAAAATATTTTTCGGAAATATTCCGAAAAACCTTAATAAAAAATAAATTATATCACGAAATTACAGCTGACAACAATAGACCATTAAAACAAATGGCTAAGTACATTTTATATGTATCCTGACAAGTAACAGCGTGTATACTAGACCCTTAGCTTAGACAGAGATAATAAGCAGTTTATTATACCAGACAACAGTAGTCTATCGATATTTCGTACTTTTCTTACATTTTTGAAAACAAATGCTATTTCAATATATTTTTTTAAATCGGTTTTATTTAACTAATTTTTAAAAATTTTTAACTAATTTTTTTTCTGGGATTTTTTTCTTGTTTTGTTAATCTGGTTTGATTTTTATCAATTTCTTTATCTCACAAATTTTTTTCACCAATTTTTTTTCCTTTCAAATTTCTTTTTTATTTCAATTTTTTTCAGCAATTTCTTTTTTAATCGATCTGTTCGTATTCGGTTTTATTTTTTTTTTTTTTAGAGACAAATTGCATGGAAAATAAGTTTTATACATTGATCTCATCTATAATTTTTTATTCAAACTTTCCAAAAACTTTTTTGCTATCAGTTTCTATATTTGTAATCAAGCAAATCAAAATCTATACCTCGATACATCTAAACGTAATCTATCTATCTAGAATGTTTATCAGTTGTTTATATAAATTTAACAAGTTTTATGAAACAGCTCTGTATTCAATGTATTTGTTATCTGTATAAAAAGTATATATATATACTAGCATCCCCCGTCTCGGCTTCGCGCGAGATAATAATTTAACCAATTTCATAAATAATTCAATAATATTTAAGTAAAAAGTAGTCTGTATATAAAAATCTATATTTCTATAAATAATTGACCGTAATTTACCTATCGTCGCTTCTGTATAAAAAGCTTCTTCAATGTAGCGTCCACTTCAAAATGTTGATATTTTGCCAACCATTTTATACAATCACGTACACATGCATATTACATACGACTTTTGTGGGAAAAATTTTACTTTCAAGTTCGAGCGGTAGAAAAAGATGTCCAAGTGTCTCGAGGCGACGTTTACAGAGAGTATCATGTTCGGACTATAGGAAATGTCTCGAGACGACTCTTACTGGAAGTGTGCGTGTTCGAATGATAGAATACTAATCTCTTCATAGAAGTAGTACTGATATAACTGGACATCGTCTTCTACCGTCCGAACACGAATTTCCCCGTAGAAGTCATTCCAGAATGACTGGATATCGCATTCTATCATTCGAACACGAAACTCCCCGCAGATGTTATCCCGTCATACCTGAACATCATTTCGTACCAACTAAAGATGATAGTCCCAGTAGAAGTCGCCCCGAGAAAGCTATCATCGCTTGCTAACGACTAAACACAATACTCCCCATAGAAGTTGTTCGGAAAGACTTAGATATCGTATTTTACCATCCCAACACGAATCTTCCTATAGAAGTTGATTTCCTTATACCTGGACGTCGTTTTTTATCAACTAAATACAATATTCCCCATAGAAATCGCTCAGAGACACTTGGACATCGCATTCTATCATCCGAATACACAACTGCCTAGACGCCACCTAGTGGCCGCTGGTGGAACTGATTGTTAAAACTATTAACTAAATTTATTGATGAAAGTAAAATGATTTTTAATAAAAAACATAGCCTATGTCCTTCCCAAGATCATTTAGAATCTATATGTCAAAATTCAGAACAATCGGTTCAGTAGTTTTTTCGGTTATCGTGTACAAACAAAAACACGTTTTGTTTTTATAAATTAGTATATTATATGATATGATATGATATGACATGATATATATATATATATATATATATATACCTATTTTATTAAAAATTTGGCAGCGGCGTATAGTAAATGGGATTCACCGGTGTCGACGAAGAAATTCTTTAAGTGCGTATACCCAGGTATACCTTTTCATAGCCTCGATCATCGCCAGGTAGCGCATTTAAAATTTTATGAAAATACGTGTGTATATTAATACATGCATACACACGTACGCATACAGACAAGAAAATCTATACGCACTTCAAGAATTTCGACACCAGTTAATGCTTTTTATTGCATCTATTGTTTTGTCGTCGTCTCTAGTGAACGCCGTTTCTCCTTCGATCGCACGAGCTCGAAAACCAACATCTGGAATATCGCACGAACGGAGTATCGACGTTCACCTCAGTAGCGCTGAGTGTCGAAATTTTACTGCAATGTCAAACATGGGCATCGGCGATCTCTCCTTATTATCTCTGTGTGCGCACTGGTGCACATACAGCAATAAATATATATATAGATATAGTTATACGTTTTCGTCCAATGCGATGTTGCTGTTTTCGTTTATATCATTACAGTGGCTAAACCAAAACATATCTAATATGCGCACGAGCATCAGAAAACAATGCAGACCTAAACCCCCATGCCAGCTTCAGATAATGCAGACGAATTTTTGATTCTGCAGAATATCAAGACTTTCCTTGCTCCATTGCAGAAATTTCAAATTGAGTCTTATGATTTTGTGCAAAAATCGATATTCCTTAATTAGTTTAAAAAATTTCATTTTAATATTTAATGCTTATATTCTATTGTAGTAAATAACGCGTAGGAACAAAAAGAGAAAATCCATTAGTTGTCTTCAATATTAAAAATATAAATTATAATATAAATCAAAAATTGAAAAAGAAATTCTTGCTATTAAATGCTAAAATAAAATAAAATACAGGTATAGAAGTTAAAAATTTATACGTTATCTAAATTATAACTACAAGATATAAGATTAACATTCTACAATCTTTTACAAAAGGATAGAATTTGAAGTTTTGTATCTTCTACAATATGCATTATCAATAAAAAAATGTATAAGTATTTTAAATAATTAGAAGTAATGACACGAGCATAAACATATTTTTAACATATTTTAAACGTAGTTGATCAACCCATATCTGTGATACTACATACTGTCGGGAATTGATATATTTATGTGCGTAAGAAATATATCTACCGCCGCTCGACTCCGTAGTGCGGCCTAATTCCTGCCCAATCATACACAAGAATTAAATTAAGGCGATGTAGGAGTTGGTCGGATTAGGAGGTACACCGAAACAAAAACGAGTCTACGTCCGAATAATTATGTTATTATGTTCCGAATAGTTATGTGGATGATGTAATCCCCACAATACTAAATATAAATCATAAATTACATACATTATTCGTAGTTTCCTTCACATTCAAACAGCATACTTTCCATTTATATTTATTATAATCTACTCTGTATTGTTACTTATTGATATTTTAAACAATTCGTGTAATTTCGATTTAACACAAAGATTGGTCTAAGGAATAGAGTCATTTTATGCATAAACTAATAATGGAATGATTCCGTTTGTTTGTTTATAATATTGCAGTGACTGTGGACATAACCTCACTTATGATAAAATTATCTATTGAAGAAATTTTTAAAAATAGATTATTTGAATTAATTATGTATTTTATACGGTAATGGCAATAATTTATTCAATTCTGAAAATTATAGTATAAAATTTTAAAGACTATATAATAAATCGTTTATTATCTTAAATATATCAGGTATGTGAACAAGTCTTTCCCGTTTTTTTTCAAATTTTGAGCCTTTATTGTGAAAAAATGGTTACAAATGAATTATTGAAAGTATTGGCCATCGCTAGCTACAACTTTTTCCCATCTTTCTGGCAACATACGAATCCCGTTGCGAAAAAATTCGACCGGTTTGGCCTCTATCCAGTCATCCACCCATTTTTTGGCTTCCTCGTAGGAATGGAAGTGCTGGTCAGCCAGGCCATGCGTCATCGATCTGAAGAGATGGTAATCAGACGGAGCAACGTCTGGACTATACGGCGGGTGGGGTAGGACTTCCCATTTGAGCGTTTCTAAGTATGTTTTCACCGACGGTGCAACATGTGGGCGAGCATTGTCATGTTGCAAAATAACTTTGTCGTGCCTGTCGGAGTATTGTGGCCGTTTTTCTCGCAGTGCGCGGCTCAAACGCATCAATTGTCGTCGATAGACCTCGCCTGTGATCCTTTCATTCGGTTTCAGAAGCTCATAGTAAACCACACCTAGCTGGTCCCACCATATACAGAGCATGAGCTTGGCGCCATGAATATTTGGCTTGGCCGTCGATGATGATGCATGGCCGGGTAGTCCCCATGATTTTCTTCGCTTCGGATTATCGTAACGTATCCACTTTTCATCGCCAGTCACGATACGATGCAGAAAACCCTTTTTTTTATGTCGCTGAAGCAGCTGTTCGCAAGTGAAAAAACGCCGTTCGACGTCTCTCAGCTTCAGTTCGTACGGCACCCAATTTCCTTGCTTTTGGATCATTCCCATGGCTTTCAAACGCTTGGAAATGGTTGTTCGGTCAACTCCCAATGCTTCAGCAAGTTCTTCTTGCGTTTGACAAGAATCTTCATCAAGCAAAGTCGCCAATTCTCGATCTTCAAAGATTTGCGGCCGCCCGGAACGCTCCTTGTCTTCCACGTCGAAATCACCGCTTTTGAAGCGTCGAAACCATCCGCGAACACTTGAATCATCGACACAACCTTCTCCATAAGCCTCCTGAAGCAATCGATGCGTCTCGGCAGCAGATTTCTTCAAATTGAACCAATAAAGTGAAACTTCCCGCAAATGACGTCGACTCGGCTCAAATTTCGACATTTTCACGATAGCAAAAATTTATGATGTGAAAAAATTTTAACTAATGTGTTAGTATGGAATTGTTGACATACGAATAAGCTTTGATTATGACATATGTAACCATTGAATACTCGCACAGTATTGGTGGCGCCATCTCTTACAAAAAACGGGAAAGACTTATTCACACTCCTAATATATTATTTAATATATGTTATTTAATACAAAGCTGTTTAGAAAAAATGTTCAGATGTACGAAAAAATTGATAATAATTCCAGATAGATAGATACGTATAGATTTTGATTCGCTTGATTATAAATATTATAGAAATTGATAACAAAAAAGTTTTTGGAAATTATTGAGTAAAAAATTATAGTTGAGATCAAAATATAACACTTATTTTCGATGAAATTTTTTTTTAAAAGAAAAAAAAACCGAATACAAAGAGATCGTTTAAAAAAGAAATTGTAGAATAATAATTGGTGAAAAAAATTGATAAAAATCAATCCAGATTAAAAAAACGTAAGAAAAAAATCCCAGAAAAAAAATAGTTAACAAATTAAAAAAAATGTTTAAATAAAACCGATTTCAAAAAATAGATTGAAATAACATTAGTTTTCTATAATGTAAAAAAAGTATGAAATATCGATAGACTATTGCCGTATAATAAACTGCTTATTATCTCTGTCTAAACTAAGAGTCTAAAAACTCGTATACATGCTATTTTTTTGAAAATACATATAAAATGTACTTAGCCATTTGTTTTAATGGTCCATTGTTGTCAGCTGTAATTTCATGATATAATTTATTTTTTATTAAGGTATTTCGGAATATTTCCGAAAAATATTTTATATGAATATTGTTCTTATGTACGAACATTTGTTTTTGTTTTTCTAAGAAAAGGTTTACATATATAAATATTTTTAGTTTATTGATTAAAAATCTACCAATGTATTATTATTAGTTAAAATAATAGTAATAAACGGCATTAATTAATAGAATAAAACTTATGTTTTATATAAAATTCATTGATTGATAGATCTTTTAAAAATATAATTTTTTATGTACAGCCGGTTCCGTTAACTATATAAAAGCTACAATATTTAACAACAATGTTCGGAGATCTTTTTGAATTTGCAAATATCGCCGGATCACTTTGGGGTACAAAAATCTGACAAAATGTGTTTTTTATTACATTTTACATGAGGGTATAGTCTTATTACAAATACTGCTCGGGCATTTTCGAACATATTATCCGACTAAGCCCTTTTTAATCAACTCTATAAATCAAAGTCATCAACGCGTGAAAAGAAATTCATTGATATAGTTAAATTTGGATGTTTGGTACTGACTCCGAAAAATCAAATTGATTCTTCAGGTGAAATGTCTTGGATATTGTACTTAAATAATGTATTTTGAACAATTTCTTCAATATATCATTTTATCATAAATGAGGTTATGTACACAATGACTGTAGTATTATAAACAAACAAACAGAATCATTTCACTATTAGTTTATACAGAAAATGACTCTATTTCTTAGACTAATCTTTGTGTTAAATAGGAATTACACGAATTGTTTAAAATATCAATAAGTAACAATACAACGTAGATTATAATAAATATAAATGAAAAGTATGCTGTTGAAGTGTGAAGGAAACTAGGAATAATGTATGTGATTTATGCATTATATTTTGTATGTAGTATCACAGATATGGGTTGATCAACTACGTTGACATTAAAAACTACCTCATACTCGTATTTTTAAAAAATATGTTTATGCTTGTGTCCTTTCTTATAATTATTTAAAATACTTATACATTTTTTTATTGATAATGCATATTGTAGAAAATACAAAACTTCAAATTCTATCCTCTTGTAAAACATTGTAGAATGTAAATCTTGTATCTTGTAGTTAAAAAGTTATAAATTATCTAAATTATAACTTTTTAACTTTTATACTTTTATTTCATTTTATTTTATTTTAGCATTTAATTGCAAGAATTTAATTTTCTATTTTTGATTTATATTATTATTTATATGTTTAATATTGGAGACAATTAATGGATTTTCTCTTTTTGTTCTTACAATTTATTTACTACAATATAATAGAAGCATTAAATATTAAAATTAAATTTTTTCAACTAATTACGGTATATCCATTTTAGCAAAAAATCATAAGACTCGATTTTAAATTTCTACAATGGAGGAAAGGAACGTCTTGATTTTTTGCAGAATGAAAAATTCGTCTGCATTATGAAACTGGCATCGGAGTTTTCGTCTGAATTTCTTTCTGATACTCGTACGCATATTAGATGTGTTTTGGCTTAGCCTATATAATGATATAAACGAAAACTGCAACGTCTCTTTGGACAAAAGCGTACATAACTGTGTCTATATGTATATCTATTTGTAGTTATTACGTACATCACAGCTCGTGACGTAGGCAAATGCGCAAACCAGAGATAATAAGGGGAGATCGCGGATCCCCATGTTAGATATTGCAGTAAAATTTTGACACTCAGTGCTACGGCGGTGAACGTCGGTATTCCGTTTATGCGATATTCCATATGTTGGTTTTCAAGCTGGTGCGATTGAGGGAGAGGCGGCATTCAGTAGGGGGGACGCCGAAACAATAGATGCAATGAAAGGGATTAACTGGTGTCGAAATTCTTGAAGTGAGTATAGATTTTCTTGTCTGTGTGTGTAAGTGTGTATGATGCATTTATATACACACGTATTTTCTTCAAATTTTAATATAAATTTTCTGTAAATTATTTATATAGTAAAGTTCATTAAATATTTATATAATAAATTTTATGTCATTGCTATTTACATTATATCATGCATTCATTAAAATTAATTCAATGGTTATTAAAATACAACAAATATTTATTTAAATTTATGTTTAAAACAGAAACATACATATTGTGGGGATCGTACACTTTACGGTTATATCGGTGCTATTTATTACTGAACGTGGTGCTATTTAGTGCTGTCATTAACAATCTAGGCAAGCGAAAGACCAGGGCTCTTAACGAGAGATTCATACTGAACGTGGCGAGACACAATCCGCGCTTCCACGTCCATCTCGAGCGGTGCCGGATCACGGTCCCGGGCCACCTGGCGCAACAATTGCGACGCGAACACGTGGTCATCGACCAAAATGAAAATACATTTATTGTACGTCGCGGATATTAAAATATAACATGTAAATACGTAGGTTAAGTTAGCTGTAGTATACAATAGTGTAAGCATGTATACATCGCTCTTTTATAACCCTATGTATAGTCACCCTCATTCTAACCTCAAAATGTACACGGGAGGAATTTACGACTTCAACGTAGTCAAGTCGCAAAATTGGGGGGGGGGGGGAGTGGTGTGGGGATCATACACTATACGAGCCCATAACGACATGCGCATGCGCAATGTATATACCGCGCACATATTATAGCGAGCGGCGGCGCCTCCAACGGCGTGGAGGGGGCCGTGACGCGGCGGCCTGAGCAACGGCCGCACGCCGCGGCATTCCTGTACGGTAATCGGTAGAGTCTGGAACCCTTGTCCTGCTGTCACTTATATGTTGTAGTATTGCTATTATAATAAACTCATTGTTAATTATTAATGAAGTGTGTTTTATTGAGCAACCTCGGCAACGACCGACGAGTGGACGTTCGGGCAATATTAAATATTGCCACTATCTCCACACTGGTGACCCCGACTAAAAAAACACGCTCCCAGTCAATATTCTGAGGAGCAGATTTATCCAGCGGCATCCACGCGGATGAAAACGGAAAATCGCCGGGAACAGCTCAAATCAGCACCACCAGGTACGCTACTCAAGTTCAACCTCTAATTTTTCGAAAATTGGTTTTACAGCAACTGGTGCGAGAACGCACGGCAATAGCACGTGGTCGCTAACAAAGGCCACGAGCTAACATAGGCGCGCCGACAAAAAGGACGCGCGTCGCCCAACGGTCAGCGTAGCGGCGGAGGCGCAACGAGCAGTGCGTCTGCACTGCAATTCAAACAACTGCAGCGACGGTAGGAGCCCCGCGCAACAGGTTGCAGTGCTCCAGGCGCGACCCCAGCAGCAGCGGCAGCAGCAGCTGCGCACGCGGTTTCAGCGCTTCAGGCGCGACCGCAGCAACAGAAGTAGCAGCAGCACCAACGTCGAGCAGTGCAAGCCGGGTAGCAGCTTCATCATCCAGCAGCATCATCATGGCAGAAATCTATGTAGGTTAAAATTTATTAGTGTGCACATAGTCTTTTTTGTTTCTCCCCCTTAGCTTGTTCGGGGAACGCGTAGAGTACTGAGCAACACGCATATAAATTTTCTTTTTTTTATAAGCTGCATTATTAATTTCCACGAATCGCGTTAAAGATTTTTATGCAATATTTTTAATTATTATTAATAAGCTGCTCGAGCTGTGCACGCTGCAGTAATCTTGTACAACATCACACGATTCTAACGCAGAACACCTTTGTTTCCGGAAAAACGTTTTACCGCGAAACCGCTTTGTGCGGCCACGTGCGCGTACAAGCACCGGATTTCCTCCTTCCCGCTTCTTTATGCGCACAGAAGGGCAAAGGGAGTATCCCAGTTCTGCCACCCAAATAGCGACTACGAGAAGCGGAAAAGAGAAATATCCCGCGCAGATCGAAAATAACTAAAAGAAAAATAAATATAGATACGCAGAGTGCAGTGCGAACAGCGCGCGCAGCAGTTCGGTATTTAATAACAGTAAAACAAGTGCTGATCAAGCAAACGCCGTGCTCTTCAAATAGAGTACACGCCTTCTGGCGAAAGCCCCAGTAAATGGGAAGGCGGGTGGAACGACGTTACTACAACTGGTTGGCATCGTCTGGAGCTTGAACCAAGCGTCGGTGAGACGGACCTGTGCATCAGCACCCTCCACAGTCGCACCGGTCGCTCCAACGAGGCTCGCGAAAGCGAGAGCCGTCACCATCCGCACTGCTTACGAGCAAACAGCACGGCAAAAGCTTAAAGCACTCAGTAAATAAAAACGAGCGCCTTTCCCGAACAATAAAGCGGAGCGTATCGTTGCTTCCTAGCCACCCCCCTCTTTTGCGTTTTACATAGTGCACACACGCGGTCGGTAGGGACGCGGCTCTACCCCGACATCGCCATAGGCGGGTATCTGCGTATACCTTACGGCATGTAAGTCGGGCTCTATGAGCAACCCCGAGACCGTTGCAGTCAGCCCCCCAGCCGAGAAAGGCGGGCAGCGGACTCAGCGTACAGGGTCGGGTACGAGCAAAACGCGAAGTGGTACTTCGTACGCCATAGTCTTCGCGGACAGCAACATGGCGTTTTCTCACTCGGCGCCTAAGAATGGCGCGAGCGGTAACCGCGATACGGCAGAGCTGTTGGAGCTTTGTCGTAGGATGAACCAACGGTTCGATGCATTGGCCGGCGAGAACGCGGCACTTCGCAACCGCATAGAAGCGATCAGTGCTCACATGCAGGAACTTAATTCACGCAACGGCAACCGCACAGATAGGGCTGCAGACCGCGCGCGATCACCTGCATGCGAAAACGCGAACGCGATTAGAAACGCAGACAACAATCCGGCAGCGGTCGGTAATATAGTAAAACCGAGCAATAGGCCGCGAGAGTTTCGTTTCCCGCGATTCCGCACACACGACTGCGACGGCTGGTTTCAGTCGTTCGAGCGCATGTTGCAGATATTTAGAATTACCGACGACGCGGAAAAACTCGATTCGTTGATCACTTATATCGGTCCCGAAATTACCGACACGCTTTTTGAGTGTCTTCAGAATCTCCCGCAAGAGGAGCAGTATAATGCTCTTAAACGCGATGTATGTGCGCGCTACTCGTTATCGATCGAGGAGCGCATGGATAACGTATTCCGTGAGACTACGATACATGATCGAAAACCGAGCGAAATACTCGCGGAGATGTCGAAACTAGCAGGCGACCAGATACACATGAACACGGTAATGCGTTTCTCGCGCTCACGCCTCCCCGCACAAATACAAATACAAATCGTAAACGTCGATGACGACCGCGCACCAGAACACGCGGATAAGATTTACGAGATAGCGTGTAGGTGCGAAGACTCGAATCTTATGTCGCAGGACGAGCCCAGATCGAGCCGCGACGCCAGCAGCGAACTAGAACGCGTGTACGACAAGATCGAAAAATTCTCGCGAGAGCTGCGCGCACGCGAATCAGAGGCGCGTAGCTGGTGCACAGATCGATCAGCAAGCCCTCAGAGCCCATGGTACACGCCCCCCGGTAGGAAGGCGTCCCATGCCCGGCGTTCGCGTGATAACGCAGCCTCGCCTACGGCAGACGCAGAACACATAGTCAGCCCTAATAACGCCCGCCGCATGGAAAAGAAAGCCGGTCCGCGATTGCGCGACGGTATATGCGACGTGCACTATACATACGGTGCCAAGGCGTGTGCACCTGCGACAAATCACGTAAACGATATAGCGAATACTCGGCGAAAGGTAACGGGTCGGGAAACGAGCTGTAAGCGCCCAGGCCGAGACGCACTCGGCGCTTACCTTCTCATCGCGTCTCCACATCAAAGATGAAAATAGCAAGATCACTTTCCTAATCGACTCCGGAGCCGAAATATCCGTTCTGCCGCGACGACACACAGAAGACGATCGGATGGAAGAGCTCAAGCTTTACGCCGAGGGGATATCAATACATACGGGGCAAAGAGGTTGAACCTCGAATTCGGATTCAACACCGAAATGTCGTGGAATTTCGTGGTTGCCGACGTAGAAAATGCCATCATCGGCAGCGATCTACTGCGCGGTTTCCACCTAGTTCCCGACCTCAGAGTATGCACTCTGACGTACCAGCCATCCGGGGCTTGCGTCAGGTGCATATCCAGAGTAGTCGCGAATTTCACTGTACACACTGTACAACCGGGCAGCGCTTACGCGGGCATCACCGCGAAATTCCCCAAAGTAATGGGACTCGAACAAAGTACGCCCAGGAAGGACCGCGGAGTCTTTAACTACATACAAACGACCGGACCTCCCGTAAGCCAACGCGCGAGCAGGCTACCGCTGGAAAAGCTACGCGCGGCCAAGCAGCAGTTCGAGGAGATGCTCAAAGACGGCATAGTACGACCGTCGAAGAGCCCGTGGGCAGGCCCCATCCACCTAGTGCCCAAGAAGGACGGATAATGGCGGATATGCGGAGACTATCAGCGTCTCAACAGCGTGACCATCGCGGACAAATACCCGATACCGCATATCCAAGATTTTCCGAACTTCTTGGCCGGGAAGAACGTCTTCTCCAAACTTGATCTACACGCGGCGTATCATTAAATTCCCTCCCCCGGAGGAGGACAAGGAGAAGACGGCCGTGATTACCCCATTCGGTATTTTCTAATATAACGTGATGACGTTTGGATTGCGTAACGCCGGACAAACGTTTCAGCGTTACATTAATAGCGCCTGAGGCAGCCTCCGTTGCGCGTTTATGTTCCTCGACGACATTCTTATTGCGTTGAGCAACGAGGAGGAACACTAGCGCGACCTGGAGAAGGTCCTCAGCAAACTCGAAAAATACGCGCTGCGCCTCAACGTTAAGAAGTGCAAGTTCGGGCAGGCCGAAGTAGAATTTCTAGGGCACACTATTAATACCACCGGATTTAAACCGACCGCGGAGAAGCTCGACGCCGTCAGGAGCTTCCCGAAACCAGTGACGATACAAGACATGAGGCGTTTTCTAGGGCTGATTAATTTTTATAATGCGTGCATTCCCCACGCGGCTGAGATCCAGGAGCTGCTCACGAAATACCTCCAGGGCACGAAAAAGAAAGATAATCGCGCTATCCGTTGGTGTCCCGAGGCCGAACAAGCGTTTGAAGAATGCAAACAGTCGGTTCTCGATATCGCGGAGATGGGTTTCCCGGACGAGGACGCGGAAATACGTCTAGTTACCGACAGGGTCAAACTCCGCGATGGGAGCCGCGCTCGAAGAAAAAGACGGAGAACAATGGCGTCCTATCGCATTCTTCTCGAAAAAATTCAACAACGCTCAAGCCAAATACGCGACGATCGACCGCGAGCTTACCGCGATATACTACGCGGTACGTAAGTTTTTTTATTACTTAGAGGGGCGCGAATTCGCAATCATCACCGATTATTATAAGCCGCTGATGTACGTAATGTCGCAAAACCAGGACAAGGCACCCGCACTACGCTGCCGGCAGCTCAACTATATCGCACAATTCAACGCGAAAATCGTATACCGAGCAGGGGACGAAAACGTGGTTGCCGACGCGCTGTCGCGAATCGAGTCGTTCCGCATACTTAGTATGTTCAACTGGAACGACTCATGGAACAGATACGAGGAGGACGTCGACGCGGTCAGAAAGGAGGTAAACGCCTTCCGCCTCCCGACACTGTTCGACGCGAAAGAACTTGCGAAAGAGCAAGACTCAGATACCGATCTGTATCGATTCTTACGCGACCCGCAACACCCGTTAAAGCTGAGGCAACTCACCTTTAACGATGACCCGACCTTACCGTTCTACTGCGATATACAGGGAGACACCATTCGGCCGTATATTCCCGAATCGCTGCACGACGAGGTTTTTAACCTACTTCACGGGACGTCGCATCCGACCGGAAAGGTCACCGATAGGCTGATACGCCGGCAGTACGTGTGGCCGGACATGAGCCGAGACATCACTAGGAAATGCAGGAAATGCGTGGAATGTCAGCTCTCAAAGGTAGCGCGACAACAAGCCGCTGCTCGATCATTTCACAGCGCCAGAAGCGCGATTTAAGCACATACACATTGACATAGTCGGACTGCTCACCGCGAGTCGAGAGTGAGCGGACACCACCGTGCGGTAATGCAACACTGGATTGCGCGATACGGGGCACCCAAAATTATCACAACTGATCAGGGGCGACAATTTGAGTCTAGACTTTTCGAGGAACTCTTAAAGTTCTCGGGGTGCAAAAGAATACGCACCACCTCCTATCACCCGGCCGCGAACGGCATCGTAGAAAGGTGGCATCGCGACCTCAAAGCCGCGCTTATGTGCCAGGGTGATAACCCAGACTGGCCCAGAGCACTACCGATGGTGCTACTGGGCTTACACACACGCGTCCGCACCGACGTAGGAGTTAGTCCCGCAGAATATTTATACAGCACGACCCTCAAGATCCCCGGAGCGTTTTGCTTAGACGACGGAGTCGAACCCGATGACAGCGCGTTCCTCCGCGACCTCAAAGAGTACATGCATAATGTACGACCAGCTCGAGTCGAGCACAGAAACACGCACAAACCCTTCGTTTACAAAGAGATGGGGCAATGCACGCATGTGTTTCTCCAAACTAACCCCAACAGGCCGACGCTATATAGACCGTACTCCGGACCGCATCGGGTCTTAGAACGCAATTTAGGCGGGAAAACGTTACGCATCGACGTCAATGGTCGCGAAAAGACGGTATCCATTGAATGCGTTAAACCCGCGCATTACCTCAACGAGGACATTGAAAATGAAATCGACACCGAGGACGAATTCTCCGACAACACGGATCAGCCTGATCGATCACACGCAAGCAGGCATCTGATTATTAATAGCGACACGGGCGAACTAACCGACGATGATAACGATCGCGAGCCAGTACGTCGACTGAAGGGTATCCTCAAGACGTCGAAGCACCAGCCTGACTCAGGCAGCCCTGCTAGAGGCATCCGCGGAGAAACCTCCCACAGCGCCGACAAATATATCATACCGCAGCTACGCGATGGTAGTCGACGTGTAAAACATCGACCCAACATACTACGCAAAAGTACTCGCAGCGACTCGTGCATACCGTTCAACTCGGCGAGCTCGCGACAAACTTCCCCAGCGAACAAACAAGAGAAACATGTTCGTTTTGCAAGTGAAGGAGCCAGACAGTCTGCCGCTCGGGCAGGTACTTAACCAGTTAGGAGAAATACACGGGCTCACCGAGAGCCTACCGCCAGGCCAGTTTCGGCTCAGCTGCGAGCTAGCCGTACTGGAGCCGGAGAAATATCGGTGCGATTTATTACGGTCATTAACAATCTAGGCAAGCGAAAGACCAGGGCTCTTAATGAGAGATTCATACTGAACGTGGCGAGACACAATCCGCGCTTCCACGTCCATCTCGAGCGGTGCCGGATCACGGTCCCGGGCCACCTGGCGCAACAATTGCGACGCGAACACGTGGTCATCGACCAAAGTGAAAATACATTTATTGTACGTCGCGGATATTAAAATATAACATGTAAATACGTAGGTTAAGTTAGCTGTAGTATACAATAGTGTAAGCATGTATACATCGCTCTTTTATAACCCTATGTATAGTCACCCTCATTCTAACCTCAAAATGTACACGGGAGGAATTTACGACTTCAACGTAGTCAAATCGCAAAATTGGGGGGGGGAGTGGTGTAGGGATCATACACTATACGAGTCCACAACGACATGCGTATGCGCGCCAATGTATATACCGCGCACGTATTATAGCGAGCAGCGGCGCCTCCAACGGCGTGGAGGGGGCCGCGACGCCGCGGCATTCTTGTACGGTAATCGGTAGAGTCAGGAACCCATAGTCCTGCTCTCACCTATATCTTGTAGTATTGCTATTATAATAAACTCATTGTTAATTATTAATCAAGTGTGTTTTATTGAGCAACTTCGGCAAGGACCGACGAGTGGACGGTCGGGCAATATTAAATATTGCCAGAATCTCCACAATATTTAACACGAATGAAGATTTGGTAATTTAGAGTAAACCATATACTTGAAACAAACAATTAAGTTTATTTGAATAGCGAACATATATTTATTACATTAAACTAAATAAATTATTGAAAAGTAATAAATAACTCTTGAATTTTACTAAAGGGAACTACATATACGTAAAAAATAAAGTGAAATAAAAAAATATTTAAAAAACTATATATATAATCAAATTTAACAAAAATAATCAATTTTTGGAAAAGCTATTCAATATGAACAATTAAATAGCTTTATGAAAAGGTGCAATATATTTATTTGATTAGACCCAACGAGTAGTTAAAAATTAATAATATTTTCGACTTTATTAAACGAAGCACAAAGATTTAATATTAAATTTAAAGGAATGAATCTTTTAATAAAACTATTTATATGTTATAAGTTAATAATTTTTTCAAAAATAGAAAATATTTTTTTGATTTATATATATATATTGTAGTTTTTACTATTTATTTATTACTTTTAATATTCAAATCTTTGTGTTTCGTTTAATAAAATTAAATAAATATTTATTAGATTTTACAACTGACAGGGAATAATCAAATATATTTAATCCACCATTTGAGAAAACTAGTTCATTCTTTTGAGTAAATGGTTCTTTAAAAAATTGAATATATTTCTTGCATATATATACTGATAAAAATCATTTCTAATATCAAGCTTATTTTTCTCAACAGCAGAACACAAATATTGGGAATTAAAAGAATACTTTTTTATTTTGAGGAAATATATCCTCAAACCAATAGATTCAAATTTAATATCAGGAAAATATCAGGTATGTGAATAAGTCTTTCCCGTTTTTTTTCAAATTTTGAGCCTTTATTGTGAAGAAATGGTTACAAATGAATTATTGAAAGTATTGGCCATCGCTAGCTACAACTTTTTCCCATCTTTCTGGCAACATACGAATCCCGTTGCGAAAAAATTCGACCGGTTTGGCTTCTATCCAGTCATCCACCCATTTTTTTGGCTTCCTCGTAGAAATGGAAGTGCTGGTCAGCCAGGCCATGCGTCATCGATCTGAAGAGATGGTAATCAGACGGAGCAACGTCTGGACTATACGGCGGGTGGGGTAGGACTTCCCATTTGAGCGTTTCTAAGTATGTTTTCACCGACGGTGCAACATGTGGGCGAGCATTGTCATGTTGCAAAATAACTTTGTCGTGCCTGTCGGAGTATTGTGGCCGTTTTTCTCGCAGTGCGCGGCTCAAACGCATCAATTGTCGTCGATAGACCTCGCCTGTGATCCTTTCATTTGGTTTCAGAAGCTCATAGTAAACCACACCTAGCTGGTCCCACCATATACAGAGCATGAGCTTGGCGCCATGAATATTTGGCTTGGCCGTCGATGATGATGCATGGCCGGGTAGTCCCCATGATTTTCTTCGCTTCGGATTATCGTAACGTATCCACTTTTCATCGCCAGTCACGATACGATGCAGAAAACCCTTTCTTTTATGTCGCTGAAGCAGCTGTTCGCAAGTGAAAAAACGCCGTTCGACGTCTCTCAGCTTCAGTTCGTACGGCATCCAATTTCCTTGCTTTTGGATCATTCCCATGGTTTTCAAACGCTTGGAAATGGTTGTTCGGTCAACTCCCAATGCTTCAGCAAGTTCTTCTTGCGTTTGACAAGAATCTTCATCAAGCAAAGTCGCCAATTCTCGATCTTCAAAGATTTGCGGCCGCCCGGAACGCTCCTTGTCTTCCACGTCGAAATCACCGCTTTTGAAGCGTCGAAACCATCCGCGAACACTTGAATCATCGACACAACCTTCTCCATAAGCCTCCTGAAGCAATCGATGCGTCTCGGTAGCAGATTTCTTCAAATTGAACCAATAAAGTGAAACTTCCCGCAAATGACGTCGACTCGGCTCAAATTTCGACATTTTCACGATATCAAAAATTTATGATGCGAAAAAATTTTAACTAATGTGTTAGTATGGAATTGTTGACATATGAATAAGCTTTGATTATGACATATGTAACCATTGAATACTCGCACAGTATTGGTGGCGCCATCTCTTACAAAAAACGGGAAAGACTTATTCACACTCCTAATAAATTCTTCGATTAAATAAATACCTCCTAGATTTTTGTCAAGATTTTCTAGAAAATGGGTGGCTAAAATTGGAAATTAAATAAATATTTTTTTATCTAAAGAAACTATTTTCTTGAACCAATAATTGAAGATTTTGAATAATAAAATTTAGTCATTTGATTCAAGCCGACAAAATTAAGTGAATATATACTTGGATTAAGAATTTCAATACTTCACTCGAGAAATTGAATTTAAAATGAAGAATTCGATTCCTATCTTTAAAACAATAATTACTTGAAATACGTTTTTATTTTTTAGAAACATGAAAATTCAAGTATGCTAAATGTTTAAAAGAAGTGCATAGTTTCTTGATTCAAAGCATTATTTTCTTCACTTTAAAAATCAAAAGTTTAAACTAAGCGAATAATTTCTTGAATTCTCATAATTAATTTCTTTCGCTTAAAAGAACTTCGACCTAACCGGGATTCTATCCACATACCTTTGGATTCGTAAGCTAATACCTTATTAATGTGTTAGCTAACACCTTAAAATCTAGAAAATAATGCTTTGAATCAATGAACTACTTTTAAACAATTAATATACTTGAATTTTTATGTTCTTGAAAATAAAAACGTATTTCAAGTAATTATTGTTTTAAAGATAAGAATCGAGTTCTTCATTTTAAATTAAATTTCTTGAATGAAGTATTGAAAATCTTAATTCAAGTATGTATTCACGTAATTTTGTCGGCTTGAATCAAATGACTAAATTTTTTGATTCCAAATTAATATAAATAAACTATCAATTAATATAAATAAACTATCCAAAATACATTTTTTTGGTTACAAATATTTGGAAGATAGAAGTTATATACGTATTTCAGACAAACAATTTCGTTTTGAGAAATATTTTTTTTCGTATAAATAAGTTGTATGTTATTTAAGAATGCAGAATTATTTGTGAACATATTCTTGAAGATAATAGTATTAATAACAGAATTCGAACATTTTATTTATTTACATGATCTTTATTAAATTAATAAATAAGTTAATTGAATGTGTTACAGTTATTTTTTGTTGGGATTAAGACGAAATATGCTGCGCAATTTTTTATAAATGATTATTACTATAATGGAGATGGCTCTAACATATAATAACACGTCAAATAATCGTTTAATATTCATATAAATGCTGTTGAAAAGTTTGAGCCCCTTGATCAAACAACAAATCGGAAGCTACAAATTTTATAAAAGCTTTGCTCGCAGACATAATAAATATTTTTCGAATCAATTCGAAATTCTATTTTAACCAGGGATTTTTCAAGAATATTTTACTGTATTTTTTTCGAAATAAACCAAATTAATAACTATAAAAATGTTTAAATAAGTAAAGAAAAATATCATTTATAATCAGCACTGATGAAAATTCAAATTCGAGTGATTTTGATAATTAAGTTCACGGATAATACTTTTAAACGATTTCGAGTGCACGGCAAGTTGTTTGGCTCTATTAAATGCTTAACTTTGGTATTCAACGCTAGGTGTCAAACATGTCCTTGGATCACATATAAAAGTTTTGGCGAAGTTTAATCTACATATAACTAAGCCAACATCGATATTTTTCTACAGATTTGTACTTCTTGCCTAATTCACATAAATTTGCTGATTAATTATTTTTTAATTCAAAATATCATGCCCAGATCGTTGAAAAGTTCTCTTAGTAGGAATACTAGAAATGCTAGACGACAGTCGACATTAGGATTATATCAGAGATGAGCAGAGATTGACAGCGACATAGGTGATGTTGGTTCCATGACAGCGCCAGATTTTGCGATAGAATTACGAACAAGGTCCGTCTGCAATCTCGACTATCAATAAATGCAATGCACTGCTGAAAAATGTCCGAATAGAGCTGTTCGGATATTTATATAATTATATATAATGCATCAAAGCAAAGAAGGAGAAACAGCGGGCGCGTGATCATGCTGCTGTTAAGGGGAGGAACAAGGTGGCAGGCAGACACCATGCGAAAAAGGGGAAGTAGAGGAAGTGAGGGACCGAGTGAAAAAGAAAAGAACTGCGCGTATATACGTATATATATATATATATATATATATATATATATATATATTCTTCCTATACCAATTTTGGACATTTTAGAAAATGAGAAAACACTAAGTAAAATACTTAGTGTTTATATTAATTATGGATGCGATCATGGGTTTTCTATTATTATTATATACTGAATAAATATGGTCCATTACCAAATGTATGTAATCTCAGCTCACCGTTTAGCTTTCCAAACATACTTAATCATTCGTGTATAATTTAAACATACGGCAATTTAAATATTCAAAATATTAAATATTAATTATTATTATTACATTTTCTTATTGAAGTTTAGGGAAATATTATACTTTTAAAATCTTTCAGGAGATTATTGCGTTCTCTTATATTTCTCATAAATATATAAAATAAACACATTATGAATAATAAATAATTTTATTAGCTTAAAATATAAACTAATATAATATTATATATATTTTGAAATTTTACGTTCTAAAACAATATCAAGGAATCTATACAGATAAAGAGATGATTTAATCTAACAAAAAGAATAACAACAAATAAATAATTTATGTAAATCGAAACAAATTGATTGATAGATAAGCCTTCAAAGCATAAAATTGTCCAAAAAAAGTATTTGTCACACCGTTCGGATAATCAAACAAGAATTTTTTATATTGTTGAATATAACAATTAATGTTTAATGACTTTATTTTGTTATAAAGTCTTATTCAACATGTAAAACTTTTAATATACTGTTATTCATTTTATATCTCATAAATATATATATAAATATAAAATGTATATATAAATATTTCCTTTAACTTCAATAAGAAAATGTAATAATAATTAATAATTAATATTTTGAACATTTAAATTACATTATGTTTAAAATATATACGAATGGTTCGGTATGTTTGGAAAGTAAAACAGTGAGCTGAGATTACGTACACTTAGATTACTACAATGGACCATATTTTTTCAGTATATAATAATAATAGAAAACCGATGATCGTATCCATAAATAATATAAACATTAAGTATTTTACTTAGTGTTTTCTCATTTTTTCAAATGACGAAAATTTGTATAGAAGAATATATATATGTACATTAACATACAAATTTTTATATATGTAAAGAACATATATATCAATATTATTAATATTTATTAGTTCATAAATATTTAATCAGTAGATGTATGTACATATATATATATATATATATATATATTAGGAGTGTGAATAAGTCTTTCCCGTTTTTTGTAAGAGATGGCGCCACCAATACTGTGCGAGTATTCAATGGTTACATATGTCATAATCAAAGCTTATTCATATGTCAACAATTCCATACTAACACATTAGTTAAAATTTTTTCGCATCATAAATTTTTGATATCGTGAAAATGTCGAAATTTGAGCCGAGTCGACGTCATTTGCGGGAAGTTTCACTTTATTGGTTCAATTTGAAGAAATCTGCTGCCGAGACGCATCGATTGCTTCAGGAGGCTTATGGAGAAGGTTGTGTCGATGATTCAAGTGTTCGCGGATGGTTTCGACGCTTCAAAAGCGGTGATTTCGACGTGGAAGACAAGGAGCGTTCCGGGCGGCCGCAAATCTTTGAAGATCGAGAATTGGCGACTTTGCTTGATGAAGATTCTTGTCAAACGCAAGAAGAACTTGCTGAAGCATTGGGAGTTGACCGAACAACCATTTCCAAGCGTTTGAAAACCATGGGAATGATCCAAAAGCAAGGAAATTGGATGCCGTACGAAAGGGTTTTCTGCATCGTATCGTGACTGGCGATGAAAAGTGGATACGTTACGATAATCCGAAGCGAAGAAAATCATGGGGACTACCCGGCCATGCATCATCATCGACGGCCAAGCCAAATATTCATGGCGCCAAGCTCATGCTCTGTATATGGTGGGACCAGCTAGGTGTGGTTTACTATGAGCTTCTGAAACCAAATGAAAGGATCACAGGCGAGGTCTATCGACGACAATTGATGCGTTTGAGCCGCGCACTGCGAGAAAAACGGCCACAATACTCCGACAGGCACGACAAAGCTATTTTGCAACATGACAATGCTGGCCCACATGTTGCACCGTCGGTGAAAACGTACTTAGAAACGCTCAAATGGGAAGTCCTACCCCACCCGCCGTATAGTCCAGACGTTGCTCCGTCTGATTACCATCTCTTCAGATCGATGACGCATGGCCTGGCTGACCAGCACTTCCATTCCTACGAGGAAGCCAAAAAATGGGTGGATGACTGGATAGAGGCCAAACCGGTCGAATTTTTTCGCAACGGGATTCGTATGTTGCCAGAAAGATGGGAAAAAGTTGTAGCTAGCGATGGCCAATATTTTCAATAATTCATTTGTAACCATTTTTTCACAATAAAGGCTCAAAATTTGAAAAAAAAACGGGAAAGACTTATTCACATACCTGATATATATATATATAAATTAATAAATAAATTAATAAATATTTTTTCATTAGTCTTACAGTCTAATCAAATCAATCGAAAACAATACGTAACAATATTAATAAATATCTGCATTAACATTAATACATCAATACACAAAAATAATAAAAATAAAAATTAAATTAAAAATTATAATGACAGTCAGACTGTTCTTGTATACAGTCACCCCCGCAGACTAATCTGAAAATAAAATATTAGCTGAAAAAATTCTTTGTTAGTAAAGTGCAGTCTGACTGTCCCCAACACCCTTACCTAATTGAAGATCCAGTCCAACGTTTCGAGCTCGCTACAACAAAGGCTAGTTGCCGCCGATGGTGATGCTGCCGATGGTCTTGTAGCTTGCTGGTGATCACTGCTGTCACCTCAGATCAGGGCGGCTGGGCGCTCTCTCTCTCTCACTTACGCGGTTGCGTAAAGACGGGGCGGGCCACGCCGCTAGCTCTCGCTTCTTCTCTCTTGCTTACGCGGTTGCACTCGGCCGCGGCTAGCCACCGATAATGGCGTCGCTGGCTTGGCGTTGGTACACAGACGGCAGAGTTCGTGCTACCTACCGGCTTGCGCGCACGTATTTGTCGCCGATCCTACCTTAAACAACGCGTCAATACGACGGAAGCTTGTAGGGCGACCTCAGACTTTCTACGTGACATCAGTCGACGGAAAAAAGAATCGATGGAGACTACGAGATGGAACAGACGATGCGCGTGAGACAGTACGTATGCCGGAGACGAAAGTGCGACTCCTTTTTAAGCCGTGTCCCTACAATTGCGCTCCAAGTGCCCTAGCGGCTCGCGTGTACAATTTTGCGAGCTCGCACGAACACTCGCGGCTTTACCCGAGCGCTCTAACCTATAACCGCTGTTCGGGCGGTTGCAAACTCCCCCTGCCAAACCGCAGAGGGGGCGCGTGGTCGCAAAGGAGTTCGGGTAGTGACGGTGTGCGAGGCGCAAACATTGAGGATATACATTGGGGAACACAGTAGGGGATAATACATAGTTTGGGGGAAACACGGTAGGGGATAATACATAGTTTGGGAAAACATGATGACCATTGGTTTACCCTTCGCGTGGGTACGAAAGAGAAAAAAAAGTAATTTGCAATAATGGAAAAGAAAACGGTGATGACACCCGCTGGTGTGCATTTTGGTCGTCGGTCGCTCGCTGTGATTCTATACAATACCATTTGTTTTCCTATTTATACTTTCCTACGTCTAATTACAATCTAAGCCCCACTCTAACCAATTGCTAACACGAAACTTACCCTAAAGCGATAATAAGTATATTATTATTATTATATGAAAGAAAACTATAACTATTATTTACGTATAACCTAACCTAATTATAACACGGTATCTAACGCTATATTCTACGTGGTCTTCGCAAACGTCTCACCTTCTTTCTTACGTTTCGGTTCTTCTTCTTCTGTAGGCCGCATATTGCTGAAAAATAGTTCGTCGTTAGTGACGTTCCAATTGTCAATGCTTGGTACGGCGTTGGTGAAGAGAGCAAGTAGCTTAGTTACTATAGGAGCCATTCTGCGCTCTTCTAACTGGTTCTGTTGCTTTTGTCCTCGCACACCGACGCTGTGCCATCGCCGTTTCGCGGCTGAGGGGTCGGCTCTAGCGTATCTTTTTATTTTCGTTTTTTCCAGTTCTTCCCTTAACTCGATTCGCGTTTATTCCATATATATTTCCCATGGGGATGCATGGGTATCGTTTCCTCTCACGGGACGTAAGGGGGGGGGGATCATGGGGATGGCCGTGGGGGAAAAAAGGTTAGAGATACTAATTTTTCTTTAATGGCGCCATTTGTATACCTCACAGGACGCGCCATTTATACATTGGGCATCCTTTATATTATATTTGGGCGCGATTTGTATTATATCATTTATTTTTTATATATTATAGCTATTTATATTATATTATTTTATGCCATTTATATGCGTCGAGTGCGCCATTTTACCTCTTAATTACGCGATTTGTGTTATAATATTTATTTTATTTAATTTATTACGTCATTTGTACGACGGCCGGAACTGCGCCATTTATATATTTTTTTGTATACCATCTGACGCAGTATCATGTCTTCTGCGGCAGCGTGGGTACTCAGCAACGGGTGGTCTATTTGTTCCAGTAGACCGTTGCTGCCGGCATTATTATTAGCAGCAGTTGCTGAGTTCTCGCGACGGCTGCTGCTTTCCTGATGGTTTGCTCCATCGTTGGCCGCATGACTATTCCCTCCTCGTCCGGTCGCGCCGTACCTTCCGGTGTCTCGACCTCTTCGGACACCTGACGTGTCGTCTTCGCCTCGCGTCTGTCATCCTCCCCCTCCCAAGACGATGCGGCAGGGGTTGACCGCCGCGGGCAAGATGTGCAAGTGCGGACGTCGCCGTTCGCTGTGCCACACCTATAGAAAAACCGTTTGGTTCTCTGGTGTGGCCTGGCGGAATTGCAGTGACCGTCACCGTTGCAGTTCCAGCAACACGTAGTTGCTTAATCGCCTTCGCCAGCGCCATCTGCCCTTACTGGGTCCGTGAAGGACCAGCTTAGCAAACTACCCAGACCTGGGAGTGGCGTTGTGGGATTTGATGGGTGTGGCCGTATGGGCAGTACGAAATTGGACGGTAGGGCGACAAGGTCTATATATCAATTAGTCCAGGGCAACATATCCATTAATCCTGGGATCTTCTTCTGGCTAGCGGGGATAACTGTCTCTATTGTTTGCCTGTCTTCTGAGTTATCTACGCTAGTCACAGGGATGGTCTCTGTTACTTGATTAATTTGCGTCGGGATCGTGAATGGATTGAATCCCTTTTTGTATTCGAGGCGATAATCTTGGTCGTGGTTCGGCAGGTGGGTATGTGGGCTCGGTACTGGGGTAGTCTCTTGAGGTGGGGAAGATCGGGGGTCTCTTCGACGTTGTCATTGCTTTTCGTCCTTTTATACTTGGACGGAATAATGAACTTCTCCTTTTGTGTGCCGTGAGTATCTTGTGTGGTCGGATGAGCTTTTTGTATATCTGTTTGTTGTATCGCGACGGACCGCATGAATGCGCAACGGTCGCCGCGATACAACGTTACTTCACCGTGTTCCGGTGTGCTCACGTACATGATTGACTGCACTCTCATAGGCGTGTGCGGCTTTCTGGGAGGCAGTCGCATGATGGACCTTGGCCCCGGCCTATAGGGCAGCGGGCTGACCGATCGTATCTGGTTATGTGGAGGGAAATCTTTTTGCATCCTAACCTTCGAACGAGACGGTTCCAGCGGTGCCGTTTTGTATGTGGCCGTCTCCGAAACATAGCTGTCTTCTTCCTCAATTGCAGTTTCTGTAGTTTTACGTCTTTGCGGACGGTTGCCTTCTGTTTTAGTAGATGTTGTGGTAGTTTTACGTCTTTCCGGACGGTCGCAGATGATATCGTTGTCTTTATTGTCGGTAGTTTTACGTCGTTGCGGAGGGTCGCAGATGGTGTTATTTTCTGCGATTTCCGTGGTTTTACGTCGTTGCGGATGGAGTTCATCGTTTACCTCGATGGCGACGGTATGAGGGTGCGGGTTGTGGGCAAGTTCGATATGGGGTTGTGAGGGATTTTCGGGGTTGTCGAGGGTCGGTATGCTCGTATCATATAGCGAGAGGCTGAAGAACGCGTCGGCTATCGAGGTGATCTTCATCGTCTGTTCCTCTTTGACTAGCTCTTGTGTTGTATTGGGGCTGAATTGGATTAGGTTCAGCCGCGACTTCTGCACTTCCTATAGTGCCTCGGTTAGTTTCCCCATATCGAGGGTGGTACCGAATCGATTGCGGGAAACTCTAGTAGGTGTGGTCTCGTACGTTGACTCGGTACATTTTGCTTGTTGTTGGCACCTGTGGAGGAATTAACGTCGTTAGATTGGTAGTATCTTTTGATGTCTGATACGTGCGCCTTTGTCGTTTTCGCGTCGCTCATGTTCTCTATTTCAAATATGACGGGGGATATTTTTTTTATAATTCGGCAGGGGGCTACGAATTTTGAAGCCAGTTTTGCCGAGAATTGGTCTGGATCTGGTGATAGGACATAGTTGCGCCTACACACCATGTCATTGACCTTAAATGTCTCCAGTCGGCGTTCTTTATTGTAATATTTGGCTTGTTTTTGGCTTGTTTTTGGCTTGCGGCGCTCAGGTGTTTCTTAATGAAATTGTGGATGGCGGGTAATCTCTTCATGCGATCTTGCCATTCCCGTGGTGTTAAGGTTTGCACCTGCAGTGTTGATCCTTGAAAATTACGATGCGTCAGAATTTCTCGGGAATTCCGGCCAAAATTTAAAAAAGCCGGCGACGTTTGGGTGCTAGCGTGCACCGCTGTGTTTGCTGCAAATGCGAACTCTGGGAGGTGGATGTCCCAGTTTCTATGGTAATTTTGGATAAAGATCGCAATCATTGCTTTTATGACCCTGTTCACCCTTTCTACAGGGTTTGCCAGCGCGTGGTACGGCGCGATAAATTGGTGTATAATACCTAATTCTGCGAGTTTGTTTTTGAGCCATTTTTTGGTCAACTCGGTGTCGTTATCCGAAATTAGGTATTTTGAGCAACCCCACTTAAAAATGACCTGTTCTTCTAATGCCCGTGCGATCGCTTAGCCATTTGCTTTTTGTAATGGGCGTATCTCGATGTATTTGATGAAAAGATCTTGAAACAGCAGGAAATATTTATGTTGTCCCTTGCTAGTTGGGAACGGGCCTATAATGTCTGCAGCGACACTGCTCCAGGGTTCCTCGACATTTTTTTGGGACATTAGGCCCGTGGGTCCTCTCTGCGACACCTTGTGTATTTGACACTCAGGACAGTGCTTTACGTGTCTGTGTATGTCCCGTTTCCTACTGCCCAAAGGATGGCTAGACACTCCTTTTCAGTGATGGTGCAGTTCATCTCTGGAACGTCGTACGTTTTCTCGTGTTCGAGAAAGATACTCTTGATCTCGTATATCGGGTGATCTATACGAGCGATAATTATAATCACCTCTGCTGGATGTAATCAGTCGTTTGGTGTTACGTTGTTATTAATTATCTAGATATAGTAGTCCTCTCACTATGTAGTTAGTTTACTATTATTATAGTTTTAATATTAATTCTATAATATTTTTATATAATTATTTACTATTATTTAATATTATTTATATAATTATTTAATATTATTTATATGATTATTTAATATTTAATAGTTTGATGTATATAATAGCTAAATAAGAAAAAGCACGTGCAATCTTGGGACGTTATTATACTTAGGCAAGTTACTTAAATCCAGTTAGTTATGGTGCTCCCAGCATCTATTTGTTAAAATCAGTATTTTAGTTATACATATTAATCAATATATTAATTAGATGAATAAGTTAAGTGGATTGCTTTAAAAAAATGCGGCATTTTCTTCCTTTCAACTTAGCGAGCTTTGCCTGTACTTAACTACAGATAAACTGCCAATAACTTTTTTTTTTTTTTAATCTTTAATTTTCACCAAAATTGTCTGGAATTAATTTCCACCATTGTGGCGATTATTTTCAACTTCCTCCACTTTACAGAGTTGAAAAATTCCGACTACTTCTTGAGAATTGTTCTCTTTTAATTTCTTGCTCTATGTATCTATACTTCAAGCGTATAGGTTATGCCTACCAGAAGGAGAAGAGAAATTCTTAAAGTAGTTGAGCCACTTTTCTTTTTCTTGAAGTGGTGTTGCTCCTATATGTTGATTCCATGTAAAGGTGAAGGAGGTAGAAGCGATACCGATAACAGGGAGGGGGGTGTAGACTACACACACTGGGTGTTATATGTTTATTTTTTTTCAATGATGAGACTCTTACCTATCAATTCCAATTTTCAGATTGACATATTTTTGCTTCTTATGAATATGGGGATGATCGCTGGATAATATTTAAAAAATTTCTACTGTCTTCTGTGTAATGCACAGGATCATATTATTTCCAAAATTCATATGTAGTATGGTTAAAAGTACAAAGGGACAGGGGCGATAAAAGATTTATATGTTTTCACACATAATAAGAGAGGAAACGATACTTAATATATATTCCTTTAATAAATATTTAAGGACCTGAGCGACCTGAAAGGTACTGATAAAGTGTCGATATCAGTTTAATGCCTATTATATATGGAGTATAAGTACAAAAGAATATATATATATATATATATATATATATATATATAATTTTAAATGGAATAATAATATGAAAAATATGTAAGTCGCATGTGAATATAGAAAATATTTGGATAAACGGTAATATATATAAATTTTCAAGAAGATGATATTTACCTTAGGTGTGAGCCCAACAAACACATTAAGCTTAAGAGGTATGTAACCTCGATATCTACCTTTGTTTAGTTAACTTCCAAATCTTCTATTTATTTGGCTGTTATTTCCATTTGAAATACCAGCATATTTCATAAGAAAAGAAGAGAATTATTCTCCCTTGTGTGCTTACACCTCAGATAAAAAATAGATGATATAATTTTTGTATAAAAAGATAAATAAGATTATAAATATAAAATTATTTCTAATTTCATAATTATAAATATATATTCATGTAGCATATAATAGATATAAAAACGTATGTAAATATAGTGCAAAATTTTATAAATATAAAATTAAAAGAAAATATTTTCTACACACATAATACCTTACTTGCTTCTACAATATATATAAAAGGGTAATGATAAGGGCTATAGCGGCTCGCATGAATTTAGTACTGTATAGTGAATCAAGTAATTATTACCTAGCAACTCAATAAATTGGTCTAAAAAAGGAAAATTTCTAATTATGAAGACTTACCATTGAGTTTGACAAGTTCAAGCCACTACGCATTCTTCTGTGCACAGTGCATGCATGAAGCCATCACGTATCCGTGTGTGCACATGTACATGCACTGCGCCATTTCACTTCCACCTGGTTTCTCTATAGGGGATCGGCGAAATAATTAAGTGCGCAGCTTAGCTATACTACGAGCATTGCTATTCATTCTCATTACGGGCCTCACGTTTTCAGTGCCATTTTATAACCTCAATACCGAGGTTATTATCTACCGTGTTTCGATGTGTGCGTAGGCACATTCACGCCGCTGATCGCTCGCTCAGCTGGAAAGGGGACAGGGAAAATGGAATGAAACACGCCGCAGTATTTATGAGATTTTAACAATTACAACACTTTTTATTGCATAAAACTTCTTTACAAGGCTTTAGTAGCTCCTACGCTACTTACTGATTGCGGGGTTCGCGACGATACGATGAATATAACACGAATACGCGATTACATTAAGTGCGGAGAAAAGGGGACACGAAACGGGATGCTATAGTTCTACGAGAAGGGGGAACGACGACACGATGTGGGACGGTACGCTATACAGAATACATGAACGATATACTATATAAAATACAAGAATATTACGTTATGCTAAATACGCGAAATAGACTTTACATTTACATATCCGCTATGCGACACACGGGGATCGCGGGGCACGGGCGCGGCGGCGAGCCAGGAGCCTAGCTGCACATATATATATATATATTAAACTCAGAAACAAAGGCTACTTGCCGCCGACGGCGATGCTGCCGATGGTTTTGTAGCTCTCTGATGATCGGATCAGAGCGCCTGAGCGCTCTTTGTCTCTCTTTCTCTCTGTCACTTACGCGGTTGCGTAAGGACGTGGTGGGCCTCGCGGCTAGCTTTATCTTCTTCTCACTCACTTACGCGGTTGCACTCGGCCGCGGCTAGCCACCGATAATGGCGTCGCTGGCTTGGCGTTGGTACAGCGACGGCAGAGTTCGTGTTACCTTAGCCGCTCGCACTTACAAGTCGGGGCTGCGGCAAGGCTATGGCCGTGCCTATGTCTTTTCCGCACGTCCAACTTGCGCGGACGTAGTTGTCGCCGATCCTACCTTAAACAACGCGTCGATACGACGGAAGCTTGTACGGTGGCCTCAGACTTTCTATGTCACTAATCGATGGAAACTACGAGATAGAACGGACGATGCGCGTTAAATAGTACATACGCCGGAGACGAAAGTGCGACGGCTTTTCGAGCCGCCTCCCTATAGTTGCGCTCCAAGAGCCCTCGCGGCTCGCGCGTACAGTTTTGCGAGCTCGCGCGAGTACTCGCGGTTTTACCCGAGCGCTCCAACCTACAACCGTTGTTCGGGCGGCTACAATATATATTTATATACATATATATATATATATAAGAGAATGTATGTGTGTATGTATATTCTTTATCGGCGACGAAACTAAAGCAGCGATCGCATTCAAATTTTAACCACCTATTCTACATGATGATGCAAAATGAGAAAAAAATAGCTACTTTACTACAATCTCAAGAAAGTATATGTATATATATATATATAGACTGCTAAGCTAAGCCCCATACAATGTGTCGATGCCTGCGCAGGGACAGGTCTGGAAGAGTGTGAGAGAGGGTAGTTGAGATATTGGGTGAACTTGCCCAAGGCCCCATTCGTATCGGATACTCCAATCCCTGTTAATCCTCTTGTGGTTTTCTCCAGTTTTCTTCTCTCTCTCTCTCTCTCTCTCTCTCTTACTGTCTCCTATATATAAGATTGGCATATGTCACATATGATTATACCTATAGCATGTTCCAAAAGTATGAAAATCAATCAAAAAATTTTTCAAATATGTTGTATTATACAAATAAATTGCTTATAATGGTCATTATTATTATCTCAATGTTAAGTTAATTTTATCATAGCAATTTTGTTACAATATAATTGTTTTTGGTAAACAGGAAAAATGACAAATTATATATAATACATTAAATATTTTGAGTATGAAAGAAAACAAACCAAAATCAGCGGTTCGAAATATATAAATATATAATTATAGAAATTAGACCTTCAAATATACATTTTTTTGTTCTAAATATTTTCAAGCTAGAAGATATTTAATTATACACTTCAGACAAAGAACGTGTTCAATTAATTATGTTTCTGTTAAGGTGTACATTCAATTAATAAAGAAATTGATCGATTGCTTTAGATTGAATTTCTCTACAGATTTTCTTTAATTTAAAATTTAGTGCACTTAAATATATACTTTTTAATTTAAATAATGGTTTATACATTTATCATTAGTAGACCATTTATTGAAACTATATAATTTATATATTTAAAATACTGAAATGTTTATTTATATACAGTAAATATTTTTTGATGTATGAAAAATAAAATTTTGTTTTAAGATATTCGGTTCTTAATTTGAAAAATATTTATTTGCTTTAAAGAAATATTTTTAAAAAAATGTTATTTTTGTATAATTGAAACAAAATACAAAATTGAACTGTAGTATCCTAACTGATTACACCGTCATTTTCGTAATCTACAACTATGTAAAGGTATGAGATATATTATATTACAATAAAGAATAATTATATTTACATTTTTTTCTTATGTATTATATAATATACATAAATATACAGACAATATTATATTAGTATTGTAGGCAGCGCAACGCAACTTAATTTGAAACGAAAAATCTCTGCCGTTCAAACTTTAAATACATCATATCATATCATAATAATTTATAAAGACAAAGCGTGTTTTTATTTGTACGCGATAACCGAAAAATCTACTGAACCGATTGTTCTGAAATTTGACATATAGATTTTATATTATCTTGGGAAGAACATAGGCTATGTTTTTTATTGAAAATCATTTTACTTTAATCAATAAATTATGTTAAGAGTTTTAACAATCAGTTCCACCAGCGGCTACTAGGTAGCGTCTTGAATCACGAACATCAACTCAAAGTAGTCCGCTTAAAGTATTAATACCAGGCCAGCTCAAACGAATCTTCATATCCAACTTTGAGATCCTTATCCTAAAGAAGGTGTGACGTTAGATGGTATTACCTTTTTTGTTCTTCAGGTTAATCTGAAACTACTCTCACACCTTATGATCTGACTAATAATGTAACTAATATGTTAATCTGACGCTACTCTTAGACCATATGGATATCTTTTGGTTTTTGTAAATTTTATTTTCTCTTACGTGAGAAAATCTGTCTCTCTCTCTCCAAGTCTCTCTGTCCTTCTTTCTCCTTCTCTTATAAAATGATTATGTATGCCAAATCATACTGAATATAGTTTGTGACGACAAATTATGTTTTTTTATTTTTATACATTATTTAAGTTCAGAATTGTGACAAGAGCCTATGTTTTTTTTTAGTTTGAACAAAAGAAATAATGCAAAATAGGGTTCTTTAGCAACAACCTCGAAACTATGTATAAATATATATATATATATATATATATATATATATATATATATATATATATATATATATAATATATCGTTACTTTTGCATAAAAAGGTAATATCCATCGTCCGCTTAGAAAATATGCGATTCACCATACCATTTTGCTTGAATTTCAGTTGGCATCACTACGAAAATATTCACGGTATTGAAAGAATAGAAATATAAAAAGTATAAATATATTTTGTATGTATATTGTACTGTACATGTTATATACATATGTTAAATACGTTTTCTACTGGTAAATATTGTATTGGCGTGTACAAGAGGTTGATTACGATATCCCGTTGCTTCAAGACGATTTATATAGTCAGATCAGTTAGGATAATGAAATGCGATGTCCAGGTGTCTCTGAGCGATTTCTATGGGGAATATTGTATTTAGTTGATAGAAAACGACGTCCATGTATGAGGAAATCAACTTCTATGCGAAGATTCGTGTTGAGACGGTACTCTTTCCGAACGACTTCTACGGGGAGTATTCGGGGAGTATTGTGTTTAGTCGTTAGGAAGCGATGCTAGCTTTCTCGGGACGACTTATACTTGGACTATCGTTTTTAGTTGGTAAGAAACAATGTTTAGGTATGTCGGGACAAATTCTATGGGGAGTTTCGTGTTCAGACGGTAGAAGATGATGTCCAGGTATTACGAGACGACTTCTACGGGTAGTATCGTATTTAGGTGGTAGGAAACGGTATTCACGTATGTCGGGTCAACTTCTACGGGGAATTTCGTGTTCGGATGATAGAATGTGATTTCCAGATGTTTTGGAACGACTTCTACGGGGAATTTCGTGTTCGGACGGTAGAAGACAATGTCCAGGTATAACGGAATTATTTCTACGGTGAGTATCGTGTTTAGTTGATAGGAAACGAAGTTCATGTATGTCGGGTCAACTTCTACGGGGAGTTTCGTGTTCGCAGGGTAGAATGCGATTTCCAGATGATTTGAAATGACTTTTACGGGGACTGTCGTGTATACTTGGTGGGAAACAAAATCCAGGTATATCAGTACGACTTCTATGAAGAGATTAGTATTCTATCATTCGAACACGCACACTTCCAGTAACTGTCATCCCGGGATAACTGGACATTGTATTATACCTCCCCAACACAAATCTCTCTATAGCAGTCGTCCTGAGACATTTCCTATAGTTCGAACACGATACTCTCCGTAAACGACGTCTGGAGACACTTGCACATCTTTTTTTACCGGTCGAACTTGAAAGTACAATTTTCTCCATGAAGCCGTATTCACTATTCATATATATATTGTCTAAAATGGACGGCAAAAAAATCAAATTTTTGAAGTGGATGCTACATTGAAGCAGCTTTTTATACAGAAGTGATGATAGGTAAGTTACGGTCAATTATTTATAGAAACATAGATTTTTATATATATAGTACTATTTACTTAGATATTATTGAATTATTTATGAAATCGATTAAATTATTGTCTCGGGCGAAGCCGAGACGGGGGATGCTAGTATAATTATAAAGGTCAAGAGTCTCTTTATAAAGGTAGTAATCGGTAGAGTCATGCATTACTATCTGAATTGCGATGAAAACACTGGATACGCCTAGCGAAAAAATGTTGGAAACCTTTTTATTTTTAACTAATCAGATATGAAAATTAATAATATGCTTTGAAATGAAATTTAATGCTATTAAGAAAATGAAATTTATTTAGGCAATTTAAATAAATTCTTTTTAGACAATTAATAATATTGTTTGAAATTAAAAAATATCGTTTCAACTAAATCAGTTAAAAGATTTAAATATAAATTTTTTATAATGAAAAACAGTTGTTTATATTAAACAAATTTTTCGTTCTTTCAATTTGAAGATATGTATTTATTTAAAATTATCAAATTTTTTTTTAGTGTACTTGATTTTACAAAAAGTATTTCAAACAAAAGTTGTAGATCTTATCGAAATACCTTTTTTGCTATACGCTGAATTTCTATAACCAGTCTTTCTCAAGAAAAATTTATTCGAATGTATCTATATTTCATATAACCGTAGAATTGTTCAGGGGATCCCGAGATGGAAATATAGAAAGATCAATTCAACAAACCATGATTTTTAGAGGATTTCAGAGGGACCCCAAGATTAAATTTTTGATTATTTTTCGAAAAATATTCTCAGAGGATAAAATTATCTATAGGAGTATAGATTTATAGATAGAGAATTGTTTACATAGATATTATTTAAATGTTTGATAAGTCGGTTACAATTCTATTTTGAGTAAAGCCGAGATGGCGTATGTTTATATATATATATATATATATATATATATATATATATATATATATATATATATATCATATATTAAATGTTAAAAAATTGTACAGAATTTTTTTCAATGTGAATCATAAAAAGGGTGTCCAAAACGACCCACCATTCCCTATATATATATATATATATATATATATATATATATATATATATATTAAAAGATATAACAGTATAATACGTTTCGATGGCTTCAGGATGAATTAAAAAAAATTTTTTTTGATAGGGCATGCTTGCAGTATGATCGCTGCGATATAAATTTCGCGAAGATTTTTTGATAATACGACCTTGCTCCAAGACTGTTGCGATCATTCGGCAATCTAAAAGCATGCTCGCAGCAAGCTTGCTCCAATAAAAATTGTTATGTGAGTCTATAACAGAGATCGTGGATGAAGTTCCGAAAAACTAAAATAATCGATTTGTAGATTGTTTTTGGATGTTGATTATAATTATCATAGTGGCGTTTGATGAAAATGTAATTCTCAAGTTAAAAACTATAAACATAGAGTCTTTTGAACATTTCTCGGCATATATTAAAATTTACAAAAATATATTTAAAAAATCGTTGTAACGTTGTATCTCATTATAATACATATTTTTTATTCTATTTAATTCGTCTCTACATGTAGTATTTTTCGAAAAAAATATATACGAAGATACCTGTATTGAGTATATGCGTGGATAATATAGTTAGGATATTTGTAATTAGTTTCCCAAACATCATAAATATTCAGAAAAATAGTACGGGGAAACTTTCTTCGAACTAAACTGAATACAGTCACACCACAGACATTGTTTCGGCGAGCCCTGAAGCTTCATTATTTTTTTCTGCAGATATTTAATATATGATAAAATTATCATAAGTAAAATTATCTAGGCAATATATTTTTATTAATAAATTTTTTTTTTTTATTGGTCTTACAGTCCAATCAATTCCATCCAAAAATAAAATAAAATAAAAATAAAAATAAAATAAAAATAAAAAATAAAATAATAATAAAATAAAATAAAAAATAATAAAAATAAAATAAAAAAATAAAAATTAAAAATAAAAATAATAATAAAAAATAAAAAATAAGAAATAAAAATAAAAAATAATAAAAATAAAATAAAAAAATAAAAATTAAAAATAAAAATTAAATTAAAAATTAAATTAAAATTATAATGACAGTCAGACTGTCCTTGTTTACATTCATCCCCGTAGACTAATCTGAAAATAAAATATTAGCTGAAAAAATTCTTTGTTAGTAAAGTGCAGTCTGACTGTCCCCAACACCCTTACCTAATTGAAGACTTGTCCAACGTTTCGAGCTCGCTACGGCTCCTCATCAGGGACTAATCTACACCTTATATTCTAATCTATATATACCCATCCCCACCACCAAATTTCGTAAATTAAATATAAATTCCCCCTCTACACAAATTGTCCAAAACCAATCAATTTAATAAGGAATGATAAACACTGTCCAATCTACCAGACTCTAACATTAAATTCACATTATTTCGATTCTTGGAAATGTGAATACTTTCAAGACTCTCCCGTTTATACTTATTATTAATACTTATAATTAATTAGTAGCTTCCAATAAAATTGATTACATAAATTGTATAAATAATATCATATATTAAATGATGATAGTACTTATTTGAAGATTGGTAATCCACATATCATTAAGCTACAAAATAATTTGAAAGAGTTATTAAATAATTGGAAAAGAAATGAATATATAAATGATACTACATATAAGTATTTAAAATGTGAAAATGGAACTGTGGCAAAATGTTATGGGCTTCCCAAGATTCATAAAGAAAATCTGACATTTAGAATAATAATATCTTCCACAGGTTTCCCAACTTATAATATTGCTAGATTTTTGTCTAATATATTGGTTAAGATAGTTGGAAGAACTAGTTCTTACATTAAGGATAGTTGGTGTTTTTACAATGAAATGAAAGATATTGTTATTCCGAAAAACTACAAGATGATTTCATTGGATGTAGTATCTTTGTTTACAAATGTACCTTTAGAGTTGTTAAATGATATTATACAGGAAAAGTGGAATGAAATTAATTTGCATACAAAATTGACAATGAATGAATTTATTAAAGCAATTAATTTGGTTTTTAATAACACAATTTTTTCATTTGATAATAAATTTTATGAACAAAAATACGGATGTCCAATGGGGTCGCCTTTGTCACCGGTTATAGCTAATTTAGTTATGGAAAAGTTGGAAAGTATAGCCTTGTCAAAATTGCTTTTTGAACCAATGATATTTAAGAGATATGTTGATGATATCTTTACAATTGTTCCAGAAGTTTTTGTGGATGAAATGGTGGATGTTTTCAATTCTGTACATGACAGAATTAAATTTACAAGGGAGGTTGAAGTAAATAGTCAGTTAAGTTTTTTGGACATTAATGTAATTAGATGTAGTAATAATAAGGTAAAACTTAATTGGTACAGAAAGCCTACTTGGTCAGGTAGGTTTTTAGATTTTAATTCACACCACCAATTCGGAAACAAAATTGGAGCATTGAAAGGTGTCTTTGACAGAGCAATTAAATTGTCACATAAAGATTTTAGACAAAATAATTTACAGATAGTAAGAGAGACTTTTATTAATAATGGCTATCCAATTCAATTTATTAATAGATTGATTGCTGAGAGATTGTTTGACATTTATAATACCGAAAATAGACATAGTGCAGGAATTGATTTTAACGGACGCAAAATGATTGTCTTACCATATGTTCAAGGATTATCTGAAACAATAAAAAGAAATTTTCGGAAATATAACATTCAAATTTTCTTTAAAAATCGCAATAATTTAAGTAGATTGTTTAATAATTGCAAAGATAAGGATGATTTACGCGTAAAGTCAGGAGTTGTTTACAAGATTAATTGCATGGATTGTGATAAATACTATATTGGACAAACAGGTAGATATTTAAAAAAGAGAATTTATGAGCATAAATATAGTTTACGTAGCTCACATATTACTTCTGGTTTAAAAGAGCATTGTTTAAAGTTTTTACATTCTTTTGATTTTGTGAATGTGGATATTTTGGAACATGGTATTAATAATAAGTATAAACGGGAGAGTCTTGAAAGTATTCACATTTCCAAGAATCGAAATAATGTGAATTTAATGTTAGAGTCTGGTAGATTGGACAGTGTTTATCATTCCTTATTAAATTGATTGGTTTTGGACAATTTGTGTAGAGGGGGAATTTATATTTAATTTACGAAATTTGGTGGTGGGGATGGGTATATATAGATTAGAATATAAGGTTTAGATTAGTCCCTGATGAGGAGCCGTAGCGAGCTCGAAACGTTGGACAAGTCTTCAATTAGGTAAGGGTGTTGGGGACAGTCAGACTGCACTTTACTAACAAAGAATTTTTTCAACTAATATTTTATTTTCAGATTAGTCTACGGGGGTGAATGTAAACAAGGACAGTCTGACTGTCATTATAATTTTAATTTAATTTTTAATTTAATTTTTATTTTTAATTTTTATTTTTTTATTTTATTTTTATTATTTTTTATTTTTATTTCGTATTTTTTATTTTTTATTATTATTTTTATTTTTTATTTTTATTTTATTTTTATTTTTATTTTAGTTTATTTTTGGATGGAATTGATTGGACTGTAAGACCAATAAAAAAAAATATTTATTAATTTGTATATGGGCAGTCGACAGAAGTACAATTCAGTTGTTTTAATATATTTTTATACATTGAGTATTTTTTACATAAATAGTATTTAACTATTTGATAAGTTAGTTATGTTACTATTTCGGGCGAAGCCTGGGCGGGAATGCTAGTATATATATATATATATATATATATATATATATATATATATATATATAAATTATATGTAAACACACACATACACCCATCCACCCACCCACACACGCACACACACACACATCAGTGTGGAGTTTTGTTGCTTTCTCCCATCTGGCGCCTCCCCAGGTTGCGGATAGGGGATGGCTCGCTACAATTTGTAGAGGGCACTGAGGAAATAAAATACTCAGGGCGGACAGAAAAAGCTAATAGGGAGGGCCTCCCGAACTTAAGGCCAATTATGACTAATGTTTAGTATAAACAAGGATGTACCCCAGGGAGTAACTCCGGCAAGACTGGTCAATCTCCTCACCGATTCCGATAAAGTGCAAGCCTCTATGGTGGGTGGTAGCCCCTCGGATTCTGGGGAGGGCAAATCAAACATAATCATAGATAGTACACTGGCTACTAAAGGAGATGTCATGATGGATCAAGAAACGACGGATCGAGAAATCTCTATCACGCGCAGAAACAATCACCTGGAGCGACTTGGTGAGAAGCTCAGCCAATTGTCGGACTTTGTTAAAGATAGGCATAACGTGTACAAGACCATTGACTCTTGCTCGTTCTATTAATGCCTCATATAAATGCATCAGTATGGCAGAGGATGATCTATTACAGTATCAACGTCCTGGTACACATGAAGTGGTGACTCAGACTACGCCGAGTCTACGCTCTGACACAAAACGAAGCGCAGCAGAAGCGATGGTTTCCACTCCTAAAACCATAGGTGGCAAAAGGACGAAAGAACCATCATTGGGCTTAAGGAGACCACTAGAGTCGGTTGGAGTACCTACAGGCAAGTCTGAAGCCAAAGAGAATCAATGGCAGACCATCAAGCGTAAGAAGCCCAAAGGCAAAGATAAAGAATTATCTAGTACACGCAGGCTTAATGGACGAAATAGGCCTAATTCCATTTTGATTAAGGCCAATGAAGGAGTTACATACGCGGAGGTACTGCGTCAAATAAAGAATGACCCGGAGTTATCTCATGTGAAGAATGAGGTTAACAGGATACGCAGAAATGCAAGCGGTGCCCTTGTACTTCAGATGGAATGGACAGCCAAAGATGCACATGAGTTGGCACGCATTGTTGAAACTAAGGTTGGCCATAGCGCATCCACTTCAGTCCTGACTAATCTCATTACATTGGAGATTAAAGATATAGATGAGGTCACTTCAAAGGATGAAGTATTAGAGGCTCTGAGAACACACCTCGACCTAAAGGAGACTAACCTACTAATTGCTCGTTCCTTGCGGCAAGCTTATGGGGGTACTCAGACGGCGGTGGTGTCTGTACCATATAGCCACGCAGCTGAGTTACTACGTGCAGGGCATGTTCGAATCGGATGGGTCAGCTGCAGAGTTCGAAAAAAACAGAAATAAAGCGCTGCTTCAGGTGTTGGCAGATTGGCCATTTAGCGTCCGTGTGCTCGGGCCCTGACAGAAAAGGACATCTATCCAAGCTGTGTGTAAATGAGCCCTGTTGTTTACTCTGTAAATGTGAAGGAAAAAAGGAGATTAACCATCCAGCATACTGCTATAAGTGCCCGATTACCGTGGAGTTTTTAAACAGACATAAAACATGAGAATACTCCAACTGAATACCAACCATTGCGTAGCAGCTCATGACCTGCTGAAACAGACAATAAAGGAGCTAAGAATAGACATTGCTGTAATCTCCGAACCATATTGTGACAGGGTCAGACCACAGCGCTGGATAAGTGACACAAGCAATAGAGCTGCCCTCTGGATTGGTCAAAATAGGCAGGTACTAAAGCAGTCGAGTCATCGGAGCGAATTGATATCCTGGGCTACAATACAAGAAATATACGTCTTTAGTATATATGCTCCTCCAAGCTTGACGGACAAGCAGTTTGAAATCCTCGTAGCTAAATTAGTTGATGAAGCCATGGACAAGAAACCATTATTAATCGCTGGCGATTTTAACGCGTGGTCCACAGCCTGGGGAAGCGCTTCAACAAATAGCAGAGGTAGTATGCTGCTTGATGGCCTTAATTCTCTTCAACTCCACGTGGTTAATAAGGGATTTGAATCCACTTTCATTAGGGGTGATAAACAATCAGTCATTGATGTAACATTCGCCAGTGATGACTTGATTTAGCGGATCCTTAATTGGAGAGTAAGCGACCTTTACACCCACAGTGATCACAGGGCGATCTTGTATGAGATTGCAGAGAAGAAAGTAAAGAACAACTGCAATGAGTGGATGCCCACACGGAAATGGAACATCAGATCGCTAGACTGTGAAGTGTTCGCCACTATAATATCAGAAGAGCGTTTAGAATATGGTGCACTAGGCCATCTGGCAAATGCACCAATGATGCATATCTCTGAAGCATGTGATGCATCGATGACTAGGACTAAGAGCGGATTTAAACATCGTCAATCTGTCTACTGGTGGACAAATGAAATTGCAGAATTGCGCAAACAATGTCATCGCGCACGTAGACTTGCCCAAAGAGCCCGCACCCATCGTGATACGTTTAATAGTTTATTTAAAGAAGCACAAAGAGCGCTTGTCAAGGCCATTAAGGCAAGCAAGCATCGATGCTGGCTTGAACTGTGTGCAGAGGCCAACAATGACTTATGGGGACGATCATACAAAACAGTCATGGCACAATTGAGTAGGGCACCAATACAACCCACTACCACGGTATTGATTGATAAGATTGTTTCCGCTCTCTTTTTCGCAATGACACCGATGGGACTGTACTGCGCACGCAACACTCGGACGATATCCCTCCTATAACAGAAATGGAGCTACATAATGCTTACGCTAAGACTAGAGACAATGCTGCCCCTGGCCCTGATGGTATCCCTAATGCGGCAGTTAAGTTGGCGATACAGAAGAATCCAGCTATATTTCTAAAAGTATATAATGCTTGTCTTCTTGAGGGTATTTTTCCTGATTGCTGGAAAACTCAAAAGTTAGTCCTGTTACCTAAGGGCAATAAGCCACTTGATGATCCTTCATCATACAGGCCATTGTGTATGCTCGACACGGTAGGTAAAATATTTGAAAAAATAATATGTAGCCGACTGGAAGCATTCACTGAAGGATTTCAAGACTTATCCTCACGCCAATTTGGATTTTGGAAATCAAAATCAACAGTCGATGCCATTAAACTGATAGTGTGTGCCGCAAGAAATGCAATCAGTGGTAAGTGATGGAAAGGTGGCACTAAACAGTATTGTGCCATTGTCGCTCTAGATGTCAAGAATGCCTTTAATTCAGCGCGCTGGTCTTCTATTATGAGTTCTCTTAAAGAGTTCGGAGTACCTGGTTATTTACAGAATGTCGTGGCCAGCTACTTTGAGAATAGGATAATATTATACCGAACGGGTGAATGCATTGTATCGCATAAGGTTACTGCGGGAGTCCCCCAGGTCTCAGTTATGGGACCTATATTGTGGAATATTATGTATGGTGGCGTATTGAGAATTCCACAACCGCCTGGTTCAATAACAGTAGGGTACGCCGACGATATCGCTCTAGTAGTGACGGCTAAGACCCTTGATGAACTTACTGAAAATGCCAATGAGGCAATCAGCAACATCAGTAGCTGGATTAAGACGGCTGGTCTACAATTAGTGGAGCACAAGACAGAAGTAGTTCTTGTCAGCAGTCGTAAGAAGGTAGATAGTATTACTCTTAAAGATGGTAGCTGCCGCATTAGTTCTGCGCCATCTTTATGATACTTGGGTGTCCAGCTTGATACCAGGTTAAACTTCAAAGAACATTTAAAGATATCTGGCAACGAGTTTCAGCTGCCTTGTGTCGGCTCATGCCTAACATTGGTGGCCCACGTCCACCCCAGAGGAAACTATTAGCTTATGTTGTTAATTCTGTCAGCATGTATGCAGCACCAATCTGGCATCATGCATGCGGAATTAAATCGTATTGTGAGTTGGCCATTGCGACCCGTCGTCGCTCCTGTATACGTATTATTAGTGGTTACAGGACGGTATCCACCGACGCTGCTGAGGTACTTGCCGGAATTCTTCCTTTCGATTTAGCTGCAGATGAACTGGCTAGGCTGCATAACATATGTAAGGCCGCAGTGGATTCTCTATAAGGTGCTAAAAACGTGGAACGTCATCGTTCTAAATAAATATGGCCAAAACGATGGACCGATTCTAGTAAAGGCCGATGGACTTATCGTATCCTTCCAGACATACACAGATGGATCAACAGAAAACACGGGGAATTAGATTTCAAGCGAACTTAGTTGTTGACTGGACATGGTTGTTTTAGGTCCTATTTCCACCGCTTTCACCTGGATAATAATGATCTCTGCCCCATCTGTCCGACTTTGGTCGAGGATGCCGAGCATATATTAGTGAGCTGCCCTCGTTTTAGAACACAACGTGAGCACTTGATGAACATCATCAATAAGCCAATAAGACCAGAGAGCATCCTATCAATAATGCTGGAATCTTCTGAAAACTGGAAGGCAGTAGCCAGTTTCGCAAAAGAGGTGATGACCAAACTTAGATATGCCGATAGAACTAGGCAAATGGCCCAGGATGAACCAGGCTAACTGATCCTATTTTAAGATACAGAGGACGAACACCGAACCCCTGATCACCTGTGTGGATGGGGGACGTAGGATGGTGTCATAAGAAGAGGAGTCGTATAGGCTAACTAACAGCCCCGTCGAAGTAATATTCCCGGACAGTTTCAGGCGGGATGCTGGTTTCGAGAGGCCACTAGTGCAGAGCTTGCTCTACCTACGCCTAATAAAAAAAAAAAAAAAAAAAACACACACACACACACACACACACACAGAATGGATGGATTTTGGTCGCGATTGGATTGGGTTGGAACTTGTCGAAATAGAGAAAAGAATTAGTGCACCTATTTCTTATATATATGTATATACGCGCAGTTCTTTTGTCTTTCGCTCGGCCCTTCACTTGCCCTATTTCCCCTCTTCGGCATCGTGCGTGCCTGCCACCCTGCCCCTCCCCTTAATAACAGTCAGTACTTGGACCCGCCGTTTCTCCGTCATTGCTCTTAGATATATGTTATTTCTATTCTATTCAGACATATCTTTAGCAGTGTACAGCAATTACCGATAATCGACATCGCAGACGGACCTTGTTCGGGCACCTACCACAGTAGGCTGTGGCGCAAATTGGGAAACATTGATTTACATAGGCCCTGGCAATCTCGGTACATCTCTGATCTGACGTTTCAAACCGATGCTGTTCTTGATCTTCAAGGCCTAAACTGTCGTAAAAGTTAGACGCAAAAGGAGAATTTCAATTTCAATTGGTGGAGACTGTCAGGTTATCCTTTACTAACATAAAATATAATTTACTATTTTTATTATTTTATTTTCTGATTTTTTTATTTTTAGTAATAAGTTCTATTTCAGATTCTTCAGGGATGATCATAAATAAGGACAATTTGACTGTCATTATTTTAGGATAATATATCATTCATATCATATCATATCATATCATATCATTTCATACTAATTTATAAAGACAAAGCGTGTTTTCGTTTGTACACAATAAATAAAAAAACTACTGAAACCATTGCTCTGAAATTTGACATATAGATTCTATATTATCTTCGGAAGGACACAGCCTATACTTTTTATTGAAAATCATTTTACTTTCATCAATAAATTAAGTTAACGGTTTGAGCAGTCAGTTTCACCAACGGCCACTAGTTGGCGTCTTGAATCGCGAATATCAACTCAAAGTAGTCCGCTTAAAGCATTAATACCAACTCAGACGAATGATCATATCCAACTTTGTGATTCGCATCCTAAAGAAGGTGTAATGTTAGTGGGTATTATCCTTTTTGTTCTTCAGATTAATCTTACAATACTCTTACATACTATGGATATCTTTTGATTTTCGTAAATTTTATTTTTAGAGGGAAAATATCTTTCTCTCTCTCTCTCTCTCTCTCTCTCTCTCTTTCTCCGTCTTCTCTTATAAAATGGTTTTGTATACCAAATCCATTTTTGTGACTGTAAGCTGTTGTGACGACAAATTATATTTTTGATATTATACGTTATATAAACTTCAGAATTGACAATAGACTATGTTTTTTTTAGTTTGAACAAAAAAAATGATGGCAAAATAGGGTTCTTTACCAATACCTCAAAACCATGTATATATATACATATATATGACCGTCACTTCTGCATAAATAAAAAGGCAATATCCAGCGTACGCTTAAAAAATACGCTATTCTCATACCAAAATTTGCTTGAATTTCAGTTGGTATCACTTCTAAAATATTCACGGTATTTAATTGCAAAAACAGATATTCGAGATATATGGTGAAAATTTGAGGAAATTACGTTTTTATCGTGAAAATCATAAGAACGCCGTAAAAACCTCGTCTTTCTAAATTATCTTGTAAAATATGAACCATTGTGAAATGGATTATTAACAAAGTTATAGATCTCGTCAAAATACGTATTTCTTATTCTATGTATTTTTTTGTATTAAAAGAATTGCTCGAAAAAACTATATTCAAATCTAAAGACGATATAGAATAGCGAATAAGAAAATTACGGTTATGCCCATTGTTATTATTGGGCTGCCTCCACACACTTTTTACGGAGCAAGAGAGAAAACATTACTCCAGGCCTATCTCTGTACTTCAATATGGACTTCAGAGCATTCGTTTCAGCGCGCGGTCTAATATATAAGCATTCACTGTCTTAGATATGAATATCCTCATCAACATAAATCTCAGAATTCTATCTAGTTCAATTTACATTGGATTCAATCTGAGTGTGAATTTAAGAATGAATGCTAGGATCTATGTATCACAATAGAGAAAAGAAAGGTAAAAGTTTTAAACACCTGCAAATGGCCAAAAAATGCGAATATGTAACAAATTAATAAATATTTTTTTATTGGTCTTACAGTCCAATCAATTTGATTGGACTGTAAGACCAATAAAAAAATATTTATTAATTTGTATATGGGCAGTCGACAGAAGTACAATTCAATTGTTTTAATATGCAACAAATTTTTCTTGCTCCCTTCTCGTCGTTTGGTGCAGAATAGAATAACTTTTTTTATTTTTAAAAATAAGAGTTACTTTCTGAGGTGGATGAGTAGTTTGAAGGGTTTCTAAAAAAATGTTTTTTAGGTTTACCATTTTCCACTTATTTACCATTTGCTTCGTTCAGTTTCTTTTTTCAAATAATATTCTTTCCTTTTTTATGTTTCCATTATACGTACATATATTTTTTGATGAATACATTTTAGATTTAATACTTATATCTATCATATAACTATATTTTTATGTGTTTATATTGCTTAATTTTATGTAAACTACTAAAGTTCTCTTGATGGCTATCCTTATTGAATTTTGACATGTGAACCTCTTCATCTAGGCTAAGTTCCCCCCTCTTCCTTCTCCTATATGACCTCACGACCAGATTGATTACAGCATGTATTCCGTTAATACCGCACTCCTTTGCTTACTTTTGTTAATAGAATATTTAAAAAATTATTATAATATGGTATATTATTTCAAATGTATTTCGAAGAATATATTATTATTGAGAAAACAGAAACCTTGAATTTGCCTATCTAATACTTATAAAAGGTTTTTGTGACGAAATGACATTTTTACTTATCCGCATTTTATATACAACATAACATACCAATTGTATTTAAAACGCACAACTGGCATAAATATACTTCAAAGAGTACTTTCATATGTAATTTCAGCAAAAATAAAAGTTGCTCAAGGTTCTGAACAACAATAATAAAGGAGTCATTGTCTTCATACATAAACATCATTTTTATGAAAATCATGTGATTTACACAAAATGCCATTATTGTTCGAAAAACAAAATGTAACTTTTGAAAGAAAATGATGTCACTTTTAAATATTTTATAAGTGCTTTGTATTGAAAATGTCATTTTTAATATAACCTGATAGACTTTATAATACGAAATGTGTATAACATAAATTTAAAATTCATTATTTTAACACTTAAAGTTCTTTTATACTCTTTTATATTATTCATTAATATACACTTATTTGTACTTAAATTTACTATTATAAATTTTAAATAATATATAAATGACCGTGTAGCTTGAAATATTTTGGATTATATGAATATTATATAATATTATAAGTATTGCAATGATTATACTGATCAGCTGCTATCATCATATATCAGCATTTTTGCATGGATAGGAAAATTTCTTATTTAATATGAATAATCATTTCAATTTTAACCAAATCTCTACAAATTTGACAGGAATGTGATTCTAATTCTATTACTCATTTTCAAGCGTGTCTGAACAAATCATTTATATTACTATAAAAAACATCTCAGAAGCTTTTTTGTTTTATCATACGATGTGACATGTGCGTTTTATCTTATCAATTCAGAAAATTGCAGATATATGAATTTTAATTTGATCAAAGGAAAATAGCAAAATTTTGTCTCGTTTGGAGTTGCGTTTTCCAATAATGTGAGATAATCTCATATAAAGATTTATTATGTACAGATATTTAAATTATTTACACCTAATTTTAATTAGAAATTTAAATGGAACTTACGGAAATTATATAACTGTTAAATATGAGGTATAAGTTACATCGTAATACGGTATGTTGGCAAACTAAATTGAAAATAATGACAGGGGTAGCTTCAAACATCAGCTTAATCAAAATCAAAATCAGTTATAATTTTGTCAGGATGAGGTGTAAACCGCGATCATCTTATGTTTACTATTTGATGTAGATATATATAATTCTCAATAATTGCCTAGTTTTGTGCGAAACTCAGCGAAGCCGCGACAGAAACTTATGAAAAAGTGCTTAAAGTGTATGTTAGTGATGCCCTGAGGTGTAATCAGGTGCTTTCATTTTAAAAAAGGCCCTAAGATTTTAACCGAAGATTTCGCCACGCAAAATTTGTGCATGAACAAGGTAGAGCAGAACCTTTCAGATGAGCAAACAGCCCACCGAATAAACATCGCTCAAGGTTGTCTCGATCAGGTTGAATGTGATCCTATTCTTCTCGATCGAGTTATTACTGGTGATGAAAGTTGGTTCTTTCAAAATGACCCGGAAACTAAACGACCAAGCCAACAGTGGTTGTCCCGTGGAGCACCGAGGACAAGGAAGGCGAGAATGAGCGAGTCCAAAGTGAAAAGCGTGTTCATTTGCTGTTTCGACAGCGAAACGCTGGTTCACAAAGAGTTTGTAGCACCAAGATAAATCATAAATCAACTATTCTATGGTAATGTGCTCGAAAAATTACGGAAAAGGGTGCTTAGAGTGTGTCCAGAAATCGCGAAGACTTGGGTTCTGCATCACGACAATGCTCCCTGTGACATTGCGTTCAGTGTCTGTCAGTTTTTGGCATCTAAAGTCATCATATATTTACCACAACCGCTCTATTAATCAGACATATCACCCTTCGATTTTTTCCTATTCCCCCATTTCAAGAAATTCGTCAAAGGGTTAGAAGAGACCATTTTTTCAAAAAATTTTTTTTATTTTCAACATAGTCCCCTTTTAGAAAGATACACTTCTCGCAATTTTCTGGCCATTTTTTGAACCCCACCAAAAAAAGGATTTTTCGAACTCTCCAAAATAAGCCTGTCTCGGCGATGACGTCTTCGTTTGATTAAAATTTGTTTCTCACGAGCTATTTCTTCATATTAGAAAACAAGAAAAAGTCGCAGGGAGCTAGATCGAGTGAATACGGGGGGCGCGGCAGTAACTGATAACGCACTTCATGCAGATTGGTGGCATTAACTCCAAATGAACGTATTGGTACGTTATCGTGATGAAACAACACCTTTTTTCACAAAATATGACCGTGTCTCCTTCAATTTTTTGTCATAATGGTCCAATAAGTCACTGTAGTATTGTCCGGTGATCGTCCATCAGGATAATGCCCTTCGTATCTTAAAAAATCGTCGCCATAATCTTTCCGATCAATGGGGCCGCCTTATTTGAAGCAGATTCGCCGCGACCAATCCATTGTTTTGATTGCTGCTTAGTTTCTGGTGTGTAATGATGAATCGTGGTTTCGGGTTCGACATTTCGACATTTCATTGGGTCGACAATTTTTTCATAGCCAACTTATCATGTAAGATATTACTATCAGTTAGTTTGAAACTTGTTTTGGTTCTGTTTGATAGATGACAGCACACGATAATAACACCAGCTTCCCTAAGGAACGTCCTCTGTCTTCAAACATGGGTACTTATTGAACCGTCCTTGTATTTATGTATATATATATATATATATATATGTGTGTGTGTGTGTGTGTGTGTGTGTGTGTGTAATTGTATAAAATTTTCGGTGAAATATCAGCTTTTTGAAGTGGATGCTGCGTTATAGCAGCGTTTATAGAGAACCGACAGTAGGTAAATTATTTACAATAATATCAATTTTTATATATAAAGTATTTTTTACTTAGATATTATTAAACTGTTGAAGAAATCGGTTCAATTATTATCTCGGGCGAAACCGAGATATGGGATACTAGCATTAAACTTAAGATAACTATTGAAAGTGATAAAAGTTTCTCATATCTAAGTGCCAATGTCCAATAGTGTTGATTTATTTAAATTTGATTTAATATTTGAATCTGTAACAAGTTTCCTACAAAATTTTTTATAGAAGCTCTTTGTTATATAAAATATGTATAAAATGTGTATATAAATCACATACAGTTGCTGTAACAGTATAATGATGTGTAATATAAGAATAAATTAACAAATTGTGTTATATAAATAACTATATATTTAAATATTTATAATATAATATATTGATTAAAGAGCTCAACTTACTCCTTATACAAAACTGAGTATTATAAAAACACTATCATATTCTTTTTGCATACACATATACATACATACATATATACGCTTCGTTACAAGGTAAGAGCAGGTGAATTTATGCGGTTACAAATGCTGTCCAAAGCGTGGATCCCGCGGTGAATAAATATATACACAGCACGAGTTTAAAATCTGTTCTCCCTAAGTTAAAACACACATCAATTTTTCCTGATACAAAAGGTATAACAGCAGTATGGACAAAATTGAAATAAATGCACATATTCGTGCGCTAGATTTCGTATATACTTGTCTGTATATATATATATATATATATATATATATATATATATATATATATATATATTGTAACGTTGCGGCCCTTGCCTTGGCCGCCGCTATAGAATATACTCTCACTTTCAGCACCTACGTGCTGATTCCTCCGGCGGATGATGGTTCGTCCTCTCTCCACGAGGGGGTCCGCCGATAGAGCGGGGCAACGCTAAATTAAAGAATAGAAATGGGGGGGGGGGCGGCAGTCAATAAGAACACCACGTTCACTAGTATAAGTTACTTCTTATTCGCGCGGCTGTACAAATCCTTCGATCGCCTTCTCTCTCTCTCTCACTCTCGTGCACTCTCGATATCGCGCACACACACTGTCGGGCACGAGGTGCACACACTCGATCTCTCTCTCTCTCTCTCTCACATACTCCCGGTCTCACTATTCGCTCTCCCGCTCGCACTCGCACTCCGTTCCGCGGCGCACGTACTCGTATCCGCGTACACGCCGCCGTCGCTACGCGATCCGTGGCCTGGTCTTACAATCTACGCGATCGTTAGCCGTCGGTACTCACCATGCTGTCATCGGCTATCAATGGAAGGAGCTAGCTGAATCTTCCTGTCCTCGTTGGCTCCTGTCACGACGCGCACTCACCTCTCTCTTTCTCTCTCGCTGGCTTTCTTACTCTCCACCTTAGAAGGACGGTGATGGCTTCGGGTGGGTCCTCCGGGGGAAGGGTGATGTCAAGCCGATGGTCCGGTGTACGGGTGCGGCACCGCTGCTGTCTCCACTTCCTGCCCGTTCCCTTCATTCTTTCCTTCTCGCCTTGATTCTACTCGTTCGCCTCTTCTCTCTCGGTTCTATAATTATACCTTCCCTTCTACCCTTTCCCGTTCCTCTCGTGCTCTCTTCTTCCCTCCAATTCTCCTTCGCTCCTTCTCTCCATCTCTCTCGCTCTCTTCCTTTCTTTCTCTTGTTTTCTTTCTCTATCTTTCCTATTGTCCTCTCGTCTTCAATCTCTCTCTCTATCTTTCGTCTTCACTCTCTTTCGCCTGCCTCCTGTTTCTCTTTCGTCTCCCTGTTATCGCTTCTCTCACTTCACGTTCATCTACTTCTTTCTTCGACTTTGCTGCCTTTCTCTCTCTCTTCTTTTTCTTCGCCTCACGAATTCATCTCCCTCTCTCTATCATTCATACCTCTTGTGATGCCACCGGCGATCGAGACGAAAGTGAGTGTGCGCGTCGCGCGTCTCACCAAAATTGTAGAAAGGGAGGGGGGAGCACAAGGTCGTACGACAGTGATCGATGCGTGTCGAGCGCGATGCCCGCAGCACGAATCACAGAATTATTACCTTTACATAAATTTTATAAAGTGTGAGAGTAGTGTCAGATTAACTTAAAGAACAAAAAAGGTATATACCGACTAACGTCACACCTTCTTTGGGATACGAATTCCAAAGTTGGATATGAACATTCACTTGAGCTGGCATGGTATTAATACTTTAAGCCGACTTCATTGAGTTGATGTTCGTGATTCAAGACGCCACCTAGTGGCCGCTGGTGGAACTGATTGTTCAAACCATTAATTTAATTTATTGATGAAAGTAAAATGATTTTCAATAAAAAAACATAGCCTGTGACCTTCTCAAGATAATATAGAATCTATATGTCAAACAATCGGTTCAGTAGTTTTTTCGATTATCGTGTACAAACAAAAACACGCTTTGTCTTTATAAATTAGTATGATATGATATGATATGATGATATGATATGAAGTATGCTATGCTATGATATGATGATATGATATGACATGAAACAAATAATTTAAGTTAATATACCATATGGGAGATGAATCTTTGATATTGATAGTAAATAAATAAAATAAGCAATATATAACGTACCAAACATTAAATTTTTTTTAATAACAATAAAACATATATGTTTGTATTTCTTATAACTTTTTGAGATAATAAAAACAATAATTAAATACAGATACAGATACTTTTAATTTAATGATAAAGTTTTAAAGAAATATAATAATTAACTTCGAATATGACTAAAATATTTCAAGAAAATTCAAATATTATTACACAAAATACTCATGGTTTATAACATTCTTTTTCAGGATGATTGAACGAAAATTAAGAAGTCTGCGTGGCCCTATCTAACAAATAAATTTGTTTGCAAAAATTATTTTAAAAGTAAATTGATATGATCGTTTATAATTTAAACAAACAAAAATATTGAAATCAATTTTTACATAGGCAGGTATATATAAATATGTATGAGTACCAATCCTTATAAGTTTCAAATTATTTCTTATTATTATTCAATAAAATTTTCTTATTGAAAGTGTGTCTATGCACTCACTTATTTATATCGTGAGAATACAATACTATAAAATATAATTTAAAAATTATTTTGAGATGTACTTGCAGGCCCGGATTTGCAAAGTTTATGGTAATTTATATGTTAAACAACATTGACGAATAGTATCCATATGTTTTACCAGCTTTAACTGAACACTACGCAAAATACACTATAGTTCCCAGTCCAACGAATAAATTAAAATTAATTAATTGTAGATTGAATATTTACGAATGCTTCTTTTATCAGAGTAAATGCTTCATTTTATCAAAGAAACTTAATCTAATTAATTAATACATTTTTTTCATTTGTCTTGCAGTCCGATCAAATCAATCGAAAATAATACGTAACAATATCAATGCATCTCTAAATTAACATTCATACATCATTACGCAAAAATAATAAAAATTAAATTAAAAGTTATCATGACATTCAGACTGTCCTTGCATACAGTCATCCCCGTAGACTAATCTGAAAATCAATTATTAGCTGAGAAAATTTTTTGTTAGTAAAGTGCAATCTGACTGTCCCCAACACCCTTACCTAGTTGAAGATACAGTCCAACGTTTCGAGCTCATTACGGCTCCTCATCAGGGACAGTCTGATTGTCATTATAATTTTTAATTTAATTTTTATTATTTTTGTGTATTGATGTATGTGTAAGTGTGCAACTGAGAGAGAGAGATAGAGTGAGGGAGTGAGTGAGAGGGAGAGATATCGTGCGAATGAGTAACCGAGAGCAGATGTATAGGTAAGCGCGGGGAACCCCCTAGCGCAACCAGTAGGATGTACGGTGACATGTAACTGCGGGAAAACCCTCAGAGGGAGCCGGGCAGTTAAGGGCGACCTGGGCAGAATTCGTAGGTGCTGTGCCGAACTTGCTGTAATCACGTCAATAAAGTTGCATTTTATCTCAACCAAACTAGTTCTTTCCACATCTTGCGCCCAAGGGTAGCACGATGGGAAATGCAGCTTGCATTCTACGATTTTAACATCGTACACAGTACTGGATCGCGCATGCAGCATGTGGACGCTCTCAGCCGAATAGGGAGCGCGTACGTCATACATGACGCGTTGCTGAGCAGGGTTATCAGAGCGCAACAACAAGACGATGGGCTAGGGGCGATCAAGTTAGCACTGCGGAATGGAAGTTATAAGGATTTCTCGCTGAGAGGTGATATCCTCTACATGGGCGAAGGTGAACACGGAAAAATAAATCGTTGTGCCCAGAGGAATGCACCGGGTAATCGTGCGTCGAGCGCACGAATGTGGTCATTTCGGCTTTCAAAAGACGTTGGAGAGGCTACACCACTATCACATCCCCAAAGCGAAGACGCGAGTCGAGGAGTGCATAAGTAATTGTGTAATCTGCATACTAGCAGCGGAAAAGCAAGGCAGGGCCGATGGCCTGCTAAACCCGATACTTAAGTATGATACTCCGTTCCACACGCTACATATGGACCCTGTAGGACCTTTACCCTCAAAGAGAAAAAACTACAAGTATTTGCTCATCATCGTGGACGGTTTCACAAAATTCTGCTGGATATTCGCAACAAAATCTACAGGCGAGAAAGAGAAGTTGCAAAAATTTGACAGCACTTCAGGACGCCATACCGAATTATAACGGACCGTGGCACAACTTTCACTGCTCAGGAGTTTGAGGACCATATGAACGAGAATAGCATTTAGTACTTGCTGATCACCACACAGGCGTCCCTGGAGGCAACGGGCAAGTGGAGAGAATGAACGCGGTCATAGAGTAAAGTTTCCGAAAAGCAACCATTGAGGAGGCACTTAAATGGTATAAGCATATAAGAAAAGTGCAGCGAATTCTCAATGGCTCATACCAAAGAGCTATAGGGATATCGCCACATGAGCTGCTTTTCGGCACCGCGATGTATACGTAGAGGAGGTACGGATACGCCAATTTTAAGACGAGCACAGCGAACTCAGGGAACATGCAAGACAGAACATCCTAAAGATCCAGGAGGAAAATAAGCGCGACTATGATAAGAGAAGGAAAAGAGCAACGATATACCAAATAGGGGACATCGTGGCGATTAAACGAACGCAAGCGGGGCCAGGGCTAAAACTGCGCACAAAATTATTGGGCTCTTATAGGGTAGCGGCTGTGCAAAATCACGACCGCTACGAAGTGCAAAAATGAAGATCGTTGCAAAACAACCTGCTCGGTCGACAACATGAAGCCTTGGGAAGGCTTTGCGAGCTACCTCGACGACACCACTGAAGAGGTCGTCGAAACGCCGAAAGAGGAAACAGTCGGAGTGGACGCAGAAGAAGGAAGGAGCAGCGCCAACTAGCTCAGACGCGAGAGAACTGCGAAGTGGCGACCAACGATAGTGCATGATGCCATGTGTATTTTGTGCGTGCAACTGTAAAAGTGTCAGTGTGCCCACGATGCGATCCGTCGGATCCACTGCGATTTGTATGTTGTGTTATGATTATGCGTGTCCACAGAAGTGCAAGCGCGCGCGAATCTAGTGTACGCGTGAAGCTTCAGGTAATTGTTCCCCTCTCTCCTGGGCATCAGTATCGCGTGACACTATGTATCGGCTCGCGGATGTCATGTATTGTAAGCGCCCGTTTTTTTCTATGTTATTTTCATTCAGTTATAAATAGTACGCCTATCGACTGAGGGTAGTCGATGAGGTCAGGAACGGCCGAACTCTAGGGACAGAGGGGGTGAGCAAGTGTGCAACTGAGAGAGAGAAAGATAGAGTGAGGGAGACAGTGAGAGGGAGAGATATCGTGCGAGTGAGTAACCGAGAGCAGATGTACAGGTAAGCGCGGGGAACCCCCTAGCGCAACCAATAGGATGTACGGTAACATGTAATTGCGGGGAAACCCTCAGAGGGACCACTGGGACTTGCGAGCGGATCCCTCAAGCTGGAGGGGACAGCGGGGCGCGCGTCCCGAACGGTCAGGCCGAACGGCGAGCCGGGCAGTTGAAGGGCTACCTGGGCAGACTTCGTAGGTGCTGTGCCGAACTTGCTGTAACTACGTCAATAAAGTTGAATTTTATCTCAACCGGACTAGTTCTTTCTACATCCTGCACCCAGAATCCCACATATATATATATATATATATATATATATATATATGTTTGTGTGTGTGTGTGTGTGTGTGTGTGTGTGTGTGTGTGTGTGTGTATACCCCGCCCCTCCTCTTCTTTACCACACGCACCAGATAGATTTAGAGGTACAATATAAATTTTAAAATATTTGTATTCATGTGTATATTTATATATACATACATATATACAAATGTTTTAAAATTTTTAAAAAAAGAAGAACATCAGCAAAAGCGAATTTGCTCTTCGGATTGGGGTCTTCATTTCCTTCCCCATATATATGCATATATATATATATATATATATGTATATATATGCTTTCATCCTGTGTATAAATTTCTATTATAAACTCGGCTATTTAAATGATCTCATTAATTTATTGAGCTGCATTTCCGATAAACCTATTTATTTATTTTTTTTAGATGGTTTGAATATATTTGTGTAAACAATACATGCTGTTTTTTTATAGGAATGCCATATCACTCACACTTCACACACTTCGATCTAGACGATATTGAAGCTTGTTTAATCAAATGTAGGAAGCTTGATAATCATAAACAACAAGCTGAATTTCTCAATTTTCAGAGAATCAGAGGAAATAAACCTAAACTTAGTAATTTTAATAATTCTAGGAATACAAATCTATTTAATACATCCCTAAATTTGAGAAATATTAACTCACTTAGTCCACCTACAAATGCAAGGACTTTTAATACGCCTGAAAATAGAAATGCCTTCTCATCCCCGCAAGTGCAACCTAAATTTAGATCCACAAATAAAATTTTAATTTTACTAGACAACAAAATTATCAACCGACTCCAATGTCGATAAGTATCCGAAATACGAGCCGGCCAAATAATAATTTTGGTCGAAATATCAATTCAGCGACATCGAATAATATACGATCAAGAGGCAGTAACTTTTTCAAAAGCACCGGCCCACCGGATTTTCTTTCGGAAGAATTACATAACCAAGAAAACATACCAGAGGTGGAAATATATACGGAAGAACTCCCAAACGAAGAGCAAATGCAGGATGAAACAGCTCGTCTCGAAGAGCAAAATTTAACCTATGAAAATTTTCAAGGAGACAAATCCCTGAACAGGAGGTAGTAAATTTGAATAGTATTGGAAATTGCCCCCAAATACCCCACATAATAACAACAAATCCATAGATTCTGGAGCCTCGTCTTCAATTATTAACCCAAAAATAGCCTTTTCCAAATATATTTTTCCGCATAATTTTGAAATTAGGTCAGTGCATAAGGTAATAAAAGGTACAGATGCACTTACATTCCCAATTTTACGCGAATTCGGAAATAATACACCAATCACCTTTTTAATAACATCATGGTACTCTACGTATGACTGCTTAATTGGACATAAAGATTTGCGAAAATTACAAGCAAATATAAATTATAAAACTCAGATGTTCAGTACAGCAAAGTTTGAAATAAATTATTTACATAACTTCCCAGAAAAATGTAAAAAGACGACTCTAAATCATCATCAAGAAATAAAAATGCAAATAAGGACTGATCATATGAATAATGAAGAAAAGGAAAAAATTATCAGACTATGCTACAGGTATAAAGACTGCTTCTACAGCGAAAACGATAAGCTATCTGCAACCACAGCAGTGACTCACACTATCAGAACGAGAGACGATCACTCAATATATGTCAAGAGTTTTGAATGAAGCTATACAGGAGGAAATAAGAAAGTTATTAAACGACGAAATAATACGGCCAAGTAATTCACCGTATGCTTCGCCCGTTTGGATTGTTTCCAAAAAACAAGATGCAAGTGGAAAAAAGAAGTGAAGGATGGTGATATATTATCGAAAACTCAACGATAAAACCATTGAGGACAAGTACCCTCTACCTAGAATGGATGAAATTTGAGAGAATTTAGGCAAATGTACATATTTCTCTACATTAGATTTGGCACGAGTATTCCATCAAATATCGCTTGATAATAATTCAATAGAAAAAACAGCCCTTACCGTTGAAAACGGACATTACGAATACGTTTGTATGCCGTTCGGTTTAAAAAACACCCCTGCAAATTTTCAAAGAATGATGGATAAAGTTTTAAGGAAATATTTACACAAATTTTGTTTCGTTTCTATGGACGACATTGTCGTATTTTCTAAATCTCTCCAAGAACATCTACAACATTTAAAACTGATTTTCGACGAATTAAAAATTTACGAACTAAAAATTCAACCAGATAAAAGCGAATTCTTAAGGAAAGAAGTCCCATTTTTGAGAAAGAGTTACTCACAATCGTAGAAGCATGTAGACATTTTAGACCATATGTTTATGGAAAAAAATTTATTATTGAAACAGATCATAAACCACTAACCTGGCTCTGTACCCTAAAAACACCAAATGCGAGATTAATTCGATGGAAAATAAAACTGGAGGAATACGATTTCGAAATAAAATACAAAAAAGGCAAGGAGAACAATGTAGCTGACGCATTAAGCAAAATTGAACTAAACATCCAAGAGGACAATAAGAATTCATTTTCAATGATACCAGAAGCACCTGATCTTGCACTTCGCTCGATCGAAGAGCTCGATGACGAAGCTGTAACAGTGCATACTGCAGATAGAATACAGAAGGTCCGGTCTTTTCACTACCGATAAGCAAGAGAAATATTCACGCTTTCAATTACGGTATAATATTGAAGCATGGTAAAGACTATGACATAAAAGAAATTAAAGATAAAATTAAAGTACAATTTATAGTAAAAATCAATCAAAACGACGCAGAAGCGCAATTACTAAAAGTTCTAAACGAAAACGTTAAACCCGACAAACAATACGGAATTTATTTCGAAAATAAGGAATTAGAAATTGGTATTTATAGGATATTAAAGGAACATTTTAATGAAAGTATGAAATTTCTAAAAACAAGCGTTTATACACCTCCAATAAGTCAAAATAATTTTATAAAGGAACTCAAGGAATACCATGACAAAAATCACAATGGAATGCAGGAAACAACTACGCATTTTGAGAAGAAATTTTATATACTAAATATGGCGAGAATTATTCAAAATTATATTAATCAATGCGAAGTATGTTTAGAACACAAATATGAGAGAAAACCCTATAAGACTGAAAATTACGGCCCCATTATTGATAATAGACCACTTCAACCTATACATAGAGATATTTTTCACGTGAATAAAGAAAAATTTCTGACTATAATTGACATCTTTTCAAAATACGCTCAAGCTTATCTTTTATCCGACGGAAATTAAATAAATAAAGACATTAAATAAATTAAGACATTTGACATCTCACCATGGGTTTCCCGACAAAATTACTACGGATAATGGAAGTGAGTTTAACTCGGCAGTATTTAGAGAATTTTGCAAAATTCATAAGATCGAATATCACCAAACGATCGTCAACAGACACAAATCTAATGGTCCAATCGAAAGGCTACATTCTACTCTGAGAGAAAAATTAGGCATTTTGGTGAATCAAAATCCCAACGAAATTATTAAAAATCATATGACCTCGGCTATACTTATATATAATCAAAGCATTCACTCTTACATAAAATTCGTACCGTTCACACTTCTACATGGACCGTATGGCGAATTACATAAACATATTATTGAACCGGAAGAAGACGTAATTGAAAAATACAATGAAATTCGAAAAAACGAAATTCTACCTTTTTATGACAAGCTATATAATAAACAGAAAAGGTAGAAAAAGTTACCTGATGAATCAAATCAGGCATTTGAAAGTAAGGAAATTTACATTAAAACACATCAACAGCAACGCGATAAAATCTCGCCTCGCTATCAAAAATTGCTTGTAGAAAAACAAAAAAGCCCTTCACTAGAATAGAATGTTATATACACGAACAACCACGCCGCTATGACCTACGGAGTGCTAAAAGATTAAGAAAAACTTCCTTTCTTTTACCGAAGGATGAAGACGACACTCTTGATAATAATCGCCACGACTCTTGTAGCAAGTGATGAAATCGACACCGATAAAACATACTATGCTTACCAGCAAGGAACAGAAAAAATTATTGCAAATTATCATTATTTACATTTTCGGATAAATTTAACAACGTTAACGCAAACCTATGAAGAAATTTTAACTAGTTATTCAATATTATCTTCTCGATCAGAACTTCAGGAATCCAACTTGTTAAAACAAGCCTTGATATTATGTAAAGAAATACAACAGGATATACAACAAATAACACCACAAAGCGAAAGAATGAAGAGAGGTCTCTTTGATGGGTTAGGTACAGCAGTTAAATATATTTTCGGAAATTTGAATAATAATTTTAAAAATTTTAAAAATTTTAATAACTATTTAAATTTACTTGATCATCAACAGCAGGAATATATCATTACATTAAATAAATAAATAAGCATAGTGAACAAGATAAGCAAAGAGATCAATAGCAACACTGATGTTATTAATAGAAAGTTATTAAACATGACAAGGACGCTGAAAAATGAAAATACAAAAATTAATAATTTCGAAATCACCGTTACCCTCATAATACAGGAACGACATTTTCTTCGATTGTTAAGTAAAATTAAAAGATCATTCATTTTTTGGAAAAATTATTCGATTTAGAAATATTACAACATAAACAAATATTATATATTCAGCAACATCTGTCTAAAGCTTACTCTCAAAAAGAGCTTATGTTAGATTACCAAAATTTATTAGACTTTCGTTTTGCTCGGGGAACAATCGCATTTACCCATGACTCTATCATTTACACACTCAAAATTCCAATCCTCAATCCTATTGAATTCTCCCTTATTGAAAGGCTCGCAATCATCAATAATATTAATCAAACAGAAATAATTAATGTGCCTTGGATTTTAGTTGGACAGCTTTTCAAGTTATTTTCTCAAACATGTCATGAAATGTATAAAAGAACATATGTATGTTACCAAGTTAATACAGAGAACGCCAAGCCGATTGTAATTCCAATAATTTCGCCTTTAATATTCGCATATGAACTATCAGATGGTATACTTGTCTCTAGCAATTTTCCAATCAAAATCAGAGTTGATGACACCGAAACCACGATCAAAGGAACACATCAGATACGAGAAAGAGATATCCAAATCCAAGATTATAAGCCTGATGAAATATTTGGAGGAATTCAACAGTCAAATTTAATTTTACCAGTAATAATTAAAGATCATGAATTAAGTTTTGAACCATTAAAGGAGTTAAATTTGCCGACAAGAATTGCGCCTGTACATAAACCATTTGGAAGAGAGTTTCATATGTCGGTATCGACGATTACGCTTGTTTCGCTCGCCTTATTGATGCTTATAATATACTTGGCATATAAACACGCAACAAATAAAAGAAAGCAGCATTCTCCACCTATCAACGACGAGGACGTTTTTAAACTTCGCCAGGGAGAAGTTATATGAATCACACGAATACATCAATGCATCGATCTGTCTGGCACTTATCAGCTCCTATTCTTCTCTGTAGGCTATCTTTTATCTGGACCTGCAATAGACTAAACATCCCGTACGGATCATCAGTGAAGAAAAAAAGACAAAGACACTGAAGGGAATAAATGAATTAATACTCAGCGATGCGACACTCTCTGTCGGGATCTGAAGCTGTAAAGACGTATAAATAAAAAGTACTTCAATTAACTCCTCTTGTTCAATTGCTTTACTTTCCTTTATCAATATATTGTGTTCCTCACGTATTCGTTCGTAAACTTCGGACTATAAATACGGGTTCTCAAAATATAGTTATTTAATTCTCGCGCGCGCCGTCGCACCTTGTGCTGGACAGTGCTCCTTTCCCCTTAGTTCCCCGATCCACGAGCCGCGCATAGCCGTCTGCTGATGGGACGGCGAAGTTAGGTCCTAACCTATGCCACTGCACGGACGGAATACCGAGATTTACTCACGCAATAAAAACATTGATATAATAAATAACAAAGTAAGTGTAAAGATAACATAATGAATAAGCGTGAAGTAAAGGTAAAAATATGAATAATGATAAAATAAAGAGAATAATGATAAATTTAAGAAAAATAACGAATGAAAAAGGACAAAGTGAATGTAAACATTGATATACAGTAAACAGCTGGCCATGCGTACCAGGCATGTGGCCATGCCCCCAATGGCAATGCTACAACAGTATCCGACAGCGTACTTGGGCTTACCGACCTTATCGTTAGAAACATTGCCAGTGCCCACCGAAAGCCGGCAGATGACCTCAAATTGATTACTCGAAAACACGTACTTCAACGAAATGCGCACCGGACAGCTATTATGACAGTGACATGTACAGTTGACGGGAGCCCGTTGAGAGGATGTAAAGGAGTCCGTTGAACGCCTGGAAGAGACAATAAGTAGCCTGGATATCCCTACCATAGACATCTTAAAGTTAATACCAGGAGTCCTAAGAGGATCGGCACGGATATGGGCCAGGCCCCTTTACAAGAATTGGTGCTCACTACAAGAATTCAATACAGACTTGCGCCGACAATTCCGGCCAATTGAACACTCTCTACGGCTAGAGGAAGAGCTTCGAAAGGTTCACAAGGTTCGAAAGAACCTATTAGTTCTTATCTTAGAGGAATGCGCGTTCTAATAGATAAAATGGCATCGACGCAAACAGATGAACAACAGCTCGATAGAATATATCAAAATCTGCATCCGTCGTATATAGATAAAATCGATCGGCACGATTATAGATCAATTGAAGAACTACAGCTGATGGGGCAGCACATTGAGTTAAAAAAAGAACTTACATGGCGTTATAAAGAACCGCCACCTGCAGAGAACTGCATGGTAAGCACCGCAGCTTGTTCACCAGCAGAGAACGAGCAAACAGTCCTGGTCAGTAGCCCTAGAAAACGATAAGTCACTGGTGGCAAAAAAGACATTAACGCTAAAAGAACCTTCGGCGTCGACACTAGCTAAACGTGAGAATGATGATCATCGACAAGAACCACGGAGGAAATACAGTCCGGCACCATGAAACACCAGAAGCCTGTCGCTAAGTCGAATGCAAGAAAGAAGAAAGACGCCACCCAGATACGGCGATCCCCCACCATCACCTAGATATAAGTCCCCATTATCCTCGCGCAATTCACATCAATCACCCTCAGGTCCCAGATATTCACCAACTTGTTTCACCTCTCAAAGCTCCCCTCGGTAACGAACCAGCGAGCGTGATTACCAGGACTACAATCAACGGCGTCAACAATAAATGCCCGATCGCATCTATCAATCGCCAAGTCGCAACGGCAACTGGAGTGAATACACACGTCGGAGCGAACGAACGCCCAGGCCATCAATACAATAAGACAAGTGGAAAACTCAGAGATACCGCAATGGAATGCAATCACCAGTTGCATGGGACGATTATAGACGTAATTATGTCGATTACCGTTCATCAAGACGAAATATCCAAAATAATGAAGACAGGCAGCAAGGTGAAGACACAAGGCTTTGCTGGACCTGTAAACAGTCTAGACACTGGGCTGATAAGTGCTCCGACAGCAAACATAAATTTTGTTACAACTGCGGCGAACAAAATGTGACCACAAAGAACTATCCACGCTGCAGCCCAAGAAATAAGCTGGGAAATGCATGACACACCTCATGGCGCGACTTCACTGGTTGAAAACAACGACAACCAGTACCCCAAAGCAAAGGATGTTATAAGCACACATCCGAACCTCGAAACTCACGACGAGGAAAATCGATTTTGCCTCAACATTGAGTTGATAAGGAATATTAATATTAATCCAGGAGCTTGTAAGTCGTACGTAGGTCCAGCTCCAGGGAAGTTAGTGAGATCATCAAAAATGCCGCTGATCTCCTACATGCAACTGCCGGATGGGAAAGTATGCCCAAATGATGACGAGATCGATCTGTTATTTCACATCGATGACAGGCCACTTAAAGCACGGTTCAATGTAGAAAAAACGCTTAATTACGACATAATATTAAAGATGGACATACTGTCGTCAATAAAAATGACGATAAATTTTGCGGACGCGACATGGCATACACCAAAATGCATCATCATGCGTTTTGTGACGCAACAGTAGCTGCCATCAACGGAGTAGCTTGGCCAGAGATAATAAGGGGAGATCGTCGATACTTATGGGCGAAACTGCTGTAAAAATTTTCGACAGAAAACGTGAACCTCTGGTAGCCAAAGCGAGGTGCTGATGTTGTTTTTCGAGCTCGTGCGACGGTGTGATCGAGGGGGGTGAGGATTATCTTTGGAGCCTGCAGGGGGAAAGCTTGTTGAGACAATAGGCTAGCAGTGGGATGATATATATATATATATATATATATATATATATATATCAGCACCTAGTAAGCAGCTCAACACTTTCAAACAAGCAGGAACTTTAAGGAAAACTAGCTATGTCGTAAAAGTGTATTTATTTCAGTCCAACAAATATTCGTTTAAATTCTATTTATTTGAAACAAAAATATACATATTTAAAACGAACGAATATTTTGTAATTTTGAAAGAATCGTCTGTTTGAAATAAACAGTAGGTTTATTTGAAGAGCAAAAAATATTTGTTACGTTACAAATACTTTTAAATGATTAGAATTTCTAATACACTATACTTGCCTTATTTTATACTTTTGTATAAAGTAAATTTAAAGTACGTGTTAGTTATGTAAGTAATTTTTAAAATTAAGATTTTTAGTGCTGAAGAGTATACGAACCATGGTTCAGAGTTTAGCAATTATCTCGGCTTCTTAACTTAACTTAACATTGAGACAATATTCATGGCCATTCTCAGCAATTGATCTATGTTTACGAATTCAATAAATCTCAAAAAAAATTTGCTAATTATAGACTGTAAACTTTTCCAAAAAGTATTTGATTACTTTTTATATTTTTGGAGTATAATATCAGAATCCTATATAATCATATTTGACACGAGAGAAAGAGAGAGAGAGAGAGAGAGAGAGAGCGAAAGGGGAGACGCGAAAAAAGAAAAATGGGTGTTGCCATACCATGCACCCACGAGTTTCCTCTATACTGTTTCGACTCTTTCTCTCACCTGCTCTCACTGTTTATTACCTGACCATTTGCACGCATGTTGAATGAGGCCTTGCAGGCCGTTTACCGATATACATGCAACTAGTTATGTTGCTATCATTTTGTCTTTTTTATGAAATTTGCATTAAAAAATATCCTATTATCTTATCCTGATTGTATAGAATTCGTATTTGAAGGCGATCGGTTTATTTTTAGTAGTTTTGGTACCTATAAATAGCTGGCAATTATATTTGTCAAGATTATCTCAATGTTAAGTTAATTTTATCAAATAAACGTACACTATATAATATATTACAATAAAGAATAAATATATTTACATATTTTTCTTATGTATTATATATGTTAAAACTTCTAATATTATAATAAATTTGGATGGTTTTATGATTAATTTTTTACAATTTTTTTAACTGTTCATGCTTGCCGTAAAATCGCTGCGATGTAAATATCGCGGAGATTGCTTGATAATGCAGCCTTGCCCCAAGACTGTTGCAATCATGCGGGAATTTAAATACATGCTCACAGCAAGCTTGCTACGATAAACATTGCTATGTGAGTACCATAATGGCGATCGTGGGCTAACTTCCAAAAACCGATTATAACGGATTCGTCGATTTTTTTAGTTGCTGATTAAAATAATGGTAGTGGCATTTTATAGAAAATTAATTTTCATGTCAAAAACTATAAATATTGTCTTTCGAACATATCTCAGGAAATAGTAAAATTTACAAAAAAAAATTTAAAAAAAGGTTGTACATATAATTAAAATACAATTTTTTTATTCTATTGAATTCGTCTTTACTAACAGTATTTCTTGAGAAAAATGTATACGAAGGTACCTGTGCTGAGTATATGGGAGGAACCGTTTAGAGGACCCCGAGACGGAATTGTTGAACTTTTGTCCAGAAATATTGTTTGCAATAGAAATAGTATAGAACAAACAATATATATTTTAATGAGCTCTAGGATTTTGGTCTTAAATATGTTGCAACTTTTTTACTAAGAGAAATTCAAGAAACTATGATTTTTATAGAATTTTCGTGGATTTAGGAATAAATATTCACTTTCCATCTAAAGCTGTTATGATATTCATAATGAGCTACCTAAAAATTATAAATATTAAGATAAATAAGGTGGAGGAAGACAGCCACACCACTGACAATGTTTCAGGGGCTCTTGAGGTAGGATTCTTGACTTTATTTCAGAAATACTATAGGTAAAGTTATCTATAGGTAATATATTTTTATACATAAAGTATTTTTTACACATACATTAATTAACTATATGATAAGTCGATTAAAAAATTTTAAATTAAAATTTTAACGTTACTAAATCGTCACCGAATTGAAAAAATACAACTAAAATAAATATATTGTTAAAACAAGTCGAATTGACATTATTTGAATAATATTTTAAATTTGAATGTTATTTAACCTGAGAAATGTTTAATAGAAAATTATTTTAATAATTTTTTGAACATTTTAGAAATATTTTTTTAAATAATTTTTAACAGTAATTGTAATTCGAAGAAAATTTGTCATTGTAAATTGTAATTTTACATTGTAACTTATGAACCAAAATTTAATTACATAGTTTTAAGATTTTACCATATTTATAAAACTAATACACGATAACAGATTATTTATTAGGACACTTTAATTAAAACAATAGTCGGCTCATGTACCAACTATTTAGAAAAAATCATTTGAAATTTATCGAAATTTAGAATTTTCAACATTTGAATCTTTAGCTACTATAATAGAATAGGAAGTTGAGATTCTGCAAAATGAATTTCTTCAAAAAATTAAAAAAAAATTTGTATTTAATTCGTTGTTATTTATTTCTGTGTACAAAATAAATAAACAGATTCATGTAGGTAACAGTCATAATCTTATAACATGCTTTATTTTCTGTAAAGAACTGAATAATAAGATTACAAATTTATATAAACTTGATTTTATCTGATTATATACTTTACATTGTACTAAACATTGAAAAAAAGCTTAAATGCAAATGAGACAATTTTGTAAAAGTAAAAGTGTATTGATTTCAATTCAACAAATATTTATTCAAGCTCTATTTTCTTGAAATACACACATACATATTTAAAATGATCGAATATTTTGTAATGCTGAAACAATCGTGTATTTGAAAGAAACGGTTAGATTTACTTAAAAAGCAAAAAAATATGCCTTACGTTACAAATACATATATAATTCTAGATTACATAAATGAATTATCTATACAACATGCATTACATTTTTTTATTATAGATTTTACTTCTTTCTACTTACATTGATGCGTATATTAATATAATCACCACGATGTAGTATGTCAAATTAATATTATACTGCTAATTAATGAGTTAATTAGAATGATGAAACACAATGCGAATTAATGGATAATACATACTTTATTTACACAAGCTTACGGTAGTGTCCGAAGAGAATCTAAATCTTATTTTTTCTTTTTGTTCGAACTAAGTTTACAGATTTATTAAGAAAATTATTGAAATTGTTCAATAATGATTGGTTGGAAAATTGAAGGGAGGGAGTAAATCTTAAATTCTAAAACAACTGCGCATCGAGTGATCATTAATAAGGGTCACAAAGGGAGGCAAGTAAACGATTGAAACTGTCCTTTGTAAGCACAAATATGCACTCTAGATGTTTTGAGACGGCTTCAGAGTGGCAATAATAATGCACATGTTTTATATTGAATTTTGAAAGTGTTCGTGCCGCTTTTAGAAATCCTATGATTTATATTTGCATACAAGATGCCTTTTAAAGAAATACATGAGAAACGTAAAAAAAAATAAATTTACTAAAGACACGTATTCTATTAACGCGCTTTGAATGAATTTATCTTATTACAACGTAACATACATTATCATATCGTTCAATTTTCTAAAGAATATTATTTACACTGTATCACACACTGAAAAAAAGTCTAATTTCAAAGGAGTCAATTTCGTAAAAGTATATTTATTTTCATGCAACAAATATATCTTTAAATTTTATTTATTTGAAACAAAATATACATATTTCAAACGATTGAATAATTTGTAATTTTGAGTAAACTATGTTTTTCAAACTAACAATTAGGTTTATTTGAATAGATAAAATTTCATACAAAAAAATATGTTTATTACATTACACTAAATCAATTAAAAATAATAAATATTTCTTGAATTTTTCTAAACAGAATTACATGTACGTGAAATATTAAATTAAATAAATAGATATTCGAAAATACTACAATGAAAAAAATAATTTCTTGATTCAAGTAAATCGATGTACTATTAGGTGTACAAATAAGTTTCTACCGTTTTGAAAAGATGGCGCCACCGATAAGATAACATCGAAATTGTCAGCTGTAAAAAGTCGTATAGTATATGTTGACATCTGGAAGCAGTATAACCTTTTAATATCTCTAACTTTTTACTAGCATCACTTAGTTTTCATCGTGTTAAGATGTCAAGTTTTGAGCCAAGTAAGCGTCATTTGCGGCAATTGTTAATTTACTTCTTTCATTTAAAGCAATCTGTAGCTGAAGCACATCGACTACTCATAGAAGCATATGCTGATGTTAATTTAAGTGAGAGAAGTTGTCCGGAATGGTTCCAAAAATTTAAAAGTGGCGATTTTAACATGGAGCACAAAACACGCAGTGGAAGGCCCAAAGTGTATGGTGACACAGAATTGGCAGCTTTACTGAAGGAAGATCCGTGACAAACGCAAGAAGCACTTGCACAAGAGATAGGATGTTGTGCATTTGGTGGGATCAGCTTATAGTAATCTATTACGACTTTCTCCAACACAAACCATCACGGGGAACGTTACCAACAACAGCTGATGCAATTGAGCCGAGCATTGACGATTAAACGTCCACAATATGCCAAAAGGCACGATAAAGTCATTTTTCAGCATGACAACGCTCGGCCACATATTGCAAAAATCGTAAAGGAAACGTTAGAAGCTCTGAATTGGAACGTCCTAGCCCACCGGCCGTATTCACCAGACATTGCTCCTTCACACGACCATCTATTCCAGTCGATGACTCATGGTCTGGCTGAGGAACACTTCACTTCTTATGAGGAATTGAAGAAATGGGTCGATTCGTGGATCTCCTCAAAAGACGAGTAATTTTTTAGACGGAGTATCCACTTGCTGCCCGAAAGATGGTCAAAATAGTAGAAAGTGATGGGCAATATTTTGAATGACATTATTTGTACCTTTTTTTACAATAAATTCTTATTTCTTTATAAAAAACGGCGAAAACTTATTTGTACACCCAATATTTACTGAGTTACTTGATTCAACGTATTAAAATATTAAAATAAAGAAAATATTTCTTGTTTGAAGAAAATATTTGTTTGATCTGAGAAATTTGAATTATTTAAATGGAAATATACAAAATTCCAGTAAATCTGAACTTAAATTTAAAAAAAAATGTTTAAGATTAAAACATGAAGTTCTTAAACCAAGAAAGTCAAGTAAATATTTATTTAACTATAATGTTCTAATTACATTAATTTAGTTCATCATAATCTGAAAATAAGTATTTTCATTTTCTAGAGAACGTTTCTTTAAGCTGATGACAATTAAAATGGAAAACCTAAGTTTTTCAAATTTAATAATCATATACCTGAACAGAAAACTTTTGATTCTCTAAAAAAAGCTTTACAGAATCAAACTAATATTTTCTAGAAATTATTATTTAATTTGTCTTTGATACAGTAATTTTTGATACAGTAATTTTGATACAGAAATATATAGCTAAGAGTTACGCAATACATATATAAATAAATATGTTCTTAATCTAAGAAAACAAAATTTTGAATCAGGAGGTTATTATATTAAAACAAAAAAGTAATGCATTGAATTCAGAGAATCTAATAGCTATAATTGCAAAATACTTAAATTATAGATTGAACAAATCTGTGGTCAAAGATTTTTCTGATAATATCAAAAGAACAATATTATCGAATTAATTAAATAAAAATGTTCTTAGTTTAAGAAATAGTTTTTTCCAATAGTTCATTCGAAGTATACACTGTAAAAAATTCTAATATGAAGTAAATATTACTTGATTCAAGAAATTTATGGGATTGTTCTGTACCAAGTATATATTTTTTTTAAGCAAGTAATCGCATAAACTTGCACCAAGTAAGTAGTTACTAAAATGAAGCTGATATTTTCTTAACAACAGAACACAAATATTGGGAATTAAATGAATATTTTCTTATTTTGAGAAAATATATCCTAAAACCAATAGATTCAAATTTAATATCAGGAAAAGAAATTCTTCGATTAATTAAATATCTCCTAGATTGTAGTTCAGATTTTCTAAAAAATGGGTGGCTGAGATTGTAAATTAAATAAATATTTTATTGTCTAAAGGAAATATTTTCTTGAACTAATAATTGAAGATTCTTAAATTTTTAAAAGTAGTGGATAGTTTCTTGCTTCAACTAAGCAAATATTTTCTTGAATTCTTTTATAATTTATACGTTAATTTACTTTTATTACATTTATCTCATGACTTTCAATTTTAAATTAACATTATATTATTTGATTAAAGTCTCATAATTAATATATTTCGCTTAAAAAGAACTTCGACCTAACCGGGATTCTATCCGCAAACCTTTGGATTCGCAAGCTAACGCCTTATTAATTACGCTATCGCAGTACGATATGGATAATTATAAAAATCTTATATATCAATTTTAGATCTCTTACAGTTATACATTATGAAATTAATTTATGGATTCCAATGAATAGTATATGCATTTATATATAATATATACTTATATTATAACAATTTATGTATCGTTTTGGTTTTAATATGCGATTTCCCACAACTAGATAATACTTTTTTTAATGTATTTTTCTTAGGTATATAAAGCTGAAAAATAATTATTTTTTTAATTATTCTATAACAGTGAAAAAATATTTGCTAATATCAAGTGTGAAGAACGAAACGAAGAAGGAAACCTTAAGACGCTCGCGCGCGCCGTCGCGCCTTGTGCTCGGCACGGTACCTTCCCCTTACGTCCCCGCGCCACGAGCCAAGAATCAATTTTGAATCAAGGAAAGAATTTTGAATTTTTTTTCAAGAATTTTGAATCAAGAAAAATCGTTCAATATTATTAAAAAATGTGAAGAAGTTGGAATCAAACTTCAAAAATTTTGTCAGCAACTAAGACTATCGAATTTATAGCAGTTGCGTCTATATTATTTTTCTTTTACCTATAATTGAATTATATTTTTTTTATTCAGTGCAGGATTTCTTTTTATTCTCAAGAATTTTTGGAGGAGGAAAAAAAAATTCAGCTAGCTTTATATTATAAATTAATGGAATCGAATAAAATGAATACATGTACTAACCTTGGAATAAAATTACTGAATAAATTATATAGTTCTAGTTAAGCTAGGATATATAAGTAATTTATATTAAATATTTTACTACTTATATGTAATCAAATTGAATTTGTGTTTGTATATATGTATAATTATCTTTTCCTTCAGTAACGAATTAAGTAAATTTATACGGTCATAGACATACTATTTTCGCGTCATTCGCTGCTCTCGTGAAAAAAAAATTAAATATGACCTAAAATACTCTTTTTTTTATAAATGGCTTACACTGTTAGCCTACTTAGCCGTACTTGTGTTAATTATGCAGATTAGGAAAATAAAATTGCAGACTATGCCTTGTTATTATACTTCTAAATGTCTTTTAGAGCCAATAATTTTTATAATAAGCACTATCTAACATGGAATTGTAAAATATTAATTCTAAATGAACATAGAAATCTTTCACACTAAAATACAGGCTTATTATTTTTTGTTACGTAAAAAAGCAAATACTTATGGCACTAAAACTTGTATTATTTAATATCTGATGTTTTTTCTTACACGTTTGACATTTGTTAATAATATTTCAATGGAAAAAGGTACCTCGATGAATCTTATGTGGTATATTTCAATAGATATTAATAATTCAATGTTTAATGGTAGAACGCAAGCTAACTGAATTTCGTGTCCAACATGAAATATGGAATTATGAATACTTTGCAGTATATTATCATAAATATTTAATGAAATTATGAGAATGGAGTTCAGTACGCTATTTATAGATATTATCTGTAATAATTTAATATACATGCTGAAAAATAATGATTATATAATCTAATTAAATTACGATATCTATACTATTATAATTGATTTAGGAAGAATATGAAATAATTATGAAGATAAAATTCTTGTTCAAAACAAACCTATTACTATATATTCTTTTATGTCAAAGATAATTAATTAGTATTATATCTATTTAATATTAATATTATATCTATACAATATCATTATTCTAAGCGCTATATATTAACGCTAAAAGCGTATATATTAAATTAAGAAATAAACAATTTAAATAAATAATTGTCAACCAACTATACATAAGGTCGAAATACCTTCAAAAGAATTTTTTTTGTGTTATACTAATGAAGAGCGTGTATTAAACATTAAAGTAGATGTAGAAAAAATTTGCACAAGAGAAAAACTTAATGGGCGCAAGCGTCTATATATCGAACATTTAAGTTATAAATTACTAGCTAACTAACCAAAAAAAAAGATAATAACTAAAACGAAAAAATTTATTTTATTTTATATTATGATTAAAGGAGTTCAACGTGATAATGGAATCAAAAAAAAGGAAAAAAAAAATTTAGTTTAATATGTGATTTATATTAAGTAATTAATGCGGTTCACTGGTATAAATTGTTATCGTATGTTAAGCGGATTGTAAGCGTCATTTGTTTGTAAATTTTAAGTATATTCTTCGTAGTTAAAAAGTATAGGATTAAGATTTAATTTTAAGATCTATAAATAATTAAATTAATAGAATGTTGGTCTATGCAAGCAGCATCTTACATGTATTTGGGGGATAGCGGAAAAAAATGAATGATAGAATGTAAATTTGCACAGAACGGCTGAGATCGAATCGATAAGTAAAAGGTATAATCAAAAATCGATTCTATACTGGAAGTTACCTCAATTTTTTTTGTAAATCCGTATCCGGCGCGTTACGACCGCGGTCGGCCGCCGTCGGCCGTCGCCGTATCTTCTCCCCCCCCCCTTATCCCATCCTTCTTCCCTGGCGAACGTGAGAGGCGAGGGAGTCCGCTGTCGGCCAGCGTGGAACGTAGGTTGAAGAGCGCCGTAGAGAGAAATCAAGAGGAGAAGGTGAGCTCCAAGAGAGAGAGAAAGATTCCGTTGTCGGCCACCGAGCAAGGAGGTTGTTGAGAAAGAAGGAGAGAGAGAGGACGAAAGATAGCAAGTGTTGTGGACGTCGGAGAGAGGAGCCGTACGAAGTAAAGGGCAGCGGAGGAAATTGAGAAAACCAGCCGAGAGATAGGATGAGAGTTATCGGAGTAGTCGGTTTGGAGTAAGGAGAGGGCAGCGAGACGGAGAGAGAGGCCGTGGAGCAGTCCGAGCGAAGTGAGTGCGGAAAATTGAGCTGGAGAGAGGTAGACAGCAGGAAGATCCAGGAGGACAGCAAGATGGAGAGTCGAGAAGTGGAGACAGGAGGAATTAGAAGAAAGGAAGAAAAAGGAAGAAGAATCGAGAAAAGGGGGCCACGTGACTGCCGAGGATCACCGACCATCGCAGCGAGAGTAACCCCCACGGAGAGAGCGAGCCCACGACCGTCAGAAGGTCTCCGCACGAACGCAACAGCCAGAGCCAGCTCCCTTCCTCTCCCTTTCCCGTACATAATTCCCCGGGTGTCGCGAGTGCGCCAGGTCGCGTATCGTGGTCGGGGCGCGGCGGGTAAGGGGACCAGGAGTAGGATAGGTGCGCGGTCGGGGTAGAGTGTATAGCGGGAAACTGCAGTAGCTGCCAATAAATTCTGTAATAAGAAACAAATCGTCGCATCGTGAATAAATTTTTTTTTCCTTCCTCCCGAATTTCCCCTTTCCAGACTCGCGGGACCTCCTCTGAACGTGTAGGTGAGTACAGTGGAAGTAAAATTATTATTTTTGTGTGTGCGCGAATAATTAGATCCGACAAAAATTTTTTTTTGTTTTGGGTTTTTGTCGAAATTACGTCGCATCACAATATATATATATATATATATATATATATATATATATATATATATATATATGAGGGTGGATAGGTAAGTTTCCGGCCTGACCAAGAGATGGCGCTACTAGGCCTACCTTGAGGTGGCGTTCTATAGTACCATCTTTAGATAGCTTGTAGCCATAGTTTCAATCCGATCGCCATGTTGGTTTAGGTTTGAGAGAACGCTGAACAATACGCCTCTGTGTTTTTCGTAAAAATGGAAAAGCTGGGAAATCGTGCTGTCATCAAATACTTTTATTTGAAGGGGTTAACGCCGAAGGGAATTAAAGAAGAGATGGACTCAACATCATATTTAACCGTTAAGCAGTGGGTTTCCGAGTTTAAAAAGGGTCTAACGTAACGCACCAGCGCACACGTTAATCGTTGCGATAGCTAAAATCAACGATCTGAAGTTTGAATTGATACCGCACCCTCCCTACTCTCCAGACTTAGCCCCGAGTGACTATTATCTGTTTCCTAACCTCAAAGAATGACTTGGCGGTAAGAGATTTGCGGACAATGAAGAAGTAATCGTAGCTGTAAATGGGTATTTTGAGGAGCTTGACGAATCAGTCTATAGAGATGGCATTACTAGACTAGAACACTGTTATGAGAAATTTACCAGCGTTGGAGGAGATTATGTTGAGAAATAAAAAAAAATTCTTAAAAATTTTGTTTTTCTTGGTCGGGCCGGAGACTTATCCATCCACCCTCGTATATGTATATATATATATATATATATATATATATATATATATATATATATTTTACAAATCTAGAAAATCTATATAATATTTTCTTAAATATAACTTTCTTAGGTATATGAAGCCGAAAAATAATTATTTTTTGTATTATTCTATATCACTGAAAAAATATTTGCTAATATTGTAACGTTCCTATCCCCCTCGGGATAGCCTACGTGGTATTTTCCAGGGTAGTTTGAGAATGGAGGAAGTATTTCGCGATCGGACGGTGGGTCAGGAAAATAATTTGACAAGTACACAGTATATTTTTAGATAACAAAATATAAAAACAAATTTATTCAGTCAACTCCCTTCTATTGACAAGGTGTTATGAAACAGAAAAAAATACATAAGACAAAATTAATTACTAGACGATAGTTGTTAACTAGATTTCTATATAATGATAAATACTAAGTTCGCGTTATTTTCCGCGATGTGTATAATATCCGGCGCTATTTACCGCACGGATACCCGGTGTTATTTTCCACGCGAGGGAATTACAAAACGTGAAAGGTAGAATAATTAAATTTAAACTTAACTCCGCTGGTCTTTTGAGGAGCGCCTCGCAACAGAGATCAAACTAATAATTTCGGAGTAAATTAGTGTAATGGATAAGTAAACGGCTGGTCTTTTGAGGAGCGCCTCGCAACCAGGATCACGTTTATTTCAGGGTAGGTAAAGCTATTAGCCGTCTGTCTTTCGAGGAGCGCCTCGCAACAGAGATCAAACTAATAGTTTCAGATAGAATTTTTAAGCAGGAATTTATTGAGTTCTGGAAAGATTTCTAGCTCCGGGAGGAGTTCGTGTGAATCAACTTCGGGGCAGTTGGTTCACCGGGCGAACTCCCAATTTTGCCTTTTGCAGGTCCTTTTATAGCAAAATAATCGTATAATTCCGTCGCCGCTCGTGTAATTTTGGACGGGGCGCCGAATTATAATATTTATATTAATAATAATAATAATTAATAATAATATTTAATAATAATTATAATAATTATTATTTACAGTTTGGTGCTTGTTTTTGCAGCCGGTGTGCTGCGTACAGTGGTAGTATACATGTGTACAAGCTTATACATATATATATATATATATATATATATATATATATACATATTTATACATTGTACGTATATTTAGTAATTTAATTAAATTAATTTAATTAAATACAGAGGGTGCATTTGTTTTCGGACACCCGTTGTATATATTGGAATGCGCGCGTTCGGCTACCGCAATATTCGTTGCTGGCTTGCGCAGTTCGGTGATAGCGGCCGCCGGTCTAATACACTTGACGTGCTCTCTCTTGCCGCGCGCAGTGTATCCCCTCTATCGTATACTTATGGCTTAACTTAGTAGTAGAGAGAGAAGAGAGACTAGATATTGCGTTCTCTCTCAACTTGTTCTGTTTTCGGCAGTTGCGTCGACTACCTTCTTCAGTAGTCGTCTCGACCTTTGCCCGTTTTCGGTATGTTTACCGCGTGATATTTAATATCGTATATATTAATTTAATTTTTTACTCGTTAAATTAATTTTCTTGTATTCTGTGTTTACTTGTTATTCTATACGTGAGTGTGGCGGAAATAAATTAAAATAATTTAATGTATTTATTGTCATCGTAATATATTTGTCTAGTAAATTTATATACCGGTCGAAATAAATTTGCGCGGACATGTTTTTGGCCGTCGCAATATCAAGTAAATATTTATGTGCCTTGTATAAGATAAAAAATTACTTCCTAAATTAAAATTAAAACAAATATTTTCTTAGATTGCTAAATAAGTTGCTTCAAATTGGAAAACCAGAATCTAAAAAAATTCCTTCATCAAGAACTTGTTCACTTGAATTAGAATGACATAAGCTAGATATTTTACAACATCCATTCAACTAAATCGAATGAGTTATGGATTTCTTGAAATTAGCTAAAAAGTAAGATATTATTTACCTAAATTACCTCATATTTTTTGTTAATTCCCAATTTCACGCAAAAATTATTTTCTTAAATCTAGAAATTATTTATCACCTTAAAAAATAAATTTCCTATTTTTTAGCTGATATAGTAAAATATCAATCTTATATCATTTTAATTCAAGTGAACAAGTTCTTGACGAAGTAATTTTTTAGGTGCTGGTTTTCTGATTTGAAGCAACTTATTTCACAATCTAAAAAATATTTATTTAATATAAAGTCACATAAAAATTTATTGATTACATTTTAATCAATATTTACTGATATTTATCTAGTATTTTTTTAGTTCAACGATTAGTTGCATAAATAACTACTTTTAATATCTTAATTTCTTACATGGAGATATTAATTTCATAAATTAAGAAAATAATAACCTTGCTTTTAATACTCCAAAAAACAAATTTACTACTCTTCAGTTTATAATCGAAAATATTAAATATAATATAAAAGATCAAATAGAAATATAAAATATCACTTATTTCTAAATATAAGAATATATTTATCTAATATTCGGACGCAAGGAATTTGATTAATTATCATTTAACCAATATTTACTAATTACATCTAATATTTTTAGACTGCAAGTATTGATTGCTTATTAATTAACTTCTCTCAAGAATGCAATTCTTTATTTCAAGACATTGATTTCAAAATTTAACAATATAATAATCTTGACTTCTACACTATAGTACAAAAATGGGTAATATTGAGACTAGGTTCTTCTGTAATTTTGAATTGAAGCGAGTAAATTCTTCTATAAGGAATTTCTTCTATAATTTCTTTTAATATCTTCTATTCATATAAATAGTATATGTATAGGTAAAGCATAATTAATTTCAAATATGCATGTTATATTTTTAAAAATTTTTTTAACATAATTTTTTTAATTACACAGAAATATTGACTTGATATGAGAACTATTTTTTTCTGTGATATAAATACAAAAATTAATTTTTTTTTCGATTTCGTATATGTATTATGATTCAATTTAAGAAAATATTCTAGTCAAGAAAATAATGCTTCGAGTCAAGAAAGTATGTACTACTGTTACAAATTTAACTGACTTGAATTTTCATGTTTTTAGAAAATAAAAACGTATTTGAAGTAATTATTGTTTTAAAGATAGGAATCGATTTCTTCATTTTAAATTGAATTTCTTGAGTGAGATATTGAAATTCTTAATCCAAGTATATATTCACTTAATTTTGTCGGCTTGAATCAAATAAATAAATTTTTTGATTCAAAATTTTCAGTTATTGATTCAAGAAAATATTTTCTTTAGATAAGGAAATAATTTTTGAATTTCCAATTTCAGCGACCCATTTTCTAAAAAATCTTGACAAAAACTCGGAGATCTTTAATTAATCCAAGATTTGAGTTCCTGATTTTAAATTTGAATCTATTGGTTTAAGAATATATATGTTTTCAAAATAAGAAAATATTCATTTAATTCCCAATAATTGAGTTCTGCTGTTAAGAAAATATAAGCTTTATTTTATTAACTACTTATTTGGTTCTAGTTTATGCGATGAATTGGTTTAAGAAACTATTTACTTGGTACAGAACAATTTCAGAAATTTCTTGAATCAAGTAATATGTACTTGATATTAGAAATTTTTTTTTCAGTATATATATATATATACAAGAAATATATTCAATTTTTGAAAAAACCATTTACTCGAAAGAATGAAATAGTTTTGTCAATGGTGGATTAGATTAATTTGATTATTCTCTGCCAGTTGTAAAATCTAATAAATATTTATTTGATTTTATTAAACGAATCACAATTATTTAAATATTAAATGTAATTAATAATTATTAAAAACTACAATATATATATATATATATATATATATATATATATATATATATATATATATATTGTGACGAGGAACGCAAGCACTGCGTGCGCTTGCTTTCCCCGTCCCGTTGCTCTCTCTCTAGCCGTAGCATGTACATATGTATTTGTATATTTATATGTAGAAATGTTTATCTGTTACAGGCCGACGCACAAACACCGGCGGAGAGGTAAGTGAGAGAGAGAGCGGGGAGTGGGGAGAGACAGCCACGCGCGCGAAGAGACAGAAAGAAAGAGAGCCGCGAGCAGAAAACAACGCGTTGTTACCGGCCTTCTACGCACGTCGTCCGTTTCCTTTTTTTTCGGTTGCTACCGCCGTGCCGCGACGAATCGTGTGTGGGAACCTGCCTTGTGTTCCAAGGTTCCCCCCGCCTCGTACCTCGTCTGCGGGGAGAGTGCCCGATTTAACGCGCTTGTGGTGCCACAGTGGTGTGAGGGTGCGCAGTGCACCCGCGCCGAATACGAGCTCGAGCGGACGAATTGTCGTCCGCCCCATCTACGCGGAATAACCGCCCCATCCCGGGGCTCCCGGAGGCCAACGTCACCGCCGCCCCCGGCAAAGGAAGGTGCTATTGCCGGGCGAGAACGCGCTGCGAGACCTACGAGCTCCGGCTCCCTGTAAGTGGCAGCTCCTTTCCTCTCTCTCTCTCTCTCTCTCTTCCCGAACGCCTCGCGCGCCGTCGCCTCGGCGACCCTCGGCCTGCGTCCCGCACGCCTCGTATATAGGCGCTGCATTCTATTTGTCTGTTTGGCACCGCGCCATTAAAACGTATTTAAATTTTAATTATTTGTATTATTTTATTATTTCAAGTGTGCCCCATTGGCCGCCCTATTCCACGCGCAGTCCCGAACGCGATATTTCGCCCTTCGCGGACCGCCCCTCTCCCTCGCCGGAATCCTTCGGGGCTAAGCCCAGCCGGGCACAGATTTGCAACGGCCGTGCCCGCCGTCCTCGTGCTCGAGGCGGACACGCGCACCGTTACAATATATATATATATATATATATATATATATATAAATCAAATAATATTTTCTATTTTCGAAAAAATAATTTACTTATAACATATAAATAGTTTTATTAAAAGATTTATTCATTTAAATTTAAAATTTAAATCTTTTTATTTCGTTTAATAAAATCAAAGAAATGTGTATTAATTTTTAACATCTCGTTGGGTATAATCAAATAAATATATTTGACCTTTTGATAAAGCTATTTAATTGTTCATATTGGATAGCTTTTCCAAACATTGAATACATTTGTGAAATTTGAGTATAGATATATATATATATAGTTTTTCTAATATTTATTTATTTAACTTTATTTTTTACGTATATTTAGTTCCGTTTAGTAAAATTCAAGAAATATTTATTACTTTTAAATAATTTATTTAGTGTAATGTAATAAATATATTTTAACTACTCAAATAAATTTAATTGTTTGTTTCAAATATATGGTTTATTCCATATTACAAGATATTCATACGTTTCAAATGTGTATGTCTTTGTTTTAAACATAAATTTAAATAAATATTTGTTGTATTCTAATAACTATTGAATTAATTTTAATGAATTTCATTTACTTTAAATAAATATTTATTTGATTCAATAATACTCTTTTGAGGCCTACGATGGATCGATCGCTAGAGTGAAGGACTAGTAACTTGGTTATCCGAGTTCAAATCCCGGTCTTGGACGATTGACACGAGCACCACTGTAAAAATTTACATGTGTTTTGTTCACAAATACATCGTAGATCTCCGTCACTGATTAGCACCGATATTTGGAAGCATAAAAAATCTCTTTTATGAAATGATTTTATTTGAATTTATACAAATTTATATCTCATGAGATAGTAATATAATGTAAATTATATTCTTGAGTAAATTGTATGATATAATGTAAATAGCAATGAAATAAAATTTATTATATAAAAATATAATGAATGTTATTATATAAATAATTTACAGAACGTATAATTTTTTATATCAAATCAGTCTTATTATTAACGTCAACGTACTCTTATTATCATGTTTGAAACAAAAAATTTTCCGAAAATACTCATATATATATATAAAGTGTAACGGAACGCTTATCTAATAAATGCGCGGTAAAAGCAACTATTATTTTTCCTCGGACTTACTTCTTATTTTCGAATTTATTTATTTTTAATCTATATTAATAATATATTGTAGTAATAGATAATTAATGATTCAGTAAAGGACGAGTTAATTATCAAGTACGGGGGGAATATTATGATATTTTCTATTACTACTAAAAAGAAAAAGAAAATCTATTTAGTTGAATAGAAAAATAAATTTGAAGATTTATTAAATTATATAAAATTATAATAAATAATATACTACCACTACCTAATATGCACCCGCGCTATGTTAACGCACGTTTCCGTGCATACAAGGTGTGAGAGAAAAATTTAAACGTATAACAGAGAGATAAAGCAACAAGAGCGCCGCCTTACGAGGAACAAGAAGAACTACTAATGAAAGCTGCATTCGCGCTTGTTGTTCTTATGACTACTATTCTATGCTAATATCTCTATATCTCTCTCACACTTTAATTCAAGTTGCTATACATCACACTTTAATTTAAGTTGCTATACAAATTGCGCTATACTAAATAAAACCAATAAAAAAACTATTATTTAACAAAACCTAAATAAATAAATATTTATAAAATCCACCAACCTTATGAAACAAGGCCGAAAATTTTCCACCCAACGTTGATCAAGAAACTTAGTCTTCAGACTTTCTTCACGATGGAAACTCTTCTTAGTTATTTTTGTCAAAAAAAAAACTACCAGCTGGTTGAACAATTGTATAGTTAAATTGCTGAGGACTTGTACACTGTTATTTGAACTGGGAAAATATTGGAAATTGATACCTTAGTCCAGATACTTTGTAATTTGTTAATTTATAACTACACGATACTTGCACTTCAACTTTTTTCCAAAATTATATTATGCTATATTATATTAATAAACTATTCTCTTTCTCTCTCTCTCTTTTTCCGTTTCTCCCTTTTTTTTCACCATTAGTATTAGTTACTAACATGTATAGGGTAAGGTAACCTATACATGTTACGATATATATATATATATATATATATATATATATATATACACCTATTTTCTTAAGAATTTGGCAGCGAGGTATAATAAATGGGATTCACTGATGTCGTTGAAGAAATTCTTTAAGTGCGTATACCTTTTAGTAGCCTCGATCATCGCCACTCAGCGAATTTAAAATTTGAAGAAAATACGTATATATATAAATACATACATACACACGCACATACATACTTACATGCACAGACAAGAAAATCTATACACACTTCAAGAATTTCGACACCAGTTTATTCCTTTTATTGCATCTATTTTTCGGCGCCCCCCTGCCGTTACCCTCTCGATCGCACGAACTCGAAAACCAACATCTGAAATATCGCACGAAAGGAGTACCGACGTTCACCGTCGTAGCGCTGAATGGCAAAATTTTACTGCAATGTTTAACATGGGTATCGGCGATCTCCCCTTATTATCTCTGGCTTGGATCGACAGCGCTGAACGCCGTGAGCTCGAACGGGTATCAGCCAATCTCATACCCCCAACGAATGGACTTCTTCAGCTGGCGCGGACACAGCCGTATCACATATATAGACAGGGGTATCGTCCAGTACAACTACACCCTGACCGAGGAGTGCCTAGCCGTCCTGTGGGCCTTGGAAAATTCGACGGGTATTTACTTATCCCGAAATATACGGTGGGATAGATCACAGTAGTCTCAAATGGTTGCATACTTTGAAGGATCCCACAGGCTACCTAGCGAGATCGGTATCAGCACTCCGGGTGTACAACATGAACATTGAGTCTTTTAAACTATATTTGATGGACATTGATGCGTCTGTTTAGGAGTTCCCAGACACGAACTTCCCAACCCTTGCCCCAACCTGAATGAACAATCCGCACTGCGAAAGTGCGGTGATTCCCCCCATTAACCCCTATCGCTAATGACGTAAGAATTCGCGGAGTAGTTGAAAAGCGAGCATCCGGAAAGACATAAAACTACCACAACACCAACAATAACAATTGAAGTGGGGCGTCCAGAAAGATGTAAAACTACCGCAGCAATATCAGAAACTATAGAAGACGAGCGTCCAAAACGACGTAAAACTACCCCAAGATCAACAGTAATATCAGAAGAGCCAAATGACATATTCAAATGGCCCTTGAGAGAAGGAGAAAAAGGCGTTAATGAAGAAAATGAAAAAGAAGATAATGGGGCAAAAGAAGAAAGAAAAGAAGAAAAAGAAACTGATTGGGTCTACAACTCGTGTATGAAAAGGTATGAGGACCTCGGAGAAAAGATAAATATAGACGACGAGTCGAATAGCAACAACTCTCGTAAAATGGGACCGTTGGAGGCATCTCGCAGGAGAATAGTGGTTCATAGAAATTCGCGAGATGCAATCGCCTATACATCTGGTAGACAGATAAGGCCCATTTCCACCCTATCGGTCCAGCCTGGCCCTAATTTCCGCCGGAAATCCTATCCAAACAGGCAGCCCGTAACGCAAAATACGGGCCACTGGAAAACTCACTCCAAATCTCTAAGAGAGAGAAGGTGGAGCGTTTCCCCCTATCGTCTCCCCGTGATTTTTCGCCTACCGTGAAAACAGTACAACATGAATCGGAAATTGAAAAGCAAACTAGAAGTAAAGCTAACCCTTATTTTCATTTCGCGAGAAAAGAAATACGGCGATGGCATAGCGTCGGCAGGCAAGCATAAAGACAATAGAAGAGGCGAAAAATGGCTTGAAATTATAGTAAGCTACTTGCCCTTTCCACCAACGATGTGACAGATTCAAATGATAGAAAATTTAAGCACTGAGTATGTTTCAGCAATGAACACAACGGCAAAGAAAGAAGAACATGCAAACCAGCGTAATGTACTCGACGAGCACGTACCAAAAAAGATCAGAACGTGCGAGCAGTTGAGCCGATGACAGTACAAGAAGAAGACGTTAGCATCAATGTATAGATTAGATTTAAGTCAGCGATTACCGAGCGTAGGATTGTTAGAATAGGATTAGAATAGGTCAATTAAGTACTAACGCTAGTTCTAGTAGGTTAATAATTAGTTTTATAATCCATAGCGATAATTAGGTTAGTTATAAACAATACTTTGAACGTTAGCGTTGATATATTGATTCACTGGCAGAGTTAGGATATACACAAAAATCAGTAATATTGGTAGATAAAACTTTGATTTATATAGAGCCAGCGAAAAATCTCTTAATTAACAATTAACCTTTTGTTAACGTCACAAACCACTCCTCACAGGTAACCTATTTTCTGCATTTTTCCCCAATACGCGTCGTCATTCTATCAGCTACCGTCGTAACTTCCGCGCACCCCAACCATACAGCACCGAAATGAATCGCGATCATACGCTTCCCCATGTCGGTTTTGGGAGTGGGAGTTTGTAACCGCCGATTTGGCGGTCGCGCGTTATGCGTTCGTGTAAAACCGCGAGTGTTCGCGGTCGATTGCGAATACCACACTCGCGAATCGCGAGAGTGCGCGCACAGCAAATGAAAGAGCGGAGGAATCGAAATAGCGTCAATAAGAATAGACGCTTTTGGTTCCAATTGTCAATCAGATATCGTACGACATTCCTACCTTCGGTATATCTGTCAGCTATGATCTTCAACCCTGAATATTGATCGGCATTGAAGTTTCCTACGGAAGGAGGAAACCAATAACGAATTTCAGACTCGAACTCTACAACATCGATTTCGGCGCCACAGAAGAAGAAAGCGGATTTAGTTATAACTCAGATAATAAAAAAACCACTCTACCCTTACTAAACAGGGACTACATTGCGAGTGCCATTACTCTCGCAACCTCCGAAATATCAGAGGAAAATATAATAAAATTTCCAATCTCTGTTTACAATTTTATTAAGCTTAAGAAAAAAGCACTAAATGGAAGCTACAAAGTATACCCCTCTCTTGTCTCTAAATATACGGACAATTACACAGAATTAATATCAATGACTAAGGCGATTTATGAACATCTAGATGACCAAAGAATTCAAAGCCGTTACACAAAGTAAATTAAAAGTTTGTCAAAATTACTTAGTGCTGAGGTAGAGATAATGGATTCTACATTGAACTCCTCTACTGAAGAAGATGAAAAATTAAATATTTATAATTAAAATGAAGCCACAATACATAACAACGGATCTAAAAATAGTAGTGTGGAACTGTCGCGCGGTTATGTTGAAGATAGAAGAAGTTGAAATTATGCTAACAAATCTCGATATTTTAGTACTTGTGGAAGCTTGCCTCAAGGATATAATAAGTCACATTCTATTTTCGTTTCCAGGATTCGTAATATATCGTCTTGACTGGAGATATTCTAGCAAAGAAGGAGGAACTGCATTCATAGTACGACAAAACATAGCGCTTAACAGCGCGGATTCTATCTTTCCGCATACAAAAGTCGAAGTAAGTAGTATTGAAATCAAAAACTGCAAAAAGAAAATAATACTGGTCGCCATCTACAATTTGCCAGATGTGTATCCTTCCGTTGTAGAATGATTGGAATTTTTTGGTAAATACAATAACAATAAGCCCATCATAATGTTTGGCAATTTTAATTCAAAGAATATCACTTGGAATTGTGAGATAATAGACGTTCACAGTTCGAGACTACTCAAATGTCTACACTCCTACAATAACGCGTATTGATACCAGATCAAGCAACAAATCTAATATCGATCTATTATTGTCCACGGCACAGATAGCTCATAATATCTCATATAGCTTACACTCGGAAACTTGCAAATCAGATCACTATCCTATTCATATAAATGTCATTGTTGACAAACATATATACCACAAACCTACTTGTAAAATATAGTCTACCAAAACAAACTGGGACATGGTAAACAAAGCTCTGACGGATAGATACGAACAATTTATTATTGATGAATTTCTCGCGCTAGCACTTGCAGATAAATACGATTATCTCACTGAATTAATTCATAAATCAGTTACTGAGTCCAGGCCGGAGAGAGTAACGGTTCTTAGTCGATATCATTGCAACCCAGTTTACTAGTGGGACGCCGCATGGGAAAAAGCGCGAGATCTAAAAATTACCTCATTTAACAAATGTCAGTTTTTGAAACAATTAAACGACTTCATTTTGCACAAAAAACAAACAGCTATTGCGATCAAATTGTTCAAAATAAAAAAGGAAAATCTTTATAGAAAATTTGCTGAAATAATCAACATACTAACCTACATCAAATATACATGGAAAAGTAAACAACAGTAAATGTAAACAAAGATTTATTCATTTTGTATCTAAATACCCTGGGAATGGAGTTAGGTCTATTGCCATGACGTCATGCTATTGTAAACTATTTGAAATTATGTTGGCTTCTAGGTTACGGTGGTGGATGGAAACACGACATGTCATACTGTGACGTCCCGCACTATATATACATACTCGTATATAATGACGAGTGCCCACCCGGTTCTATGCGCGACGATTTGCTTCCGCGAAAGACCGGTCAATAATTTGCCCCTATTTTTGGCCTAGTCTCTCGACAACTAGCCAGGGATGAGGGGCTAGTGAGCCGAGGTGTACGCGTTTTTAGATGGATACCGAACCTAGGCAGTCTTGGCCGATCTGTAAATCGCGAGTTACTACCTAATTCGTAACTTGACTTCGTCTATATGCTCCCGTACTAAGATTCTTTTCCCCAGTCTTATCTACTAGGACGAAAGGAGTGGCTTCCGTGTACAGGACTGCTAGCGCCCCACCCGTTTAGCCTACTCAGAAAAATACAGGAATGGCTTCCTTGTACAGGACTGCTAGAGTCCCACCCGTTCAGCCTACTCAGAAAAGTTACAGGAGTGGCTTCCGTCTTCAGGAGCGCTAGAGTCCCACCCGTTTAGCCTGCACAGAAAAGTTACAGGAGTGGCTTCCGTGTACAGGACTGCTAGCGTCCCACCCGTTTAGCCTACTCAGAAAGTTACAGGAGTGGCTTCTGTGTACAGGACTGCTAGAGTCCGACCCGTTTAGCCTACTCAGAAAAATTAGTGGAGTGGCTTCCGTGTACAGGACTGCTAGAGTCCCACCCGTTTAGCCTACTCAGAAAAGAGACAGGTAACAGATATATGTATATATCGCGATTAGGTTTAGTGGAGATTACGGACAAATAATGTTAATAAGGATAAACGATAAATATTGTTGGTTACTTACTATTTATTAACTTCTTTGAAGTACTTCTTATACAACCGTATAATATATAAAAATAAATTAGATATAAGTCGGGTATACAAAGTTAATTAACACGTACAAGATGAAGTTCGAGAAACACGAAAATTTCAAAGTCTCAAAAATACAAAATATTTCAAAGGTTAAAAATCGCAAGAAAAAAAATCTAGGTCAGAAAAATTCTAAGTCCAAGATGTCGAAAATTTTCAAAGTCCGAAAAAGCCGAAAAAATTCTAAGTCCAAAAAGGGTCGCAAAAATTCTAAGGTTTATAACTACCGGATCGATCTGACCTAGTTGAAATCCCGATCGGAAGTGAGTTTTCGCTTCGTCCGACTCATATTTATATGTGGTCCGGACAAAGTAAAAAAGGCCGTCCAAAAATTTCGTAGAAATTCATCTGAGCGATCGTACCCCAATGAATATAAATCTTCACACAATGAAGGGATCAAATTTCGTTTATAATATAAACTTCTTCGTTCGCTTTCTTACAATATTTAATTATTAAATATAGCGCATCTGCTATGATCATGAACAACAAACTTATAGCGACATTATAAAATACGATCTTTAATTAATACCTTAACCGTTTGTTACGTTTATAATTATTAATTTTACATAATCTCTTATTCTATTAACTAAACTAATCTTTATACCATAAGTTAGAACTCTTACTCTATTATTCAAATTATTTTACGTATCTTATAAAGTATATAACTACTAACATTCTGAACTAATATTATTAATATTAATGTTTCGGTTTTGCTCTACGTTATAATTATTTACGTAATCTTTTATAATTATTTACGTAATCTTTAACTAAACTAATCTTTATACTATAAGTTAGAAATCACTTAGTCTATTATTCGATTTATTTTATATATTTTACAAAGTATATTGTTATTAACATTCTATTAACATAATATCGTAATTGGACTAACATTATTAATCTAAATGGTTTGGTTTTGTTCTACGTTTTACAATTATTAAACTGATCTTTATATCATACTCCAATATATATTTAAAAGTTTGTTAATCCATCATTCTACTTATAATAATTAATATTTTATTAATCATACTTAACATAGTAACTAGTCTATCCAAACGAAAGTACGTGCACATTCATATGTATCGATGGCATACTATCCTTCAATCTATGATTTAGTCTCTACGTTCTTTTTCAATTTTAAAAATTACAAATTTAATATTAACGTCGATCGTAATGAGAAATTTCGACAGTTAATATTCGGCGTTGATTCGAGAACTTTCCTCCGAGGTCATCATCGACGCTCAGTTTCCGACAACAGGGTGTCCGGTTACTCTCGGTGATAAAAAAAGGCTTGTACCAAGCCATGAAAATTAGTTCAACACACGTGTGTATATATATATATACTTATATATATATATATATATATATATATATATATATATATATATATATATATATTGTTGTAACGTTGCAGGACGCGACAATAACAAGAAATCAAACAGGATACAAAAGAGGATTATCCTGCAATCATAATTTAAAGACGTTCACTCCAGATATATTTCATTCATTTTGCAAAAACGAAGATGTATTAGCTGCATTACTTGACGTATCGGGAGCGTTTAACAAGGTAGTTCCTGATATTCTTCTTACTAAATTTTTAACGTATGAAGTCGAAATATACTTGTACACAGGCGATACTATCAGGGCGCCTAAAATGTCATATAATGAACTCAGACAAGGAAGAGTACGTAATCGTTTATTGTATACTCTCTATGTGGCTGAATCATTCAATATACTTCCGCATAAATTCGAAACCAGCAATGCCGTCGTGTTCATGTCAACCAAAAATATTAACCACAAAATCACAGTATTTGAAGAAACCATCCATATGATTAGCGAAAGCCTTCTGAATATATGCACCTCAAGGCACAGATTTTTAAGTATACACTTTGACTCTCGACTAAATTCTAACAAAATTCTTAATATGAAGAAATTAATGTGCGGTGCAAAATGGAGAGTCAACTCACATACCTTACTACAACTATACAGATCACACCTGCAACCAATTATGGAATACAGGACCATGGCATAACTGAGCAATAAAAAACGCAGATTGTCGTACTACAAAGAATCCAAAAAGCCGCGATTAGGATTGCAATGCGATACAGAAGCATCTCTCCGACCTATATATTTCAGAATCCAAAACAATAAGCATAGAAAAAGTGTTATCAAATCGTGAAACATTATTATATAGACAAATGAAAGATTTTTTTTATTTTTCTCTATTGTACAATAAAACGAAACGATTTAACCCTATTCTTGCAGAATGCGTAGAGTCTGCAATAGAAAAAGGAAATTATAACCAACAGAATATTTGCACTCTTTAAATATGATTTCCGCGCTCTATATGATACAGGTGATATTGATATAACATCTGAGATAGAGATGAAAGATTCACCAGATAAATTTGAATACTACCAGAAACAATACCTACAATCGATTTTTTTTACACCGATGCAAACAAAGTTACGCATCTACAAGTCGTGGGCACCGCATGTTCAATGCAAAGTACAGGAATTCAAGAGAGCATAGCAATTAAGGATTGTTTAAAATATATATAAGGAAGTATAATATAGCAGATTTTATGATTGTTTCCGATTCACTGAGTGTTTTACATACCCTGAATTTGGCCAACATAGATACCAAAACAAACTTATTGATTTTTAAGATAAGGAGATTAATAGTTGAAATGACTAAGAATAGCAAAAACGTTATTATCGGTACCTGAACTTAATAATATCACTGGAAAAGAAATTGCCGATCAATTAGCCATCGAAGCCACTCGAGCAAACCTGCAAGTTCACAAACTGCTTTATACGGATTTCATTTCTATGGTAAAAACCGCCATCAAAATCTAGCACCTCAGAAAGCTGAAAGAAATGGGACCGAAAAAAGAGAGGAGTTTTTTAAAAAGTATCACAATTCAAATAAACAACCATGGTTTTATAAACTAAATATCAGAAGAGACGTTATTACGTTCAGAAATCGGTGCAGAAGTAACCATTATAATCTAATGAAGTCACTCTACAGAATCAAAGTGGTGGACTCCCCCGAGTGCAAATGTTCATTTCCAGAGCAAGACTTAAACCACATTATCTGGGTATGTCCCGTATACAACAAACAAAAAGCCAAGCTTTACCAACAACTCGAAGAAAATAAAATAATCATTATTAAAAAAATCAAAAAATATTCAAAAGAAGCAAACGTCATTGCAACTTCTAGGTATAATTACTAACTATTTTTCGGACATTTAAAATATCTACAATAAGAAATTATCCTAACTTCATAACTTGCAATAGAGAAGAAAAATATTAATATTATTCATTTTAGTTGTTCATTTTCTAGAAAATTATATATTTTATAGCTCTTTACAAATCATACAATTTATATATATATATATATATATCTATATATTTATTTATTGTTTATTTATTTTAGTAAAAATATATATATTTTTTAAAGGTTTTTAAAGTCCTTACTTATGCCTGATTTATCTCCTACAAATTTTTCTATGAAAAATTTTTCGATTCAAGCCATAGTTTTAAAACTATTAATCAAATACTAAAAAAATTTTTTTAAATTGTAAAAAAGAACAATTGTTTTTAACAGTAAAAAAACAACAATTTTATCATCATATGAATATGTTTACTCTTTTTTCCTTTATTATCTTTCAGATCGAAGATAACCGGGATATCTTTATGGAGATTACATAAGGACCGATATATTTCTGAGCTAATTTTGAATTAAACGCGCCGATTTTATTCGATAAATCACGTGAGCGTTTATATACTAAGTCGCCAATTGCAGGGCTCCATTTTCGTCGTTTTAGGTCATAGTAAAGTTTTTGTTTTTGAAAGTTTCTAGCTAATAGGCTTTGTACGAGCTCTATAGTCTCCTGAAGTTTTTGGATGCGACGCAATATTTGATCGGCGGTAATATTAGAATTTTGGCCGTATAATTGAAACAGAGATCATGGCGCTCTTAAACCGCGTTCAAAATTCAAATATGCGAGTGGTAAAAGTTAAAAAAATGTCATGGTGATAAATGTTCAAAAAATTTCTGTGTTTTGTGCAGCAAATATAATATCAATATTAACTTAATTTCTTTCTCTGAAAAACTTCGAAAGATCTACGACGAGTGTTTTAAAAACTGATATGGATTTGAACCAGCCCTGGGTTCTGAAATACATTTGTCGAGTTTGCGATTCGTGTTTAAGACGTTGAAAGTGTGGAGAGCGACAAATGATGTTCTCATCACCTATGATTTGGCGTGCACCTCGAGATCATGATAGTAATTGCTATTTTTTATAAACGCCAAATTTGGATTTAATTAAAGAAACAGTCGGTCTTTGCTTTACACAATTACTTCATCTGTCACAATACCAGTCTTAGTAAGCGATACCAGTCATGATGAAGATGAAGCAATGGAAGTCAATGTAAGTGATAAAAACATTGCAGAATCTTCGAATGAGACGGACCAAATAAACAACAAAGAAGATGAAGAAGAATATGTCGCAGAACATGATGAAATGAATGACCGAGAAAGTTACGACGAAGATGACGAAGAAATTGATTGTGATGTTAGTACAATGGGTATCCGTATAAACCGTTCAAAGTTTGATCAGAGTCAACTAAACTATTTGGTAAGAGATTTAAAGCTATTTAAAGCGTATTCGGAACTATTGGCATCGCCAATGAAAGAAAAAGGATGTTTAGACAAAAAAACAAAAGTAACATACTGCAGAAACAAGGATGAGCCTTTTCGAAAATATTTTGTTTAATATGGTTCTTTGGTATATTGTAATGGTATAGATGGGCTGTTAATGAATTTGGAGTTAAACATGATCCTAAAGATTGGTGGTTATTTATTGATTCTTCTAAGAGAAGCCTTAAGCCTGTGTCACTAAAAAATTGGAATAAACTAGCTTCTGTTCCATTGGCTCACTCTACGACAATGGATGAAAATTGCGTGAATATGGAATATTTACTTGATACAATTAATTACAGGTTGTATAAATGGAAAATCTGCATGGATTTAAAAGTTGTCACAATCATTTTGCATTAACAATCTGATTTAGGAAATACCCATGTTTTCTAAGTCAATTGGACACCAGAGCTCGTAAACAACATTAGGATGTAAAGGAGTGGACAACAGGGAATAGTTTTGTTGTAGGGGACAAAGATCTACAATACAATAAGTTGGTTGATCCTGATAATATAATACTGTATCCTCGTCATATAAAATTAGGCTTGATTAAACAGCTAGTGAAAGCTTTAGAGAAAAGAGATAATGCAACCTTTTAATATTTCTTCGTGAAGTTTTCAAAGTTATCCAAAACAAAAATCAATGAAAAAATTTTTGATAAACCTCAACTAAGAGAACTCATAAAAGATCTCGAATTCCCGAATCGAATGTTATAGGATAAACGACAAGCTTGGCAGAGCTTTTTTGCTGTTTGTACAAAATTTTTAGGCAACAACAGAGATTCAAATTATGAACAAATAGTTAGCGTTTATTATTACTTTTTATATTCCAATTTGGACAAAATTCCAGAAAATCTACGAAATTGTAATGAAGAGCAGGGTGAAAAATTTCATCAAGATATTAAAGCGATGGAAAGGCGTTATCACGGATTTTGAGCATTGCTCAGGGAACTATAGCTTATAGCTAAATATTACTCCCTATATGCCAATTGATTGTGGCGCAGAACCAACAAGGCCAACTTCGTTATAAAGTCAAAGAAGAAGAATTTTGCAAGCCCTTAATAGTTTTGTTCAACGTGCCTCAAACGGATCCTCGAGAGCAGCATTGTTTAGCCACCACCATTGTTACCAAGCCCCTGTACGTGCGATTTTTCTATTGCAAAAATTATGTATATAGCACGTAAGAAATTCGCGTGAACTCACGTACAGGGTCTCTAGCTATAAGCTGACGGACGAAGAAGTTCAGCTTTAGCTACGTGTACTGCTCTACTTCACCCCGCCGGGAGGGTGTGAGCCTCCCATACCGGTAACGGTCAAGTAGGAGTAAAAACCATAGTGATTCGGTATGGTGTGGGCCTCCTTACCGACAATACAAACGTACGGGTTCTTCAATATCTCGCGTCGGTAAAACAGATTGTCTTTATACCGATTATAGCAAAAGTAGTTTCACGCAAGCCGCGCCCACTAGCAAACACACACTTAGGCAGGTAGTGTAGGTCAGTTTCAGGGCAGATGCATTTAACCGTTGTAATGGTGCCTGCGTGGACCGGGTTAGGACCACTGTAAAAAAAATTTAGGAAACATTGAGAGAACAGAGCCATTACTCCCTGGGTGCCTCCGTAGCGGTCGCGCGTACAAGTTGTCGCACGGTAACAGCAACGATATGACTCTTTTCTCTACCCCTTCTTTCCCAAACACTGGTACAGTGTCCCGTACCCCTATCCGCAGCAACCCAAACCTCCCTCGCGAAAACCGTAATATCCGCGACGCGGAGCAAATCATCATGGCAAGCAACCGCTCGAACGACAACAGCCCAAAAGACAGGCTCGCCGAGCACATTGCAACCCTTGACGCGGATACACAGAATTTGCGGCAATAGGTAGCTCAGTTAACGGAGCCAGTACACAGCCTGGTCCTGCAACACAGGCACGATGCTGCGGCTAACGATGTCCCGCAGATCAACGCCGACAATGAATCCGTCTAATCTATGCATCACCGCCGATATGGATAGGTTTGAGGCCCTTGCCAACCACCTAACCGGTGAAACGATTAGAGCAACTCGGCTATATTCCATGTACTATCGCCCGACGATATGTACAACAGTTTAAAAAACGAGCTTCATTCACGCAACACTGTAACATTGAAACAAAAGCTCGATAAAATTTTTCGGGAAACAGAGCTAGGGAATAGAAAACCCCCCGCGTACCTACAAGAACTCATTCGCAACATCGGCACGCACATGCCACAAGAAACGATAGTCGCACTATGGCGGTCCGACCTTCCGAAATATATCCAATGTGCAATCATTAATGATGCTGATGAACAAGCACCGCTACATACGGATAAAGTCTTCGACGTTTACCACGAAGACGAGCATACACGCGTAGAGTCGCAAAATAAAAACGCCGTCTCACGCGAACTCGAACGTTTGAGACGGGAGATCGGGGACCTAAAACGAGAGGGTCTACCAGGTCAGCCCACCGTCAACCGTATTGAGATACGAAACCGACCGCAAGCCCTCCGCAAAGCACGCCAAGCAAGCCGCCGATTCAGAGAAATGAAATCTTTTCGGATTCGGGTGCCAACCGCACTAAAAGCTCTTCTAAACAAGAGTCGCGGAAAACCCCAAAGTTGATTAACTTTTGCCAGTCACACTTCGACTACGGGAAAGCCGCGAAATATTGCAACCCACAATGCATTTTTTACGCCAATTTCTCGGCAGCGAACACAGCAACGGCTCCGGGAAACGCGTAAGACGCGAAGCTCACGAGGCTGAGATCGTGTTAGTCTTTTCCAAACGCCTCATCGTCAAGGACCGAGCCACCGGGCTATCCTTTTTGATAGATGACGGCGCCAACGTGTCCGTGTTACCTTCCGCGCTTGTTAAACACGATTCGCCCCAAGAGCCATTTGCACTCTTCGCGATGAACAGGTTAACGATACAAACTTCCGGGACGAAAAAGTTTTACTTTAACTTAGGCTTCCGCGAAACTTTACCGTGGAAATTTCTCGTAGCTAATGTCCAGATTTCGATAATCGTGAGCGACTTTTTAGAGAAATACCACCTGATTCCGGATCTGAAGCTACGCAAACACACGCGAAAAGACACTGACGAGAGTGTTCGCTGTAATGCCAAAGTTACAAGCACACCATCGGTGCACGCAATCAACCCCGCCTGCCCGTACGCCTCCGTGTTACAGAAGTTTCCGCGCGTTCTCGGGACAGAACAGGATAAGGAACTGATAGATCGTGGTGTTTATCACCACATATCAACCACGGTCCATCCACTCAGCCAACGTGCGCGACGGCTGAGCCCGGAGAAACTTGAGGCAGCAAAAGCTCAGTTCAAAGAGCTAATGCAAAAAGGCATGATTCGCCCCTCTAAAAGCCTCTGGGCTTCTCCCATTCACATGATCAAGAATTTGTGGTGAATTGGATGAAGTGATTGGAGAATTTGTGGCGACTATAGGAGAATTAACAGCGTAACTAACCCTGATAAGTATCCCTTACCCCACCTCCAGGATTTCCCCACTCTCCTTAATGGGAAATCCGTGTTCTCAAAACTAGACACAAAGCCTTCTACCAAACTCCAGTAGCGGAGGAGGATAGAGAGAAGACTGCAGTAATTACTCCTTTCGGCCTATTCGAGTTTAACGTCATCTCGTTCGGTTTTAAAAAAGCGTTGCAAACGTTTCAACGTTACATCGATAGCGCGTTAGGCGACCTGCGATGCGCCTTCGTGTTCGTCGACGAGATCTTAATCACCTCAACCGATAAGGAACAGCACAAGTAGAATCTAGAAACGGTTTTTCGGATCTAGAAATAAAGTTTCGGCTACGCCTTAACATTGACAAGTGTAATCTCGGGCAGCCGGAGCTCGAATTCCTGGGTCACGTCATAAACGTGAAAGGGTTCAAGCCGACACCTGAAAAGGTGGTAGCTGTTCACGATTTCCCCAAGCCGAGGAATGCAACCAAATTGCGTTGTTTTCTCGGCATGGTAAATTTCTACCGTGCGTCCATCCCACACGCCGCAAAGATACAAGAACCGCTAATGCGGTATCTAAAAGCGGCCACGAAGAAAGATTCGCGCCCTGTCTCATGGGACACGGTCGGTAATACCGCGTTCGAGTGTTGCATGGAATAACTCGCCAACGTGCCGGAAACCGTTTTCCCCTCACTCGACGCCGAGATCCGATTAGTTACCGACGCGTCCGAGTATCGCCATGGGAGCCGCGCCCGAACAGAAGACCGGCGACCTATGGCAACCCCTTGCATTTTTCAGCAAAAAGTTCAACTCCGTGCAGTCGAAATATATCACTTACTACGCGATATACTACGCCGTTAAAAAATTCTTCGACTACCTCGAATGCCGATCCTTCGACGTAGTAACGGATCATAAACCCCTCGTGTACGCCCTCGCGCAATCGTAGGACAAAGCCCCTGCAATTCGCTACAGACAGGTAACGTACCTTGGGTAGTTTAACTTGCGCATAACCTACCGGCCACGCATAGAAAACCCCGTCGCGGACGCGCTCTCTCGCATCGAGAGCTTTTGCATTCCTTCGATGTTGAACTGTCACTACAACTAGAACGATTACGACCCAGAGGTCTGTCGCGTTCGCGCACACGTCAACGCGTTTAGGTTACCGACACTGTTCGATGCCAAGACCCTCGCACAGAGACAGGAGGGCGATACTAAACTAAATCGCATACTACGCGACAGGTCGCACCCCCTTAAACTCAAGCAAATAACGTTCAACGACTCAATATAAAAGGCGACACAGTTCGACCTTATATCCCGGGTGACATGAGAGAGGAGCTAATAGCTCTCTTTCATAATAACGCCCACCCGAGTGGCAAAGTAACCGATCGGTTACTGCGCCAGCAGTACGTTTGGCCCGATATGTTCCGCGATATCGCGCGTTTTTGTAAAAATTGGGTCGCGTGCCAAGCGGCAAAGACGACGAGGCGCAATCACCCGTCGCTGTCACATTTTATCGCGCCGGACAATAGGTTCGAGCACGTGCACCTTGACATTGTGGCCCGTTGCCGAACTACGAAGAATACACGCACTTGCTTACCATGGTAGACGGGTTCACCAGGTGGCCAAAGGCTGTACCCCTCCGGGAAATAACCGCCCGATCAGTGGCGTTTGCGTTTTATAATACGTGGATCGCGAGATTCGGCGCGCTGATAAGAATAACTAACGACCAAGGTACGCAGTTCGAGGCACAACTCTTTAAAGAGTTATTAGATTTCACTGGATGCGAACGTATTCGCACTTCCGCGTACCATCTCGCGGCGAACGGCATGGTAGAGCGATTTTACATCGATCAGGGTTACGAGCCCGACGACGGGATATTCCTCACCGAGTTAAAGTAATACATGAACCGCGTTAATCCTGTGCCCGTACAGCACAATGACGCGAGCAAACCCTTTGTTTTCAAAGAACTTCGCGACTGCTCCCACGTCTTTTTACAACGTGGAGCAAAGAAAACAGCCCTACACCGTCCGTACTCGGGACCGCATAAAGTCATCAACCGGAGCTACGACGTTAAGGACTTTATAATCGACGTCGACGGAAACACGCGCACCGTATCCGCGGATCGCCTGAAGCTCGCCTGCTTCATCGAAGAAGAAGATTTCGCTGAATTCGGGGAGAGTAACAACGGATCGTGTCGGCCATGTACACCACGCGATACGTCCTTCCATAAGGATATTCAACGACTTTCTTGCGCTGAACCTTCAACCCCGACAGACAAACTCGCCCGTGACGAAGACGTGCTAATTATACGCAACGACTCTGACCATGGGGACGAGACACTTGGCTCAGTATACGGAAACATAGTAAATAGTATGTGCTCAACCGTCATGGGGGTATTACAAATAGAGCATTTTTTATCTTTCTTGGTATTTAGGTGGAGATGTGTTATGTTTGTATGCGTTATTCTTACTCTTTTGAATATTACTCGGATTTCTACTGCCTACTTGTAGCGAAAATTTAACTTGATTCGAAAAAATTAGTCTTTATTATCTGTATTTGTACTTTTTTCTCTATCCATCTGTTATTATATTTCATTTTTGAGGCATATTTCATTTTTCTATTGGAGCTGATTTTTTTGGCTGCTTTGTTGGGAATACTATTTTCAATGATATTTAAATGAGTAGATGCCCTTAAGATTTGTATTTTGTTTCATTTTCTTAATTTATTGAATTTTATGAGTTCATAATTAATTTCATTAACTATTGAATTATAGGCATTGAGATTGTGTAGTGAATTTAGTTCATATTTTGAATTCGTACATATAAAGATGGAGGTGTGTCGACTCGATTCAGCATCTGATACCAAGAAGTATTTAGCATATTTGAAGCAAATGCTGATAAGGTAAAAAATTCGACTGTAAATTAATAAAAATTTTTATCGGTCTACCAGTTTTTCTACAATAATAGAACTAATATAATGACAGTCAGACAATCCTTATTTATTATTCCTTATAATTACCGCCGTAAAATTTGAAATAGAAATTACTACTAAAAAGTAAACTAAAAATTAAATTTAAAATTTAAAGTTGTAGTTAAGTAAATTTATTTAGAGTTTAGTTTCTGAAAATGAAATGTAGCGGTTCGAAATATCGGACACCATAGGTGAATTTAAATTTAAGGTGGTGGGGACAGTCAAGTGATCCTTTACTAACATAGAATATTGTTTTTATTTTTTTATTTTATTTTATTATTAATTTTATTTTTATTTTTAATTTTTAATATAATTTATTGTAGTCATAAATTCTATTTCAGATTGTTCGGGCGTGAGTATAAACAAGGACAGTCTGACTGTTATTATTTTAGTTAATATACCATATGGTTAAATTTGACCCGGACTGGTGCAATTCAACTCCGCGCGTAAACTGAATCGATAAAAATTTCTAGTCTTTCTTGATGTCTGTGTGAAATTGGAACGCCATATCTCCATTAGTGTGTGTTTGTCAGCTGTTTGTTTACGACGCAAAAGTTGGTCTGACGATATTGATTATGGGCACATGGTGCGCTCTTCAAAACGGATTTTTGAGTTTCGGAAAGAGGAAAAATTCACAGGGAGCCAAATCTGGCGAATACGGTGGCTAAACAATAACTTTCATTTCGTGTTTGACCAGAAAATCAGACACAGTCATGCTGGAACGTGCCGGCGCATTATCGCTGTGAAAAAACCATGAATTGTCTGCCAGCAAATACGGTCATTTACGACGAATTGCTTCACGTAGACACGTTGAAACGGCCAAGTAGTACTCCTTATTGACCGTTTAATCTCCTGGAACAAATTCATGGTGAACCACCCCATGGTAATCGAAAAGAACGATGAGTATCACCTTGATTTTCGACCGACTTTGACGTCGAGTTTTGACGACTTCAGAACTTTCACTGAATGCTTTGTGCCAGTCAAATACTTGCGTTCGCGATAAAGTAGACTCCCTAAAACACTTCTGCACTATTTTCAACATAAATTTCCGTAGCCGTAACTCCATTGGAAACACAAAATTTCTAGCAAACTCGTTGATCAATTTTTTTCCATTGTCAATATCGCCAGACAAACTTTTTGCATCGTAAACAGACAGCTGACAAACAAACACTAATCGAGATATGGCGCTTAACTTTCACACGGATATCCAGAAAGACTGACCAATATTAAAAAAGGAAAACAAAATGTTATCGATTCAGTTTACGCGCGGAGTTTAAATAGATTTTTCCGGCTCAAATATGATCATATGGTACTATATTAGTAAGACTGTACGACAGAAAAAATATTTATTGATTTAATCCAGAACAGTCAACATGAGTACAATTTTTATCTGATAATATATCAGATCAAAAATCCGATAATATATATATATATATATATATATATATATATATATATAATTCACGTATGAACATAATGATTAACTGCTAAATAGAGGTGATTCTTGATACAATTCTTGGCCATGTATTCTGACGGATTATTCTTTTCTCTCCTATAATGTTAATTATCTCCAGATGTATTTTTTTATAACTTAAAAATCATAGCTAATTGAAATTTTATTTAATTACTAATTGTAATTAATGGTTCATAAAATAAATATTTAAATAATGATTCAAAAGAAATTATTAATTGTTAATGACAACTTTAAAAATATATATATATATATAATCTACATCGGTATCTATTTCATAAATTTAATAGATAAAGTATAGACAAATGATTATATACATACGAGACATAACGGGCACCCAAAATTCAAATAAGTTTAGTTATTTGAATTCTCAATTTTAATAAAAATTAAGGCAAGTGGTACACAAAAACCTATAATTTGAGGTGCTATTATATAACAAAAAAATTATTAAATAAATTTATTACAAATGTAAAGCCTCCCAAAAGACCATTATCCTCATCTCCCCTTCCTCAGAATGGGGCACAAGGTTATGAAGTATTTATATTATCTGATAAGATTCTTATATGTAAAGTATATAAAAATAAGAAAAATAATACATATTAATGTATTAGGCATTAATACTTTAACAAATCGTATACTACGTACGATCTTCTTCATTTTTCATTTTAAAGGATCAATTAAAGTTTAAATAATGATTAATCGGAGTTTTGAAGGGGGCAGTTTGATTGTTCGTAATTGAGAATTTTATATTATAGACATAATCTGATATTAATGCAATTAAGGTAGCTATTTTTTTAGTTCCAATGTGTCTAATATGCAAAATAATGAAAAATTAAAATAAGAGGAATATAAACAAAAATATAAAATTACCATCATCTGGGAAAGTAAGAAGAATAGTATGGTTTTTCTTATTTTATTTAACGTTGCTCTATTTATGCTTCCAAATATCGGTGCCAATCAGCGAGCGATGTCTACGATGTGTTTGTAAACAAAACACATGTAAATTATTACAGCGGTGCTTGCGTTAATCGGCCGAGATCGGGATTCGAAATCCGATCACCAACTTACTAGTTCTTCGCTCTAGTGATCGAGCCATCGTAGGCTTCGAATAGTATGGTTGTGTATTTAATAGGCTTGAATTTTACATAAGGAATAAGTACAGCTTCTAAATACAATGGCATATTATACTCTAATACAATAATTTAAATACAATAGTAAATAAGCTATGAGAGTTCTGGATCACTTCCGGTGATCCAGAACTCTCATAGCTCACAGCGCTTACGTCACCGACCCTAACGTCACGCGTAGTTCCGGATTACTACCAGTGATCCAGAACTCTCATAGCTTACAACGCTTACGTCACGGACACTGACACAGAACGCCCATAGCTTAAAGTGTCGACGTCACAGGCCATAACGTCAGCGACCTTTAGCACTGTATACTTTTCTCTCTCTGATAGAAGGAGATAAAAGTATGTAGTTTTCTCCCTGTCTCATAACGCACTGTTTTTTTAAATACTATGCCGCACGGCCACTAGCGGCGTGTGTAAGAGAGAGTGCGCTATATACCTTTCTCGCTGACAACACTAGTTGCGTGTTATAGAGAGAGAGAGAGAAAAGTATACACCTTTCTCTTTTCCAATACCGCGCGCTGTATTACGGAGGAGGATCTATGATGTCCATGAGAACTACACGGAGAGAGAACAATAGTTTTCTTTCTCTGTCCGTCAGGGCCCTTATATTATAAAATAAGTTTTATACTTACCGAGGAAAACTTTTCCGCTGCTCTCGTACACCCTCTCTGCATCTGTATATGATAAATATTAATTTACTATATAATTACAATAAAAACACTGTTTTTTATTCATCCTACACCTGTGAGCATTAAATTTACCGTGACCGATGAGGATCTCCATAAGTACTTTAGCCCTTTTTCTACTGAGACGAAGAATAGCCTTGTCGAGTCCTTAGTGTTTCTAATGGTAATGAAGGTTTTTGTTTTCCTGCATTTCCCATTTTCCTCCCATTGTCCGCTGTTTTACTTCTCTATCCATCCCTCTATCTCTCCTTTGAGGAGGGTGTTTCAGAGTCCTACAGCTCTAGCTCCCATTTTAGTTAGATCATTGGTCACCATGTTTCCCTTGATCCCTTGATGGTCCAGAACCCAGAGTAGTGTGAGCTTTATCTTCTCGCCCAATCTGTTCAGGATAAGAGAATGGTCTTGGATCTTGTAGTGTAGCTATTTAGCGCTTGCAATGCACTTTTGCTGCCTGAGCAGATGCAAATACGGATGGTGGGGGCCGCTTTCGTGGCCATATCCACCCCTCTCATTATTGTCATTAGCGCAGTTTGAAAAACGGTGGAGTACCGTCCCAATTGGACGATTTTTCTCCTGCCATTACTTCTGCGCTACACCCCTGCACATGCATCCCTTTCATTTTTAGAGCCTTCTGTGAACCATAGTTCTCTAATATTTGGGATGACTGTGAAGTCAGATTTCCATTCTTATTTGGATAGGATACTGACGCTATATTTCTTGTCGAAGAGGAAGTGTCTGTTCGTGGCGTCCAGGTTCATTCGTAAATTCGCATTTCCGTCCAGTCCCTTGAGGAGCCGTAGTGGTCTCTCCCTGTTAACCTCTCCGAGTAAGCTTTTGACTCTGTGGACGGCTTTTGCAGCTGAACCCGCCAAGGTCAATGTGAATAAATCAATTATCAGAAGCACGCCTAGCGCCGTAGTAGGTGTAAACCTAATCGTGCCTGAGATGCATCTCAATACCATACTCCTCACTCTCTCGAGTATGCTAACAGCAGAGAACAAGGCTGTTCTGTCCCACCAGACCAGAGCACCATATGTTAATCTGGGTTTTAGAACAGCCTCATATATCCACTTCATCGCGTCTGGTCTGAGGCCCCACGTGCTGCCTATAGCCCATCGAACCTGCCATAGGCAAGCCATCAGCCTGCCAGCTGTGTATTCTAGGTGATTTTTCCACGACATCTTACTATCGATGATAACACCAAGGTATTTCACTTGGTTCTTGAGGGTTAAGGATTGCCCTCCTAAAGTCAAGTTGCATTCTCTATTCCATTTGTATTTTCTGGTGCAGACTATGACTTCAGTCTTTCTAGGATTAAGAGTCAAACTTATCTGTCTGCACCGTATACTTACCACGTTGAGGGTAGGTTTTACGATCCCCATAAGGGGATCTAGAAAGGGTCCTCTGGCGATAACCATGATAATGGCCCATCTGATTCTGTCGGGTGTAATAATCTGGTTTGCTAGCGCCCGATTAGCACCGAGTCTAGCATACTCAGACCAGACTCTCTCGTGTACTGTTATGCTCTCCTTTTAGTTTGCATTACAGAATTTAGTAAAGTGTGCTTGGATGAGATATCTCAACATTTCTTCATCCGATGTTGCATAACTACCGCGGGACGTTTCAACGGGCGAAGGATAGCATCATGATTCTTTGAAAGAATCCTGCTCAACCTGGCCGCTTCTTTTCTCTCGCTGATGCTTTCACAGGAATTCTTCCAGCTTTTCTCTGTGAACGTCTTTACTGCATATCTATATTCGTCCCTAGACGATCTGTATGCGTTCCAAGCAGATTCTTGTTCGTCTGGGTGTCTTACGAAGTTGTTTGGTTTTCTTTTTTAGATAACCTTTCCTATTCCACCAGCGGACCTTGACTTTGGGCTTCGCTTGTTTAGGGCGATAATTTTCCTCAAAGGCGTGTCTGACGTTATTACTAAAGGAATTCGCGACGCTTTCAAGCGTTGGCTTCCCCCTAATGTCGTTGTGTATGTTCTTCATATCCATGCCAATCTGTGCACTTAGGATCCCGCAACCAGATTGGTTCTTCGTCATTGTGTATCCCCAAAGAGAATGTTAACAGAGAGTGGTCAGTATCAATAGCCTGCTCCCCTAGCCTGTTTCCAAAAGTGGGAGTGTCGTCTACATTAAGTATTTCTAGCTTTGTTCCTGCTAGGTACTCTATTAGTTTGGCGCTCCTCTCATTCGTGTCAGAGCTACCCCACACTCTGTGGTGTAAGTTCGCATCACACCCTAGGATTAGTGGAAGGTTGCTACTCGTATAATATTCCACCAGTCTTCGGATTTCTCCAGTCAGGTTGTCAGTGCTGTCATATGGGAGGTAGGCCGATGCAACGACTACTTGTCCGATCCCCACTACCTCCACAGAGACCATCGCTAGGTCTCCAGTACAGAGGCCGAACAGCGTCACAACACTTACACCCTTTATCAGGATACCCGCTCTAGGCCTTAGCACCTCTAGGTCTCTGATACACGTAACCACAGACCCCAGTCCCCTTACCGCGCCCTTCACTATCCAAAGTTCTTGAATTAGTGATATGCATGTGTGCACCCCCGCCAAACTTCTCTGCAGAATGGCAGAGGAATCTTTGCAGTGTTGTAAGTTAATTTGGAGGAATGAGATACTTGTTGGAGAATCAGCCATTTATGTCTCCATCGTAACCTCCTCCTCAGCATTATCCGTAGGCGCCTGTTTCTCACGGCGGGTCACTTTGAAAGTGATCCTGCTCATGAGATGCTTATCCTCCGCGCTGGCCAACTCTTCCTCTCCTACCTGGATTTTGATAACCCTCCATGACCTTGTGTTGGTCTTTAATGTAGGCTGGTACCGCTCCAGACGTTCCAGGACGGTTGACGGGCTTACCGGGGGGTCGGTATCCATGTCAACGCCTTTGGTCTGACCGGAAGGAGCTCCGCACCCCCATTTTAAGCGCAGGCCCCCCAGGGTAAATTCAGAGTGGTCAGTTTTTCGACTAGTCACACCTTCGCATCTGAGTTGTTGGCCACCGCCACAATTGCGTCCCCTCTGCAGAAGAAAGCATCAAACCTAGGTCATGTGTCAGATGGAGAACTGTATATCACCTTCGACACCACTTCAAGAAACGTTGAAAACATTTCTGAGGTGATGGATGTATCCGAGTAATTCCCGTGCACCACGAGACATGTCAGGGGGTTTGACCTTTGGGAGTCCGAGAGCATCCTAGCACCCGATAGCCTTTCCCTCAGGGGGCGGAGGACCATACGAGGGTGGATTGATAACTTTCCGGTCTGAGGAAGAAAAACAACGTTTTTAAGAATTTTTTTCTTTCTCAAAATAATCTCCTCCAAGGTTGATACATTTCTCATAGCGGTGTTCTAGTCCAGTAATGCCATCTTTATAGACTGATTCATCAAGCTCCTCAAAATACCCATTTACAGCTTCGATTACTTCTTCATTGTCCGCAAATCTCTTACCGCCAAGTCATTTTTTGAGGTTAGGAAGCAGATAATAGTTACTCGGGGCTAGGTCTGGAGAGTAGAGAGGGTGCGGCATCAATTCAAACTTCAGATCTTTGATTTTAGCCATCGCAACGATGGCGTGTGCACTGGTGCGTCATCGTGATGAAACAAGATTTTTTTCTTCGCCAGATGAGGTAGATTAATCTTCACTTCGTGGCTGAAACGTTGCAATAAGTCTGTATAGTATTGACCAGTGATAGTTTTACCCTTTTCAAGGTAATCAATGTATATAATACCTCTTACAGATCCAAAAACAGTAGCCATAGCCTTGTTCGCCGAAAAAATTGTTTTTGCCTTCTTTGCAGTTGGTCCAATCCACTGTTTAGACTATTGTTTGGTTTCAGGAGTGTAGTGGCGGACCCAAGTTTCGTCAACGGTTACGAACACAGAACCCTTTTTAAACTCGGAAACCCACTGCTTAACGGTTGAATATAATGGAATGGATGTCCCCAGTGATGAGTCCATCTCTTCTTTAATTTTCTTCAGCGTTAATCCCTTCAAATAATAGTATTGATTAGAGCACGATTTTCCAGCTTTACCATTTTTACGGAAAACACAGAGGCGTCTTGTTCAGCGTGTTTTCAAACCTAAACTAACATGGCGATCAAACTGAAACTGTAGCTACAGCTATCTAAGGATGGTACTATAGACCGCCACCTCAAGATAGGCCTAGTGGCACCATCTCTTGGTCAGGCCGGGAACGTATCAATCTACCCTCGTAAACATCGTTTCCTACCAACTAAACACGATAGTCCCAGTAGAACTCGTCTCGAGAAATTTAGCATCGCTTCCTAACGACTAAAGACAATACTCCCCGTAGAAGTCCACCCTCCTACTTTGAGACTGTATTTTGCCGCCCCCTCCTTGTGTTTTTTTAGGTTCTCTTGAGGCTAGGGGTGGGATCTTGTCAGACCCTTGTCTCCCCTTGACTCTTACCTTGATCTGCGCAGCGAAGCCTGAGTTGTCAGACTCGACAGCTCTACGCTATCGGGCTAACTTTCTTCTGGCTACGCCGCACAGCCTCTTTTTACCTGGGGATTTGTTTTCCCCATCCTCACTGGCCTAGGGACCAGAGATCACAACCACTCCAGGCTTAGAGCCTGGAGTTTCGTCCGCATTGACCTCCTGGCCAGCTGACGTATTTGAGGGATCCAGAGGCAGCACTGCCCCTCGGGCCTCGCTTTTCATTTCAGGATTTTTATTCATGTTATCCATTTTGATCCAACGAGAGGCTAGGGAAATGTTGACCACCAGCACAGAGTCCCGCATATTTTTTTTAACACTTTTCACATAGGTCGTTCGACGATTTTTTAAACAATTTGCAATTATTTGTGCGATGTCTTCATATGATATATTGCCAGACCTCCACGGTAACCCGTGATAATTACGTTCATGCCATTGATTCTCATTCTTTTCTTTGTCAGACAGTCTGCACCTTTTTTTCGCTGCTTGAAACAAATAAACTATTGGTGCATAGTCTTGAAGAGTAATTATTGCAAATTCATTCAAAATAAATTAATTCAAAGAGTTTTGAAGTCTTGCACGTCTACAATGTACTGCATAATGAGTAAGAATGATGTTTTTTAGTTTTCCAATTGCTTTTATAAATAAATAAACATCTCCAATATTCACTCTTCATTGCATATGCAATTGTTATATTATGTCTGCTCATTCGCATATAGTGCTTTTCAGTAATTTTTAATTTAATTAAGCTTTTCATTTAAAGCAAGGGATATACGCTTTACTTGAAAACTGAAAGGATATTTTTCAGCATATATTAGACATGCTGCTATATCAACGTTTACTTATATAAAAAGATCACTGTGACAAACAAAATTTTGAGCCCTTTCTAGTGATACAAGTAAGACGAAGCAGCAAGTTAGATTTGTATAGACTTGAATCTCAAACTATTCACATCTTTACATATTGGTAGCTTGTATGATCAGCTTTTGCACTCTTTACAAGTTACTGATATTTATAGATAACAAATTATAGTGAAATTTTTTTTTAACGTGTATTGTTTTAACGATGTTAAATTATCTTGTCTTGTAAGTGTGTTGACAAACATTATGGCGTTATTAAACTATTATCAGGATGTCATTCAGCGGCTCCAAGAATTCTGTTTGTTTGCATCTAGAAATATGACTGATAGTGATAGTATCGTTCGATGGATGGATCATGCATCTGCAACAATCACATCGATAAACGATCTCATGAAAAATACTAGAATCATGTCTGAGAAACGATGTTATCTTACACTTCCAAATTATTTTCAAAGAATTTTTTGCAAATTAAATAGTTATGCTAAAAAAGGTGGTAACTTAGCGCAAGAGAAGGATGAGAAGGTAACTTGGAGTGATGTTGAATCTGCTTTCAACAATTGTATAAAATCTGGACTTGTAACGAATATCGAACATCAAGATATTCATACATATTTATATGATGCATTTAAATTGGTTGAACTGAAAATTAAACTATCTTTACAAAATCATACAGTTATTAAAATGAATACAGTGCTCTCTGCAGAGCATGTTAAAGAGCCCATTCAACGTGATGTGGATGAATTTCAAGAGAGAGATTCGAGCAGGTCATTGTATTCTATCCTATAAATTCAATCCTATAAAAGGTAGCTTATATATCTTCCTACCTGCAGTAATAAAAAAAAGACATGCGCTGTGTTAATGTAGAAAATAATCATAATCAATGCTTTAAATGGGCAGTTTTAGCAGTTTTATATCCAGTAAATGCAGTAAATCGACTTTCCACGTATAAGCAGAATGAAAATTTTCTCAATTTTAAAGATATTGAATTTTCAGTCAAGACAAAAGATATAGTTAAATTTAAAAAATAAAATCATATTATTTCAATTAATTTATATATGTTGAAAAAGAAAAAAAATGACTTTCGTGTATCTCCATGCTATATAACAGCTATAAAAAAGGAAAAGCATGTGAATTTACTTATTATACAAGATAACTATAATGATGAAGATAGCGAAAGCATAAATGACGATAATCTCCAACTTTATTATCACTATGTTTGGATTAAGCATTTATCCCGCTTGATGAGTTCTCAATTGTCAAAACAAAATGGACAAATTTACCTTTGCGATCGATGTTTACATTATTTTATATCCGAAAAAAAATTAACATTGCATAGCATGGATTGTCAAGAAACAAATCATTGGAAAATTAAACTACTGGTGGAAAAGAATAATATTTTATACTTTAAAGAATTTTCATATAAGGAACGTCTCTCATTTGTTATATATGCAGATTTTGAATGTATATTATAAAAAATAGAAAATCATAAATATGCACAGCAACGACATAGAGCATTTAGTTTTGGTTTTTATCAAAAATGTAGTTTTGATGATGCACAATCGAAATACCAAAGCCATAGACCAGTAGATGAAGAAATAGGACCATCGCCTGCTGAAAGGTTCATGCAAAATATACAAACATTATCGGAATAAATAGCATAAATACGAAGGTGGTTTGATAAATCTGTGACTTCTCGAAAGGTGGCGCTGTTATCGTAAATATTTTACTACTCTAAGGGACTATCATCTCATACAAGTAGGTATATAAAGTTTCAAGTCCATACGTTGGTTAGAAAATTTTGGCTAGTTTTTTGAATTTAGTGTTTTATTGTTTATACAAAAGCATGGAAAAAAACGAATTTTGAGTGATTATTAAACATTACTTTCTGCGTGGAAAAACAATTTAGGAAACTGAAAAAAAGCTTAAAAAATATTATAAGGACTCTGCTCCATCACATGGAACAGTTCACAAGTGGTTTACTGAATTTTGTTGTGATAGAATGAATACAAGTGATGCTGCGAGTTCTGGCCGCCCAAAAGAGGTGACTAATCAAGATATGACCAATAAAATCTATGATATGATACTCGAAGATTGTCGACTAACGATACGCGAGATTAGTAAAACAGTAGGCATTTCGACTGAACGCATATTTCATATTTTGCATGAAATTTTGAATATGAAAAAGCTATCTGCAAAATCGGTGCCGCGTTTGCTCACAGTCAACAATCAACAGTCACACATTGTTGCATTTAAACAATGTTTGTATATGTTTCAGCGTAATCCAACTGAATTTTTGCGTTGTTATGTTACTATTGATGAAACATGGATTTATTACTATACGCCAGAAATGAAACGGCAGTAAAAAATGTGGACTTAACATCGAAAACATGCTCCGAAAAAAGCAAAAACTGTTCCATCAGCCGGTAAGGTCATGGCCACAGTTTTTAGGGACTTACGGGGTATAATACTAATAGATTACCTACAGAAGGCAAAAACAATTACAGTATTATGCTTCATTGTTGGATAGATTTGAAGCCAAACTAAAGGAAAAGCGGCGCTATCTGGTGAAGAAAAAAGTACTCTTCCACCACGACAACGAGCCAGCTCACACGAGTGCTATAGCAACAGTCAAATTAGCAGAATTACGTTACGAATTACTTCCTCACCCACCTTACTCTCCAGATTTAACACTACCGGATTATTTTCTATTTCCAAACATGGAAACTTGGCTTGGTGGTAAAAGATTTTCATCGAATGAAGAGATTATGACAGCCACAAATGATTATTTTGAGGATTTCGACAAAAGTTACTTTTTAGAAGGCGTAAAAAAGATTGAATACCGCTGGAATAAATGTATCGAGTTGAAAGTAGACTATATTGAAAAATAAAAAAAAATTGTTTCAATAAAGTGTTTTTTCATTTAAAAGTCACGGACTTATAAAACAACCCTCGTATATGAGAATCCTAAATCAATGAATATTTGGAAAAAAGTAAAAATTTCTCATATTTGTGAAAAGAATTTTAATTGTGAGGATACAAAAGTCCAAGATCATTGTCATCTCACAGGATGGTAAGTTTATTTTAGAGTTTTATAATATCGATTCCTTCAAATTTAAATATCAATTACAGATATCGAGGTCCTGCACATAATTCATGTAATTTGAATTATATTGATTCAAAAGTTATATCAGTTGTATTCCACAATTTAACAGAGTATAATTCAAATTTCTTAATTAAAAAGCTAGCTACTAATTTTGAAGGTTGAGTATATCTTCGACCAGAAAATAAGGAAAAATATATCTCATTTACAAAATATGTAAAAGGCATAGACAGTAGTTTCAGATTTATTGATTCATTTTGCTTTCCGCCTTGTGCTCTCGATAAATTAGCCTCATATCTGAAAGAGCAGATGGATTACTTCCCACTAAAAAATTGCTAAATTAGAAAGAAATAGAAATTATATGATTACAAAATCAAGAAAGTTAATACGAAATTTAGATGGAAAATAGTGGCCAAGCTTGATTGTGAATTCAAACCTTTTTTACCTAACCGAATTTTTAAAGCTTTCATGAAAGTGAAGATAATTTTAAATTTATAACAGCGTAATATGTTAAATTTATGTATAAAATGAAATAATTAAACAACATTTTACTGAAGCCTACGTATATTTATTTATTAATTCTCATTAACAAAATTATATAAATTTATTGTACGTATTAAAAGTATAATCATTTTATAATTTCTTATTACTTAAGTTATAATATATAAACATCTGGATAGTTGATTCTTGGAAGCTGTTGATCATAGAAACATCCTGCGATAGATTGATTTTTATAATCTTTTAAATGGTAAGCTGTAGGATTGGTTGCTGCAACCACGTTAATTGTGAATATTTAGGTTGACCAGTTAGGTGTATATCCTTTCACCGATTAACACCGATAGTTCTATGCCTCGTCCCATTATAAGCAATAATTAAATTCGGTAAAATATCAATCTACTTATAATTTCCACGAAGACTAAACTGTCTCCACATTTTTTCTTTCAAAGTACGATTGAAACGCTCGCATATAGATGCTTTTAGATTTCTATCTGTTGAGTATAGATTAATATTATTTTTTCTCATTAATTCTTGAAAATCTACATTGTAAAATTCTTTTCCTCTACCTGTAGGCAAATTCTTTGGTACACGTCCATGCTTGAGAATAGTATTAAAAGCTGTTGCCACATCTGTACCAGTTTTTCGCTTCAAAGGTATAGTACATACAAATTTAAATAAGGTATCTATGACTGTAATCATGTATTTGTATGCTTTTCTTCTCGATCATAGTTGCATTTCAACGAGATCTGCTTGCCATGTCTTGTCTACATCACGTAGTTCAAATTATCATTGAATATAATTTCGAAGAGTAGGCTTATGAATTTCCCTTACTATGTCCATTTTTCTTCCTTCAAATAATTCATTGTGCGTTTTTCCTGCTAATTCTATAACTTGTTTTATCTTGTTATTAATAGAAATCAATTTACTTCTAATTTTTCCTTTATACGCATTGAATGATGTTTTTAGCAATTCTTTTTTCTAAGTCTACAATAGATGGCGGCATTACCGATAAAAGGTCGATTTTTTCATTTATCTTGCTTAAAAGTTTTAATAAGTTCGAAGTTTCCTCTTGCACATAAGTTATCAATGTATCTAAATCAACGGCATCATTTAATTTAACTGGCGGTCAGAGATTACAAAGTCGTTTATTTTCCATATCATGTTGACTATCATGTGTAAATTTAAATTCAACGCTAGGTGGACCTTAACTGCCTTCAGTTTTTTCTAGCTTTCGTCCAAATACGTCGACACTCATTGTTAAACTGATTGGAGTATTATGTTTATATATTAATATATAAGACTATTGTTTCGTCGAGAATCCGTCCTTTCATGTTCGGAATCCCGAATTTGATAAGGATGGGTTACTGATGAAGGATATTAAATAAAAACACAAAATTTTTAGTCAATGATAATGTCCGATGAATAGGGTGGTTGTGGTAACTTTTCGATGCATTTAGACACAAAAAACTGAGAGACACTGATCGCACTGTGACACGGAGCATTGTTGTGATGCAAAACCCAAGTCTTCGCGATCTCTGGGCGCACTCTGAGTACCCTTTTTCGTAATTTTTCGAGCACATTCCGGTAGAATACTTGATTTACAGATTGCCCAAGTGGTACAAACAAATGATAGAACCAAATGAATATGGTCTTCACTTTGGACTTGTTCAATCTCACGTAATTTGGCCTTGGCGCTCTAGGGGCCAGCCACTATAGCTTTGTCGTTTAATTTCGAGATCATATTGAAAGAACCAACTTTCATCACCAGTAATAACTCGTTCGAGAAGAGTAGGATCACTTTCAACCTGCTCGAGACAATCTTAAGCTATGTTTATTTGATGCGCTTTTTGCTCATCTGAAAGGTTCTGCGATGTCATCTTCATGCACAGCTTTTTCATGGCGAAATCTTCTTCAGTTAAGATCTTTCTAACTGTTTCCTGGTTAATATTCAACTCGTCAGTGAACATTTGAATAGTGAGTTGCAGGTCTTGACGAATAACGGCGCAAACGCGCTGCGCATTCGCGTCGGTTCGCAGTTAAATTGACATTTCCCTTCGCGCCTCGTCTTTGACGCTCTCACGACCTTTTTTTAAATCGGCATACCATCGAAGCACCTGACTACGACTCAAGGCGTAGCTACCATACGCTTTAAGTACTTTATCATAAGTTTCATATCACCGTTACTCTAAATTCCTCTGTTCCATTTTCATGACATGTACTGCTCGCGCATTGTTATAAAACATTAAACTACTGGCGAAAAAATGATCGTACAAGGATCGTCAAGGTCTCAATCGAGAGAGTAGGGATCTTCTATTACAGTGGCGGAAGATACAGGTTCGCAGTGTTACCACAAGCCGAGAAATAAAACCGGTTGCATTAGTTAATTGTCTATCCTCGTATATACGGATGCATATAAAATGCACATAGCCCTTTGTTTTATTGATCCATCGTTTTAAGACGTTTACCGGTTATATAAATTATTTTTTGTTAATCTATTTCAGAAGGTTTTAGAAAGATATTTTGCATAAATATTATTCTGGTATATGAACATTGTCTTGTTTTACTATGAAAGGACAATAATATAATTACATATATTATTATGTACATATTTTCATCTTATTATATTACTAAATTTAGAAAAATATTTTATATAAATTTTTTATAAAATACATGACAAGATGTATTTAAAATTCTTACTATGCTATGACACATCAAACTCGCCTAACTATTTTACTTTTGTTAAAAGTTGTTTTTTACAGATTTCATTTCTTTTTTAAAAAATTATTATTTAATAAATTCAATGCAAAAATCTTCAATACAACACAATAATTATATATTATTCTGCTTTCTTTCATGATAAACAGGACATCTGACTATTTTAATGATCTGATTTTTAATTTCGTTATATAATATTTTGTATTAAGTTTTTGAAAAAGCATAAGATTTATAAGTAGTAAATTTCTTAATATGCTAAGAACATATATATTATTCTCGATCGGTAGAGAGAAGGACTAGTAACTTGAAGATACGAGTTTCAATCCCGGACTCGGTCGATTAACACAAGCACTGCTGCAATAATTTACATGTGCATTGTTTACAAACAATCTCCGTCGCTGATTAGCACCGGTATTTGAAAGCATAAATAGAGCGACGTTAAATAACATAAAAACAAATATTTTTAATTTATGCACAATATAAATATTATGTTTAGGATATGTGCACATCAGTAATAATAATATGCATCTCCTTGTTCAAATTTTTTAACTTGAAGGAAATTGTAAAATTCTGACACAACTAAAAAAAATTAACTACTTCATTTAAAACTGGAGAATGTAAGTTGTGAAACTAACTTTGATGAGATACCAATTTTTGTTTTCATATCATCTGTTGCATCATTAGACATCATTTTATCAGCTATGTGTTTATATATTAATCCATCCACCACGACGTAAAATGTATAATAGCCATCATACCAACTGTAAAAAAATATTAAATTATCAGGTATGTGAATAAGTCTTTCCCGTTTTTTTTCAAATTTTGAGCCTTTCTTGTGAAAAAATGGTTACAAATGAATTATTGAAAGTATTGGCCATCGCTAGCTTCAACTTTTTCCCATCTTTCTGGCAACATACGAATCCCGTTGCGAAAAAATTCGACCGGTTTGGCCTCTATCCAGTCATCCACCCATTTTTTGGCTTCCTCGTAGGAATGGAAGTGCTGGTCAGCCAGGCCATGCGTCATCGATCTGAAGAGATGGTAATCAGACGGAGCAACGTCTGGACTATACGGCGGGTGGGGTAGGACTTCCCATTTGAGCGTTTCTAAGTATGTTTTCACCGGCGGTGCAACATGTGGGCGAGCATTGTCACGTTGCAAAATAACTTTGTCGTGCCTGTCGGAGTATTGTGGCCATTTTTCTCGCAGTGCGCGGCTCAAACGCATCAATTGTCGTCGATAGACCTCGCCTGTGATCCTTTCATTTGGTTTCAGAAGCTCATAGTAAACCACACCTAGCTGGACCCACCATATACAGAGCATGAGCTTGGCGCCATGAATATTTGGCTTGGCCGTCGATGATGATGCATGGCCGGGTAGTCCCCATGATTTTCTTCGCTTCGGATTATCGTAACGTATCCACTTTTCATCGCCAGTCACGATACGATGCAGAAAACCCTTTCTTTTATGTCGCTGAAGCAGCTGTTCGCAAGTGAAAAAACGCCGTTCGACGTCTCTCAGCTTCAGTTCGTACGGCACCCAATTTCCTTGCTTTTGGATCATTCCCGTGGCTTTCAAACGCTTGGAAATGGTTGTTCGGTCAACTCCCAATGCTTCAGCAAGTTCTTGTTGCGTTTGACAAGAATCTTCATCAAGCAAAGTCGCCAATTCTCGATCTTCAAAGATTTGCGGCCGCCCGGAACGCTCCTTGTCTTCCACGTCGAAATCACCGCTTTTGAAGCGTCGAAACCATCCGCGAACACTTGAATCATCGACACAACCTTCTCCATAAGCCTCCTGAAGCAATCGATGCGTCTCGGCAGCAGATTTCTTCAACTTGAACCAATAAAGTGAAACTTCCCGCAAATGACGTCGACTCGGCTCAAATTTCGACATTTTCACGATATCAAAAATTTATGATGCGAAAAAATTTTAACTAATGTGTTAGTATGGAATTGTTGACATATGAATAAGCTTTGATTATGACATATGTAACCATTGAATAATCGCACAGTATTGGTGGCGCCATCTCTTACAAAAAACGGGAAAGACTTATTCACACTCCTAATAACTGTCGAATTTAACGGGAAGAGCCTTCAATAAGTTTATATAGTCTTGCTAGTAAAAGGGCCGCACACAGCTTTAGTTTAGGTATTGTTAATTTAGATTTGAGAATCGCTACGTAATAAAATGAGCTTGAGCTCCTTTATCTAACCAGACACGCGCTGTGTGCTGGTTATTAAACTTTTCATAAAAGTAAATTTTAGCAGTAGCTAATAAAACCTGTGGAGGACAATTTACTTGCATACCGTTGACTAAATTCACGGAGACAGGCGCTTCACCTTGATTTTACCTGTCAAAATGCAAGAGAGTATGGTGTTTTCTACCGCATTTTTTGCAAGGCCCGCAGCTGCATTTATCAGTAATGTGATTTTTGTGAGAACAGTTAAAACAAAGTTTTTCCCTTTTCACAAAATCAAACTTATCGGCTTGAGATAGTTTCAAAAAATTGGAATACGCGTATATTTCATGTTCGCCCTTAAAATAATTGCAATAATCTTTTTTAGTTATAACGCTTAAAACATTACGCCTGTTACCCGCGACTAAACCCTTTGAAACATTACCGACTGGATTCGACGGTGCTTGCGCTCTAAAACATCGAGTTTTTAGAAATTTTATGAAGTCATCTAACTTGGGCAATTCTTTAGATGTAGGCAAGGCCTTTCTCCCATTCTTGATGAGTAGTCCTGTCGAGTTTGTTTGTCATGCAAAATATACTAATAGCATCCCACGTATCGACCGATAGTCCTAGAGATGTTAACGCTCGTGTATTGGTATTTATGTTATCCAGCATATGCTTTAAACTAATATGACTTTCTTTATAAATAGTTGGCAAATCAAGAAGGTTCTTTAAGTGGTTATTAACGATCATTCTCTTATTATCATATCGGTCGATCAGAAATGACCACGCAATATAATAATTACTTTCGGTTGTCTCCAAAAATTGAATAATCGCCACTACCTCTTCCTTAAGGCATAAACGCAAGTAATAGAATTTTTCTATCACCGCAATATTTGTTTTCTCATGCACCATAGACTTGAACGTATCGTAAAAACACGTCCATGTGTCGTACTTCCCCGTGAAAGTCAGCAAATCAATTTTTGGCAACCGAACATTATTTTGAGAATTATTTTACGGATTATCTGAACTAGCGGTAGAAAGCAAATTATTTATTCCGACCGGATGGTTCTCCTTTCAAAATTTATGCGCGGCTTTCATTACAGCATAGTACTTAGTTTCAAACTTGAATTGATATTCATCATTTTTTGATTTATCTTCCATTGCGATTATTTCCAAATGAACATCGCCAATTGTTCTAAAACGCCTTCTAATATTTTCATCCTGAATTCGACGTCATCGTAATCTTCCGCGGTAGCCGACTCAATAAGCGCTTGAAAATTAGTTAACTTACGCTTTAAATTTCCGAGCTTTAATTTGAGCTCCCTACAATCCACTGGCATTTGGAGACGATTTTAAACGCAGTTTTGAAGTAAGGAAACGGATGAAACAATTGCCGTACAATAACCTGTTTGAGATTACAAATATTCTTCAAGATTTGAAAGTATTCCGTTTTGGAGGGCGGGTGCGAACTCTGCTTGTCTTTATGAATTCATGCACGTTGATTTATGCTCCAAAATGGGTGATTCTTGTTGAGTAGGTCGTTTCCGATACAAATAAACCACAATAAGAATGACGAAAGAACGACCGCTTTCTGAGCGTATAAGAATCACTCCTTGACATTTGAACACCGCACACGCACAATATTTATTTTCACGCACAATGTGCTTTCTTGATCCGTCAATTGCTAATAGCGGATTTCTGTTCATCCGGCTCGAAGGACCATAATGTTGAGGCGACAAGAAAAATACTTTCGTCGACGGCTTCGTGTCGTATAATTGTTTAGATCCATACGACTATTCAAATAATGTGACCACAAATGTATAATAAAATGATACTTTATTTATCTATAAATATTATCATTCATACAGAGACAATTTAACGAAACTATATAATTCAAATAATAGCTATAACAAGGTGTTACACAAATTTTATAAAGTGTTTCTCGCGTGGCGGACAAAATTAATCTGTGTCTCTCTTTTGGTTTCTACATCTCGGAGTCGAAAGGAGACATTAAAAATTAGCCAGGGGGGTATTGATGAAAATTCTAAACAGAAACTTTATTAGCCGTGGAGTTCATGCACTATTCCGTCAGTAAATGTATATGGGAATGCTCAGGGGGAGGAGATAGATAGATGCGAGGTCTCTCAGGTTAATTTAAGGTAAGGGATTTCTCGGACAAACCCGCGCTCTCAGCTGAGACCAATAAACCTTTTGTGTACGAAAATTGACCGAGTCTACACAGGAGTTGGACATTTCTTGAATTATCTGCCACAAAAACTACGACAGACGTATAACTATATTTAATGGTTGTGAGGACTTTATACGGACACATTTAGACTTAAATAAAATAATATAACCAAGAAATATAATTTGACGAAACATAAATTAATAAATCAAAGAATATAACACACAATAAATAAAATAATAAATTTACAATTATGCAGAAGTACGCATACATTTAAGACGCCTTGTCGGCGTAACAATAATTAAATATTCAGAGTCGGAAAGAATCGAAATACTAAATTAATTATTATTTAATTCTTATTATGACTTGTCATAATAACTATTATTGTTTATTATTATGATAATTATTATTAATGTGATTATTATTATTTTCTAATAATAATTATTATTATTGTAATAAATAAATACTTGAGAGAACTAAATTACGCCGAAATATTTATAAGAATAAGCGCGTCCTCAAGGGCAAATTCGCAAATTAGCCTTATAATTAATATAATTTTATTGCGATTATTCTTATTTTAATATTGTAAAGTTATTATTATTATTATTTTTCGGCGGCTCGATACGAGATTAGTCGAACGGTGGCGTAAACGCCCGATCGACTAATATTTCGTGTATGAAAAGGTAAGTTTTTCACCCCAAAGGCAGTTCTCTTGGCGACACGGCTGAAAGAAGCTCCCTGGAGCTATCCTGACTCCAGAGCTCTAGTAATACTGCCCGTCCAAAAATCCTGAATAGTAAAATCGCGATCCTGGTTGCGCGGCGCTCCGTTAAAGACCAGCAGGCTCTACTATCCCGTCAGAATACTAGTGAAGCTTAATCCTCGTTACGTCACGCTCCATTAAAGACCAGCGGCCTCACCAAAAAACCCTCCTGCACCTTAGTAACGCTTGATCCTGGCTGCATGACGCTCCATTAAAGACCAGCGGCCTTACTATCCCAAAGAGACTTGATCCTGGGTGCGTAGCGCACAGTGGGAAATAAACGCGATTTTGTGTCAAAATCGTAAATCTCTTGAACCACTGGAGATAAATGAACGAGTAAGGGATCAAATTAAAAGTAAAATCATAGAGAATAAAGGAAAACTATTGACATGTAATAAAAATTGCTAAATTATTTTGAAAAATGTAATTAAGCAACAAAATTTGATTTTTTTTTACCTAAACAGTTTTCTTTAAAGTTATATAACTTTTAATAGGTAAAAGATATATTAAAAAAACAAAGATCAAAATTGAAGGCAAAGAAGGTAGAATAAAAAACATATATAGGCTTATAACTATAGGACATTTATTAATAAAAAAAAGTCGAACAAAATACAAATTTTGTTAAAAAATTAAAAACATTTGATTTTAAAATCATGTAGTTCATCAATGATACTTGATAAATTAATGAAAAGTAGCTTAAATTGAATAATAGGTTATGTTAAATAATAAATCAATGGAAAAAAGTTACAAAGTTATGCGATTAATAGTTAAAAAATTTTTACATCTTACATTTCTTTGAAAATTGAGAAAAATAGCTGTTTCAAAATCAAATATCTCCCGAAAAAGAATAGATAAATTATTCATACAAACAATAAATTAAAGCTTAAGATCAGTATAGTAAGAGAAAAATATGTAGAAGTTATAAAAATTTATTTATCGAATACTGACAGTCGACTAAGTTTGTAAATTAAAGTGTTGAAACTTAAAGTTTTACTATCAAGATCATGTATCTTTTGAAAGAAAAAAGATATGTTAATGTGAAACATACGAAAAGAAAGAGAATAACATGCAAAATAAAAAAAAAGAGTAACAATTTATCAAAATGCATTTATTAATTTAATTGCATTATCTAAAAGTAAAACAAATCTCGTTCTTATATATATATATATATATATATATATATATATATATACATACATACATACACACATACATACATACACACATACATACATACATACACACATACATACATACATACATACATACACACATACATACATACATACATACATACATACATACACATGCGCATACGCATACGCATACACACAATACCTGAACTCTGACGCTTTTCTCAGGCACAAGCTCGGACACACGCACGCTTTAAATTATGGTTGGCACCGTATAATGAGTTATACGGTTAAAAATAATATTTTCATAATTTAAACAATTTCTACGTTTCTAGTACGGCAAAATAACTGCTATTCTACGCACAGGTGAGGGTAATAAAAGTATAAAAACTGCAACGGTTCGGAGCGCGGTCGTGCACTGTGCGATGCGTAGACAATTTCTTTTTCTTCGGCTACAAGCGTTCTCAATTGTATTGCCGAACTTGTCTTTCGATCTCAAAAAGCCAATATCTGGTGTATATCTGGCATTTGGCTTTTTGAGATTTCAGAGCCAAGTGAGCGCTCTAAAAGCATGTACACACAGTACACGGTGGTTACTCATCTCCCCTCTCATCTCCGGTAATATTTGATTATTTTTTCATCTTGGCGACATACGTTTCCGCCCGCTCCCCCACGGGATCCGACACTGAGTTCTGTTTGAGTACAATAACATTTTTTCGATACATCTGGTATAAGTACATTACAATAAGGTTATGTCTGGTTATTTTTGCATCTTGGAGGCATACGTTATCGCCCGCTCTCCCGCTAGATTCAACACTGAGTAAAATAATATTTTTTTGTTACATCTGCTAGAAATGCATTACAATAAAGTTATATCTGGTTATATTTGAACTGTCAATATGTTACTGTTACTGTTGCGAAATAAAACGGAGGAATTACGATGACTTTGTAAAAGCAACAATGCTAATAGCTACGTAGCGTTCATATGGAGTAGATACATTTTTTTAACTTTCCATAATTTATGTAGTACAATTACTTGAAATACTATTCTCGTAGTGGACTCAAAAAATTAAAAAATATTATTGTTCTGGAAATTACAGAAAAGCTGCCTTATTATGCCAAAACGTTCATTTAGCCTTGGTAAGACGTGAAAACTTACAGATTGTTACTTGATTTACTTTCACAACTACTAACTGCACAGTAAATATTTTAAGATTTTTTTACGTTCTGCAAGCTCTGCGATATCTATAACAATGAGTTTATAATAAAAAATTAATATGGTAAATAATATGAGAACAGCTACGCTAAGAAAACCATAGTTCAGCAAAACATATCGTTTCATTATTAATTAATAATTTTATCGGTCTTACAGTCTTTATACAATAATATACTATACTAATATAACGATACTCAGACAGTTCTTCTTTATAATCACTCCCGCAGAACCTGAAACAGAAATTTGATTGATAAAAATAACAAAATTTAAAAAATTGATAAAATTAACTTAACCTTGAGATAATCATGATGACCATTCCCAGCAATTTATCTATGTTTATAAATTAAATAGATTTAGAAAAATTTGCGAATTGTACAACATTTTTCCAAAAATTATTTGATTGCTTTTCTTTTTATTGAGACAGAGAAAAGCGGATTATATATATATATATATATATATTAATAGATAATTTTAGATGCGTTATACTGTTTTGTGGAACTAAATTAAATAATTGAGATATTTTTTTAAAGAATATAATATATTCACACTTGGGTGATTCCACAGATTATGCGATGAACAACATCGACAAATTTATCTCACCGACGATTAGGTCAGATGTGAGATTTTCTTTCCTTGATATGTGCAAAATATGACTTGTAATTTTTTGAAGAATAAGTTTTTATTATTAGCAGAAGTAAATACTATTTGTACGTTTCGCCCTCAGTTACCCGCTGGAGTTGTCAGTAGGACGGCAGGTAACCAATTCCTAGACGTACGCTGCTTGCTCAAATCGATGAAAAGTTATAATATAAAGACGATAAAATTATCTATGGCAGAAGAATATTGTATAAAAATGCGGGATTTCAAATTATTAATTGTGCATATCTTAGAATGTTAAATAGCGACTTTTTGCTTCTCCAGCTATCAATAATAGATAATTTTAGATGCGCTATATTATTTTGTGGAACTAAATTAAATAATTAAGATATATTTCTAAGAATATAATATATTCACACTTGGGCGATTCTACAGATTATGCGATGTACAACATCGACAAATTTATCTCATGGACGATTAGGTCAGATGTGAGATTTTCTTTCCTCGATATGTGCAAAATATAACTTTTAATTTTTTGAAGAATAAGTTCAAATTATTAGCAGAAGTAAATACTATTTATACGTTTCGTCCTCAGTTATATTATATTGTTAGAAATATATCTTAATTATTTAATTTAGTTCCACAAAACAATATAGCGCATTTAAAATTATCTATTATTGACAGCTGGAGAACCAAAAGACGCTATTTAACTTTCTAAGATATGTACAATTAATAATTTGAAATCCCACATTTTTACACAGTATTCTTCTCCCATAAATAATTTTATTGTCTTTATATTATAAATTTTAATCGATTTTAGCAAGCATCGTACGTCTAGGAATTGGTTACCTGCCGTCCTACTGACGAGCCCAGCAGGCAACTGAAGGCGAAACGTACAAATAGTATCTACTTCTGCTAATAATTTGAATTTGTTCTTTAAAATATGAAAAGTTATATTTTGCACATATCGAGGAAAGAAAATCTCATATCTGACCTAATCGTCGGTGAGATAAATTTGTCGATGTTGTACATCGTATAATCTGTGGAATCACCCAAGTGTGAATATATAATATTCTTAGAAATATATCTTAATAATATATATATATATATATATATATATATATATATATATATATATATTTATTTGATTTATTTAATTGGACTGTGAGATCAATAGAAAGATTTATTAATTTATATAAAAATAGTCGACATAACCACAATTAAAGTATATAAAGTTAATTCAGTTTATACTGTCGTAGGTGAAGTTAATTTTTCAGCGAATATATTTCTATTTCAGATTCTACGGGGGTCATTATAAACAAGAACCGTCTAAATGTCATTATATATTCGTATAGTATATTATTTTATTAAAAATGTAAGACCAATAAAAATATTTGTTCATTTTAAAAAATGGTTACCTAATTTTGTATTTATAACTCTGAACTTGAATATAAAATTACTCATTTTTATGTGTTTATATATATATATATATATATATATATATATATATATATATATATATATATATATGAATGATTAATATAATAAATTAATATAAATAAATTTTCATCTATTTATTAAGATAGAACCGAAAAATTTGATATATTAGTTTTTTTTTAGTTTTTGAAAACAAAATATTTAATATAAACAATATTTTTCTGTGCTATCAAAAGTTTAAAAGGAGGCCTACGGTCTCGGCCGATTGACACAAGCACCGCTGTAATAATTTACATGTGCTTTGTTTTCAAACACATCGTAGACCTCCGTCGCTGATTAGCACCGATATTTGGAAGCATAAATAGAGCGACGTTAAATAACATAAAAAAAAAAAAAGTTTAAAAGTCAATGTCAAGCTGGGGTCCTTAGACTGCACCGATTTGATACTGCACTCATTATTGAAAACATCTTGAGTTTTTGAGACATTATTGATTTTCCATTATTTGGATTATTTATTTTAAATATTTATTTTATTATAAGAAAATATAGCTCAAATTCTTAAGAATTGAATAAAGAGAATACAATTTTGAGTTATTTATTAGTTTTTTTTTACTTATTTCATAACAATTACAATCATATACCACCATCGCATATTTTGAAATTTAGCGCGATATATGTGGATTTGTCCAATCCACCAATTAACTAGTGCTCCGTAGTGGTAACTTATATGAATCCTGACCAATTAGAAGACGCCAGCTGGAAAATCGGGAACATTTGACAGAGAAGTCCAACGTAGTATATAATTGAGGTGGGTGATTAAGTACTCAAAAGAAGTTTTCTATAAGTGAATACAGACTAGCAAGAATTAGAGTTCTTGATATGTATTATTTTTTTAACTTTTAAGAAGAGGTATGTTATTTATAATAATGTTTTTATTATTTCGGATTATATACAAGTTATTTATAATGCCTAACCTGTTCAAAAATAAATTAATAGTATCTCATAAACAGAATGAAAATACAATTAAAAGTGATTGTATTTATTAAAGTATTCATTTTATTATTATTTTCGGTTATGAACTTTTACATTGATTTTATAATTATTATTTTTGTCAATTGGTTTTTATTAAAAGGATGTCATAAATCTCATCTTTAAATCAATTATTATTAGTTCTTTACGTATTCAGTGCTTCTTTATATTATAATTGAATTTATTTTAGATTTTTAAATAAGCAAAAATGAAGCAAATATTATCATTAGGAATGTTAATACTAATGGCCATTGACACTATATCAGCTTTGAAAGAAGGAGAGTGTGAAGGTAAATAGTTATGGTACAGCTTTTAAATTAAAAATTTTTTTTATTAAAAAGTTAGTTGCCATTATTGTTATCTAGAGTAATTTTTGTTTTTGTATATATACATAAGGGGACTAATAAATATATTAAACTGATATAATGACAAATCTGAAAACTAAATTTTTAGATATAAAATCATTAAAAAATTATTTTTAGTTTGAGTAAGCCTTTGAAAATATGTTTATTAATATTATTTTAATTATAATTTTTGTATTTTTAAATGTCTTATATGATAAATTAAACATTATTAAACTTTGGGAGTCATATTTGTTTTTTATATTAAAAATTACTTTGAAATTACTTTGCAGTTTGTGTAGCTACGGTACAAAAATTCTATGATACACTTTCAAAAGATGTACGGGCAGATCCTAAAAAAATAGAGTCTAAATTTAAGGACTTTTGCAAAAATTCAAAAGCAAAGGAAAACAGATTTGTACGTATATATTATTAAAATCATATTAGTAAATGACTTCAATGTATACTTTATAACATATGTATATAAAATATTTCAGTGCTATTATTTAGGAGGTCTCGAAGAATCTGCAACTGGTATTTTAAGTGAACTTAGTAAACCAATATCCTGGTCTTTACCAGCAAACAAAATTTGTGAGAAGTTAAAGAAAAAAGACCTACAAATTTGTGATTTGCGATTTGGTATGCATATCAATCATTGTATTTCTTTTATTTCATATCTTTGATATTATTTTTAATATTACATTTAAAAAGATTAATATATATATATATATATATATATATATATATATATATATATATATATAGTATATAATAATCATAATATATAATAAAATAATATTTACCTTTAAAAACTTTAATACATTAAATTATGATTAAGTTGCATGCATTGAATTGTTTTTTTATAAAGATGTGCAATAAATAATTATAAGCTTAATATTTACTTCAATATAGATGATTGGTATCATATTTTATTAAATTGAGTACATATACTATTTTTTTACAGAAAAACAAATTGACTTGGATACAGTAGATATTAAGAAACTGAAGGTGCGAGATTTGAAGAAAATACTTGACGACTGGGATGAATCATGTGATGGATGTATTGAAAAATCTGATTTCATTAATAGAATAGAAGAATTGAAATCAAAATACTTCAAGAGTTCAAAGACAGAGTTATGAACATTACTGTTCCAATTAGTTAAATTGCATTCCTATGTTGAAAATTTTATTCATTAGGCATTTATTGCTTAATTTAATGAACTTTTATTTTTATGAATTTAGCTCCTCAATAATTCAGTATCTAAGATTTATCACAAAAAGCAGTGGAAGTTCTTCCCTATAATGCTTTGTTGCTGAGCATCTTTAGTTCTAATCATTCTAATTAAAAATTTTGGATAAGAATCTTCCATATTATAGATAATTTTTAATTAATATTGGATATCTAATATATATTTTGTCTAAATTTTTCGTTCATTTGCATATTTGAAATTATTTTATATGAAAAAATATCTACTTCCGTATTGACTGAAATCTGTTCAAGCTTGAATCTCAGATTCTAGTAGTCAGCACAAGTAATAATGTTTATCGTCTTTCCAGACTTCTATGTCTGCAATAGCAATGTCTCAGAACCTAATACTTTCTTTTGTTAACATTATTAAATATACTTCTCTAAATTTCAAACAAATATTCTAATGAATACATATCTAATTTCTATTAAAATGTGTTAGGTACAGTATTTTAAATGAACACTAATTGTCAAATTACATACAGAAATAGAAAATTAATAGTTAAAATTAATAATAAACTAATTAGAAAATTATATGCAGAAACATAATTGAATTACTAAAGCATAAAAGTAATAAACATTAATTAAGAGTACAATATTATTTATCTTCAAAAATATATATTATGTTGATTGTCAAATAAAGAACTAAAAAGTTTCTACTGAAAGTGAAAAAATATGACCAAAATTGAAAAAAATTTTATTCTTGTGTTGAAATCTACAAAAGCACAGAAAAAATTTGGATTCTGTGTAACTGAATGTTATGTAAGAAGTAAAGACTATATATGTATTTATAATAAATCAATTTTTATTTATAATATTAGACTTTTTCATAAATGGTTTTATGCATTTAATCTATTTTTTAAAAGATTTAAATTTAAAAATTTACTCAAATATTATAAAAATGGTACAATACGTTTTATAGCATCTAGTTTTATACATTTCAAATTAATTGTGTTAAAAATGATTTTAAGACATATCTACAACTTTTTATTTTCAATAGACATATATTAGACAGCGCACTTAAACGGATGCTCTGAAGTCCATGTTGAAAAATAGAGGTCACCTTAGAGCAGAGATGAATAGAGATTGCCAGTGACATAGTCGCATATGATTCCATCGCAGCGCCACTAGAAAATTTTTTTTTCTGCGGCAGAACTGCAAACAATGTTCGTCTAGGATCGGTAAGAGTAGGATACTGCAGGACAAGGTTCGCATAGAAAAATATATACGCATGCAGGTAGTACAGGCAGCGATGAGTATTCACTGTTCAGGCTGCTGCAAGAAGGGAAAGGACGCGGGCAAAAGAAGTGTAGTAGCTGGTGTGACAAGAGCAGTCGCAGTGTCATAAAGGGGAGAGGAGTAGGAAAAATTAGGAACTGAAGGAGAGGCGATTTCTAGCAATATTCGGGACGGGATACTTCGAAACAAAACTAAAATAAATGCAGATATTCGTGCACTTGATTTCATATATATACGTGTGTGTGTGCGTGTGTGTAAATATCTACGTATATATGGAATCAAGCGCACGAATATAAGTATTTATTTTAGTTATTTTAGGTATTAAAAAAATAATTGAAATTAATTTACCATATGGCAGAAGAATATTTGATGTTAACAGTAAATAAATAAAATAAGCAATATATAACGGACCAAACATTAAATTTTTTTTTTTAATAACAACTGTTTCGTGAATTCAGTTGGAGACAAATAATAATAATCAGAATAATGATAATAATAATAATAATAATAATAATAATAATAATAATAATAATAATAATAATAATGATTATAATAATAATGTATGTTCGGGCGTAACAAATAAATACAAAAGACAAGAATATAATTTTAAGTTTAAGGTACTTTAATATAAATTAATAAGCGGCATAAAAAACCTCCACTCAGTAAGTGGAGGAAAAAGCCTTTAAAGTTAAAATGAATACAACATAAACAGTTAATAATTAACAAAAATGATCGATCTATTTACATTGAATTATGCAGACAATTAATGCGCGTACAAAAGGTCACTTTCATACAACAAATCGAGAGCTCTCTTACTATTCTTTTTCTGGCGCAGCTACAAGTAGAGGTGAGGGCTGAAGTGAAAGAAACCTCCGCGTTCCCTCCAATACTGCGTCGCGATCCCAACGTCTTGGGAACAGGGTAAACCCTAGTCGCCGACGGCAGCCACGGACTGTAAAGTTATTCGGGAGGTTTCCCAGAGATCTGCTCAGGGGCGAGACTCTCAGCAAAGCCTATGTGCCTTGCTCACACGTATGCCGATAACCAGTATTCAGTACACACACACAAGCACACCGAGACAGAAACTAATATAAAACTAAATACTAAATGTACGCACTAAAATATGAGTGAAAATGCTCAGTAGACTATGCCGTCAAAAACTGCGGGAGAATGAACTGAGGCCAAGGGATGCCGAACAGAAACTGAAAACTCTCTCTGCCGCGAACTTTACCATGCTTCGAAATGTTCTTCAATTGGTGTGGTCAGAATGCACCCAATAAAAAAACCGATGCGGCCTTCCCACGCTAAGGCTATAATCCTCTCCGGCATCTTTACAGCCGAAAACTTAGAAAAGTAAAAGTTTCCCGATCGCGGGCGGTGCATATGCATGCTGGATGATCGCTATGCCTGGGCACAGCTTGCAGCAATCAATACTTCTAAGCCGGCCGTGATGCTCCGTCTATCTTCTATTTCGTCGGCGATTCCTTCTCAATAAAATACTGGGCGTCAGAGCGGATGTTTGTCTCTTGCGTCTCAAACAACAAATGAACATATGTTTGTATTTCTTTTAACTTTTTGGTATAATAAAAACAATAATTAAATACAGATACAGATATTTTTAATTTAAATAATAAAATTTAAAAAATATATAATAATTATACTTCGAATATGAGTAAACTATTTGTATAAAATTCCAATATTATTACACAAAATACTCATGTTTTATAGCATCCTTATTCAGGATGACTTAACGAAAATTATGAAGTCTTAGTGGTCTTAAAGTAAATTGAGAAAAAATTTTAATGTTTTTTAGTAAAATTTTAATTTTAATATTAAATATATAATATTTTGAACCTCTAAATTCTATGCAATTGTATTAATTAAGTAAGATTTTGAAGAAAGACCTATCAATGTATTCTTCAATGGAAAAATATAATATTCTTTTGGTAAAGTTCTGAAAAACCCAGGAATTGATGTTGAATATAATGGTAAATTTTCAAGCAACAATTGTTCATCAATCGGCCATTATACCTTTAAAAATAATAAAGAACCTTTATTAAAGGACCAAAATATTTACATAATTTTTTATTTGATACCATCACTGTCCAATCTGGTAACGAACCAAATATACTATGTCGAGCCATAATAAAAAAAAACAATGGAAATTGCAGTAGGCCACCACCTGGAAGAAAATATAATAATAAATAAAATGCCACAAGTAAAATTCGCAAATTTAAATACAAATTAAAAAAATTTGTATTTAAATGTATAAAATTTTAAATTAAAGAAAATCTTCAGAGAAACTAAATGTAAGACAATCGATCAATTTATTTATTAATTTAAAATGATAAAAATCAATGAGATATTTGCATCACTTATTAACACCATTATGTTTCAAAATGTCCAAAAAAATCATGTATTTTTCACTAATGTGCCCGTTTTCAGAAACAAAATTAATTCAACGCGATCTTTGTGTGAAGTTCATAATTAAATAACTTCTATCTTCTAAATATTTAAAACAAAAAATTCATATTTTATGGTCTAGACAGTCTAATTGCAATATCTATATGGTTATGTATTTTAAATAAATGGACTAAAATAAATACACTTTTACGAAAGAGCCATTTTTGTTTAAAGTTGACGCAGGTTTGAAAATGTTGAGCTGCCTGTTAGATGCTGCAGTGTGTGTGTGTGTGTTTGTGTGTGTGTGTGTGTGTGTGTGTGTTTATGTGGGACTATGTTTTTTTTTAGTTTGAACAAAAGAAGTAATGGCAAAATAGGGTTTTGACCACACCTTGAAACTATGTCACTTCGCCTTCACACGCCTCGCATATAGGCGCTGTACGAATCCTTGCTATTAAAGCCGATTTAAATTTTAATTATTTTTATTTTATTATTTCGAGTGTGTTCAATTAGCCGCCCTACCTCACGCGCAATCCTGAACGCGATATTTCGCCCTTCGCGAACCGCCCCTCTCCCTCGCCGGAATCATTCGGGGCTAAGCTCAGCCGGGCACAGATTTGCAACGGCCGTGCCCGCCGTCCTCGTGCTCGAGGCGGACACGCGCACCGTTACATGGCGCCCAACGCGATCTCGGGATCGCACTTGATATAGGAATATATATACATTTATACATTTATGCATATTTAATTATATATGCTATTATGTATTTTATTATATACTCTATTGCATATATATATTTTATAATATATTGTATTATATTTAGTGCCCCGGCGAATATTCGCAAGTGACGCGGATGCGCGGAAATAATTTAATAATTTTATTTATCGAAAATTGTGATATTACAGAGTGCGAACGCACAGCACATCGCGAGTGTTTACGTTGCGAGTTCGTAGATGTAAACACTCTCGAACTCGGCCAAGTCCAACGGCAATTCGGCGAAAGCGGCTGAAAAGCAGCACAAATGAAACATAATGCCGAATCCGGTAATATAATATTTGTGCAGTTTTTCAAGCAAAACTAATTTTAAGTTAAATACACACATATACATTAATTTATATAATACTCATATATATATATATATATTAATTTGATGTAACTTTAAAATTTAACTTAAATCAAATATGTGAATTCCATCTAAGCTAAACTAAAATTAATCAATAATTAATTTTTAAGACAACGTAATATGAAAATATAACTGATATAAATAGATTTACATTCGCCATTATAATATAATAATAAATTTTCGCCGTTACAGGCATAAGGAACATTTAGTGTAAATTAAATATAATTAAAATTTCTCTTCTTTACACATAGCCGACTATAAATAGCGAATTCAGCGATCTGTGTATATTCACATACACACACCACCGCGACTCTACGCTGTACATACAGTTTACATGCGACTAATGCAAATTTTTCTTTGCTCTCAATTTAATTTGACCAAAATTGATTGTTCCCTTTATGTTTTTCGCTTTCTGATCTTCATTTTGATATTGCTATATCTTTAATATTTTTGCAGTATAAATTTTTTTCCCCTTGTTTCAAAAATACAAAAACAAAATTTGTTTTTTTTAAAGGTGCAAAATAAATTTTTTTTTGAAAAATCGAAAAATATTTAAAAATTTTTTGGAAAATTTTTTTTTTTTTTGAAAACTAAAAATTAAAATTTTTTTTTTTTTTTTGAAAACTAAAAATTAAAATTTTTTTTTTTTTAAAACTGAAAAATAATTTTTTTTTTTTTTTTTAAAACTAAAAATTAAAATTTTTTTTTTTTTTTAAAAATAAAAATTAAAATTTTTTTTTTTTTTGAAAACTAAAAACTAAAATTTTTTTTTTTTTTTTGAAAACTGAAAAATAAAATTTTTTTTTCTTTTTGAAAACTAAAAAAAATAAAAATTTTTTAGAAGTTATAAAAGGACTAAAAATAAACTATATTTTTATTTTTTGTTTTTTTTTTGTGTTTTCTTTTTTTTGTATTTTTGTATTTTTTTACATTTCTTGAAAAATACAAAAAGTAAAAACTATTACAATTTCAAAATAATTTTTTTTGGAAAATCGAGAATTCGAAAGCCAAAATAAGAATGTTGGAAAAATTTTTGGTAAATTTTTTTGAAAATTTTTGAAAATTGCTGAATTTTTTTTCTGTTATATTTTCTGGTTTTTTTGCGTCAGTCGCCCCTAATTTTTGCGTTTTCGCTCTCGCACTCCACTATCTCTTGAGATTGCCGGCTTTTAATCATTTGCCAAAAAGTTTTGGCTGTAACGTTCTATTTTTCTCACGTTGTATTTTTTTTCTTTTTCGTTTGTTCGTTTGTCTTGCTCTAATTTTCAACTGAAGAAATAAAACATGGCAAATCCGCCAAACGACTTTAACGACTGGCTTCAAAGCCTATGTGAGGAAGAAACAAACATAATTACAACGGAACTAGAATTAAAAAATGAGGGTTCCCCATTTCAAAGGGCTGCCAGGCTATACCGCAGACTGGCAGTAAATTATAGCCCAGGAGACTTTGTGGAATGCGAGAGTGACAGTGATAGTATAAAAACACGCGCGCGCAGAGATAAAAATCTGTTGAAGATAATCGTCACCTCGACAATGCGCGACGCAACAAAGACTTATATTTTGGATCGAATGGAAGCGACATACGCCGAACAAGCGGATGAATTAGCTGACATACAGCAGGCTCGGGAAATTCATCTGAGCACAGACCAAAGAAGTAGCACAGCAGCTGTCGATCACCAAATACAAAATCTGATCGACTTCAGTTTGGCTGAGATAAACAGGCATGAACCGCTCGCATGGAGCACTGCCAACGAATCGCCGATTCAGATGCCTGGTCACGAGCGTAACCAGGCATCCCGACTCGTGTGTCACGAATGACATCACACGTCAGGCGCAAACCGCATCTCATACGACGAATACAACAGTCGAGCCTCAACCTACTGACCTCGAAAACAATGTAAACCTTCGTTAGGGATTACATGGCCTGCAAAATATGCTGCAAACTTGGATGCAACACCAAAACTGCACTGTCCAAGATTTGCAGCAGAGACAAAATGAGATGCACGCTACGCTAGCTAGCATTCAGCAACAGCTGCAGAAATCGGCGCGACGCGACCGTGTCACTTTCCAAGACACGTACGATCTGCAATACTTGGAAAGTGACAAAAACCTCAACAGTAATAGGTTTGTAGGATCGACCGCCGAGCCTACGTTTTCGGCTCCTTGCCACCCTCGGTACCAAGGGCCTGGAAGGGGGGGGGCATCACATGGATTGAGATGTGATGAGCTCGCCCGCGAATATAACGCGATCAACGCTGTTTACCACCTTGGCCCAGCGCACGGATATTGGTAAGACCGTGCGCCAATGGAAAATTAGATTCAATGGTGCCAAGGGAAAAAGCGTAGAAGAATTTCTGCAGAGGATGGCGGAATGTCGCAGGTTGACACCGCTCACGGACGAGGACATGCTCAATGCCATGACGGAGCTCCTCGACGATGTCGCCCTGCATTGGTACCGTCTATCCCGGAAAGACTGGACCACGTGGCAAGAGTTCTGCCACGCAGCCCGGAGCTGCTACGGCGTCGATCGACGCTTCCAAGCTGAGCTAATCAGCAAAGCGCAGCGGCGTACACATGCGAAACACGAGCCAACACGTTTCTACGTGTTTTGTTTGTTAACGATTCTCAATCGGTTCGAAGAACCATGGTCGGACGACAAACAACTCGCCCTTATCTACCGTAATCTACTCCCGGAGATACAGAAGTTAGTTCCGCGGGAGAAGATTACAAGCGTCAACCGGTTAATCGAGCTTGCTCGAGAGGCCGAATGCGTCCTCGATGCGGAGCGAAATTATAAGCCACCGCCGTCACCCGAGGACTGCATAATGCCCGAAATGGCCTTCCATGCGGCAGACACGTCTCGAACGCGCCCGAAACCAAGGATCGCGGCCGTGGACGTGAAGCCGCCCAACTTCAAAGCTTTGGTGCGAGAAGTTTTGCAAGAGGCTGGCTTTAGAGCTACCTCACCTGATTTAGAGCCGCCAGGCGTCGCAGCCCTTATCCCGAAGAGGAGCGGTCGCGACTCATGCCCGAGGTCGCCGCGTACAGGAAAGACCAGAGCGTCGACCTCACCTAAGTCGGAGAGGAAGCCCTCCTTCAAAGGAAAGCTGGTGCGCGAGCCCCTCAGTGACAAGAACAAAGGTCGGACAGCAGGTCCTGATCCGCGGTTCTTGTGCTGGGGCTGTAGTTGGCCTGGCCACACCTTGCGCAGCTGTCCCGCGTGTTCGGGAAATGCGAAAAAGGGCGAGTAATTGAGGTCCAACTCGCCTCTACGCTCCGTGAGACCTCTGAAGATCAGCATGCAGCTGCGAGGACACAGGGTAATGATGATTGCCCCCTCCTATCTGTAAAGGAGGAGCATCACGACCGTGACTCCGCTGACTCAGCCACAAGTGTCGACCCCGATCGGTATTCACGATGGTGGGTACAGGTAGGCATCAGCGAGTTTCGCATTCATGCACTGCTTGATGCAGGGGCTGCTCGTACAGCTCTCGGAGCAATCGGCCTGCAGATTGCATCTGCCCTCGGTCGTCTAGTTCGACCCTTTCCTGGATCTGGCGCTCGACTCGCCACGGGAAAAATTGAGCCGATCTAGGCCAGGTGGCCCTTCCGTTTGCCATAGCAGACGTAGAAATGGAGCTAGACGTCATCATAATTCCAGACTTGGAAAATGACTGTCTGCTCGGTGCAGATTTCTACCGCGCCTTCAATGCGGTCATCCACCCGCGCGACAACACCATGTCGATCGAGTGTGCTGCGGATTTCGTTCCATTACAACTTTACACCGTCTCAGTTACCTCGGCGGATTCGCTTGCCTCTATAGGCTTGGCCGAGATCGACGATAGTCAACGTCGAGCTCTCGAGGAACTCCTCGACCGAATGCTGCCTCCGGCTGATCAGCCTCTGGGCTGCACGCATCTGACCGACCACGTGATCGATGTTGGCGATGCTAAGCCGATTAAGCAGCGTTATTATCCGGTCTCTCAAAAGATAGAGCTGGAAATGCATGCGCAAGTTCGCAAGATGCTTGATCAGGGCGTAATTCGCAGATCAACCAGCGAATGGTCTAGCCCCGTCGTGATGGTTCGCAAGAGCGATGGGAGCTACCGATTCTCTGTGGACTATCGCAAATTGAATTCCGTGTCCAAGGTCAGCGCGTACCCGCTTCCATACATGGACGTAATCCGGTGGCTCTAACATATTCTGCGACGGATTTCCGATGCCGGCTTGACCATCAATCGGCAGAAGAGTAAATTCGAACTCGCAGAGGTACGGTTCCTCGGCGTCCTCGTGGATCGTGACGGTTTTCGACCCGATCCAGATAAGCTTGCACCAATCTTGACTTACGCCGCACCAAAGAACCTGAAGCAGCTCCGTAGATTTTTAGGCCTTGCGTCCTGGTATCGCAAGTTCTTAGAGAACTTCGCCACGCCTGCTGAGCCTCTCACCCGATTAACCAAGAAGAACATCAAGTACCATTGGGGAGAAGCATCTGCACCCGTCCTTTCTCGACCGTCGTTTGGAAAAACGTTTGTCATCCAAACGGACGCCAGCGACTCGGGACTAGGCGCCGTGCTCACGCAAGCAGTTGATGGCGTGGAGCGCGTGCTCTCCTACGCCAGTCGCACGATGACTGCGGCTAAGCGTAAATTCCGCCCGTACGTCGAGGGCTATCACTTCCAGGTGATAACCGATCACAGCAGCCTTCGTTGGCTGCACTCATTGCGCAACCCCAAGGGCAGACTCGCCCGTTGGGCCTTGAAATTGCAGGGATACGACTACACGAAATCATCCATCGGAAATGTACCTTGAATTGCGTACCAGACGCCCTCTCTCGTTTGTACGAAGACGAGCCGACCTGCGAAGTCGCCTCCCTCGGGGTTGCACCGATGTGCAAGATCTCTGGTATTTGCGCCTTCGTAAGAAAGTGGTGAGCGATCCGACCAACCTCCCATGGTGGAAAGTCGTTGGGCAGCGACTATACTACTACCGTCCCGATCCGGCCGTCGAAGATTTAGTAGATGACCAGGATGCGTGGAAGTTAGTCGTGCCTAAAGAAGATCGTCGTACCGTTCTGCATGAATGTCATGAGGAGCCCACAGCTGGTCATTTCGGACGCCATAAAACGTATGATCGTATTGCACGATCATACTATTGGCCATCAATGCACAAAGATGTGACACAATTTGTCCGTGACTGCACCGTGTGCCAACAATGTAAGGTACAGCAGGCTGCACCAGCTGGCCTGATGGGCCATCGAACGGTCACCCGCCCTTGGGAAATAGTAGCTGGAGATGTGATGGGTCCATTTCCACGATCTACCCGGGGATACGAGTATTTGCACGTCTTCATGGATCTATTCACTCGCTGGGTAGAATGTATCCCCCTCCGAAAGGCGAATGCGCAAACGATTCACCGCGAGTTGAAAGATCGCGTATTTTTACGCTTTGGTACGCCCGAAGTATTCCTATCGGACAATGGCACCGAATTTCGTAATAAAATCATTGAGAAATTCCTTGTGGAGCGTGGGGTGGAGCATTCCACGATAACTACTTATTACGCTCAAACCAATCCAGTAGAGAGGGTCAATAGGACTCTGAAGACCGCGATAATCGCCTTCATTGAGGAGTCTCACAGTACTTGGGATGCGCACATCGCCGAGCTGATGTTCGCGTACAATACATCCGTACAAGACTCCATTGGCGTAAGTCCGGCCTTCCTTAACACGGGTCGTCACCCCTCAGCCCCTGGCACACACCGTCGCCAGGAGGAGCAGCGCGCACAGATTGCGCAAGAAGAGGCTGCTCTACAACACTGGAAAGAGCGCATGGAGAAATTATCTGATCTCCATCTAAAGGCAGCGGAAAACTCGCAGAAAGCGCAGGCAAAGCAAGCTCGCTATTATAATGCGAGACGTCGCGACGTGCATTACGCGAGTGGCGATCGCGTATGGCGGCGTAATCGCATCCTCTCCTCAGGCATACAGGGCGTCAGTGCCAAGCTGGCCCCGAAATTCGACGGGCCCTTTACCATCATGGAGAAACTCGGCACGAATATTTATCGACTGATCGACTCTACAGGAAGAGATGCTGGTAAGCATCACGTCGCCGATCTGAAGCCCTACCATCGAGATTACGACCCCGAAGATGATAGGCGTTCCGACACGGAAGAGCCTTCGGGCGAAGAGCGTGACTGCGATGCGTCGAATTGTAATGTCGAGGCGAGCGAGCGAGTCCGCATTGTAACACCACTGGTGAGCGTACGGCGCCCCGACGTCGCGCCTCATTGTAATTCCGATACGAGCGTGCGAAGTGATACCCCCGCGGGCAATGCCACGCGATCTAACACCGATATCGCACCGCGTAGATTAAGGAGACCGTGTAGGACGCGAATCGTAACCCGTCGTAGAACTCAAGCGCGAGCCCCTGCGGAGCCCAATAACAGCGAAGCCGCCTGTCATAACGACACGCGCCTGGTAAGGTGAAAAGTAGGTCGCCCCAGGAAGAGTGGACGCTCAACTCCGCCGCGGGACCAATCCCCCCGCCGCACTCGGGCCCAAGCCCGCGCCCGTCAACGGGCGATTAACTTCCGAACTTGTCGACGGTATGCCGGCGAATCCGGCCCTTCAAAAACAACTGCGTCTAGGGAAGGGAGTTCTTTACCCGTCTTTCCTCATTCCGGTGATCCCCAGTGGTAGACCGCAGCCATCCCAGTTCCTCATCCTGACACGATGGTCGATCCGAGAGAGAGATGTTGGGTTGAGCTGTCACGCTTCGGCTACCAGCGTCTGGAGAGGAGACGTGTGACGGGGAACACAAGCATTTCGTGCGCTTGCTTTCCCACGTCCCGTTGCTCTCTCTCTAGCCGTAGCCTGTAAATATGTATTTGTATATTTTCATGTATAAATGTTGATCTGTTACAGGCCGACGCACAAGTACACCGGCGGAGAGGTAAGTGAGAGAGAGAGCGGGGAGTGGAGAGAGACGGACACGCGCGCGAAGAATTAGACAGAGAGAAATCAGCGAGCTTTGGACGCGCGTCTTAACTGGTCTTCGCTCCACGCACGTTTGTTTTTGCTGTTACGGTGTCGTGTTTGGTCGTGTACGGGAACACTCCTCGTGCTCCACGTGTTTCCCCTCACCACGTACCTCTTCTTCGGGGAGTGTACCCGATCGGACGCGCGTGTTGTGCCACGGTATTGTGGGTGCGTGCAGCGCACACGCGCCTAGGACGAGTCCGAGCGAACGGACTGTCGTCCGACCCCGTCTCCACGGACTAACCGTCCCATCGCGGGGTTTCTGGACGGCGACGTCACCGCCTCTCCCGGTGAAGAAAGGTGCTGCTGCCGGACGAGGACGCGCTGCGGGATCATCGAGCTCCGACTCGCTGTAAGTGGCAGCCCCTTTTCTCTCTCTCTCTCTCTCTCTCTCTCTTCCCGAACTTCTCGCGCGCCGTCGCCTCGGCGACCCTCGGCCTGCGTCCCGCACGCCTCGCATATAGGCGCTGTACGAATCCTTGCTATTAAAGCCGATTGAAATTTTAATTATTTTTATTTTATTATTTCGAGTGTGTTCAATTAGCCACCCTACTTCACGCGCAATCCTGAACGCGATATTTCGCCCTTCGCGAACCGTCCCTCTCCCTCGCCGGAATCATTCGGGGCTAAGCTCAGCCGGGCACAGATTTGCAACGGCCGTGCCCGCCGTCCTCGTGCTCGAGGCGGACACGCGCACCGTTACAATATATATATATATATATATATATATATATATATATATATGTAATTGAAATACGGTTTCTACTGAGAAATATTGTATTGGCGTGTTTGGGCGGTTGAATACGATATCCCGTTGCCTCAGGACGATTCTATTGGGAGTTTTGTGTTCAGATGATAGAATGCGATGTCTAGGTGTCTTTCGGCGATTTTTACGGGGAATTTCGTGTTCGGATGATAGAAGATGATATCGAAGTATAACGGGACGACTTCTATGGAGAGTGTTTAAGAGACTTTTATGAATAGATTCATATTCTATCATTTGAATACACAGACTCCCAATAATAATCATTCTGGACATTTCTTCCAACCGCTCGAACTCAAAAGAACAATTTTCCCCATAGAAGCCGTATGTAATATACATATATATGTGTATTAAATACGTGTCCCTGGTATAAATGGTAAACATTTTTAAGCGATAAGCAAGTTATTTTAATATGGAGAAATCTAGAAACAGGGTAATAATATTTGGCAGTAGCTAGAAATATATGAAACAGTTTTTCCAGTCATTTTGGCCGATTTATAGATACATTTTCTAAACCTATTTTTTAGGTATTTAAGACCCATTAAAATTAGTTGTGTGTCAATGTATTGTTGGTTATGACGAAAATTTACCTTGAAATAAGGTTGAAACTAGGTATAATATATAGCATTGCTGAAAAATTAATATCATTGTTATGCACTATTATATAAATTCATTAACGTTGATAGTTACTTTAATTAATAAATTGTACATTTATATCGAGTTCCAAATTTTGAATATTGAATTTATCTATACGCAAGCTATAAATTATACACTATAATACATATTAAACTCATCGACAATAGTTTACACATTTGCATATTGTTGGAATTAGCGTTATGCGCAGCGCCCTCGTGGCGCGTTGCTTACTAGATGTACACGTGTATGTATGGACGCGCCGCTCGGCCGCCCTAGGCAGCCTCGCAACGCGGTCAATTCGTTCTGTAATCTTGTACTAATTAGACGTATATTAGCTTGATGTGCTAGATGCTTTGTACTTGCTAGATTTGATTCGTATATTAATATTATTTATCAAATTGTATATAAATCTACTTTGTTGATATTGAAAAATTCCAAATCACAGTATTGATGAAAACCAAAAGAATAACGATCGAAGAAAGTATATTGAATAATATTTACAGTTTGTTTCTGAATAATAAAAATCTTTTATATTCTTTCAATTTGAATTTTCTAAATAATAGTTAGAATCAAGATGATTATTTATTTGAAATTTAATTCCCTTTCTTAACGTTTGAAGTATTTTTATGTGTCTTTTGTCATAGTTAAAATAAGATAATGTTCAAAGCCATATTGATTTATAAAAAACCTTCTACAAAACCTATCTATAATATATAATAATCTTGATATTATAATAAAATACTAAGAAGAAATTATTATAATAATTTTTGTTATGATACTTTATATGTCTCATGCTAGTTTGAATTACGCGCGCGTCGCATTGTCGAACATCGTCTGTCAACTAGCCTGTACGGCAGACATTGTACTTTAGCAACACACGATATGACGGCTTTTTAAATTAAATATCTCCTTAAAATTACCATTTACATTTAACTTTCAAGATATCATTAAAATTTTTAAGAAATAATCAATACGCATCTCATTTATAAATAGGATCTTTCATTTTTTAAAAGAGTTATTAATAAAATAAATCTCATTAGAGTTGGTCTCATAAGAGTTAATGCAAAATCAGGATAAATTATAATTTTATAATTCTTTGATACTATTTACGTATTCTATAATTCTTTCAAATTATTTACGTATTGTATGATGTTCTTTTTATTCTATGAATAACAATATTATAATATTGTATAAATATTAATTTTTTATATTATAGTAATTGAAACTTACATCCGAATGAAAATGTTCATTTACTAGCCAGAAACAAGGTTCCAACTTCAAGCTTAGTTTCTACCTATTTTTTAATTTTATAGATAATGTTCACATTTTTCATTCTAAGATTTGCCTAGTTTTAACCTATGATAAATTGATTCTATTTTTAACAGCTAATAATAGTTTCGTGATTTCTATATCGATCTGTCGAGAGATGTATTTCGCCGTGGCTGACTCTGTTAAGCGGTGTAATCGCGCCCGAATATTCGCGCGGTTTACGTTAAGGACTTTACTTTAAGGTCTTAAGCTTTGGGAGAGGTTGAAGAAAAGAGACCGGTAGCTTGAGATACAAATCCTATTTATTATAATCAAGACTACACTGCGCAACTTAGTCTAGTAGAGGTTACGGCTAGACTAATTTACTGTACAATGCGGCTGACCGCGTATACCTCCGATACCTCCACTCTCGGTGTTGAGGGCGCTCGTGGCGCGTCCATGTGTGGATGTAATTCCCACATCACTCTCCTCCCCCAAGTTGAGATTTTTCGTCATTTATATAGATAAAGCGGAGAAAAATTTGCAAAAGAAAAGGAGATTTTTTTTTATTTACATGAGTTAACTACTAAACGCTACTTATACACGGTCTTATCCTGGGGTGTCTCGCAGATGACTGCCCCTAGGCGTTCAAGACGGTTCCTGTTAAACGTATTAAAGCTAATCGCGCAATTTGTCAATTGCTCAAGGAAAGACTTATTCTTCCTACACATATTTACAAATATTCCCTGGTCGATCGCCCTGATGCGTTTTCGACCCAGAGTGTTTTCGATGTATAAGTCGGAGAGGCCTTAAAGGGTCAGGTCCAATAACGTGTCATTGATGTCTCAGTGATAGCTGACCTGGAGGGAGCATAGTCGGTTGTTATCTTCGAAGGTGAAGTTGGCGGAAAGCTCGATAATACAAAGGTCTACGGCGCGCAGTTTCGACGAGTAAGATACGACGTGTTGAATCATTCGGGACGTGTATGAGTTGTTCGGCGGGATGAGCCGTTCTAGATGTCGGAATCCGTGTGACGCGGGAAAGGGGAATTGACCCTGTTCGAACAGGGCTGAACAGCTTACTTCAATAAAGCTGAATTCGGCCTCTGAAAGCGTGTTATTACCCGAAAATGTCGCCCCGAGCACGTACGAAAAATGTGTCTCGCGGTCGATCGATGTACAATCCCTGATTACCAGAGTCTTCAACTATTGGTTGGTGTTCAGGGCAGTGTACAGTTTGTACGCTGACAGCGTTTTACAATTGATCAGGTGGAGCGTTTGCATTTTTTACAAAAGTCTTTTCTACAAAAGTCGTGTTTAGGCACGCGGGGCGGAAGTAATTGTTTCCCGTGAATTCCCGCATCCTAAGTTCCGGTATTCCTAGGTGTTTATCTAAGATATTGCGGGTCCTACCAAGCATTAATAAGGGTGTGGTGAGATTTTCAGATAGCAGGTCTAGAATGATTGGAGCTAGGTCGACCTGTGATATATTGATATGCCTATCTGGGCGTGGAGAATGCGTGATATAACCGATGTGTTTACTTTCTCGTTGATCGTATCAAATTTGATCTCCGTAAATCGAAAGCTCTCGGTGTCGGTGATCATTTTTTAAATGGTGTTGGGGAGCTGTAGCGGAGTATACCCGAGTCGAAAGCTGTCGATAGGCCTCGGAAGCAATTTGGACTTTCCATGGCCTCGAATAGGCTGAAAAAATCGCGCGTTGAGTCCGACTGTTATGTAATTATGTAATCGGTGTTATCGGCACCGTCGGATCGATTATAAGCCCGTCTTTGAAGCGGCGGAGGCAACCCGATCAAAACTGGGTTTGCCCCATCTATCCGCGAAACGCAGCTCGTTTGCGCATGCACAGCACTGTATTACAGCTGAGCTGCTAAGCATTGTGCATGGCAACACGACTGTTGTATTGTTTCCTGAGTTGCTGACCTCAACAACCTCTATGTCTTCGAGGTTATGGGCCTCCAGGAATTCGTGAACGCGTTCTTTACTTATGCGGATGCGAATGTTGTACATAAACAGATCTAAAACGGGTACGTTTTGTACAATTAGGCGTGGTATATTGGAAGGTCCATCGCTCCGTTCACTGGCCATACTTATACACATTCTAATCATTACGCGCACCACTTCCGCATGGTATCGAGATGCAAATTGTTTCTTGAAGTCTTCGAAATAGATCCTAGCTATTTCGGCGCTAGCACGCATTACGCTACGCGGTTGCAGGCTGCCATTCCCTCAGGATGGTGAGCTCCTCTTGAATTCGCCTCGAAGGTGTGAAGCGGGGCTCACGTACCTGTAACAAATCAACAATAGGTTTTCTTGATGAATCTGCCCGGTTAGGAGTCCCTATGCTAAGTGAGAGGATTTTTTCCTAACTGCGACTTCTTCGTCTCAAGATCTTAGGCCTGTGCCTTCTCCTGCTGGGTACGACAGTAGGGGGTGGTGTATGCGTCCGAACAGTTGTTGCCCCCGGGAGGGTACGTCCTCACGCTGAAGAACGATAAAGGTGACTGCGTGATATGCGATTCTCTCTCGTGATTATCTGACGCGGCTCTCAATTCGTTATCGTCCTCTAATCGTCCCGTCTCGTCCTAGTGATCGAGATCAATTTCGTCATCTATAGTCAACATTTTATCGTCACGGGCGAGTGTATTGGTCGGGAGTAAGAGTTCGGTACTAGCTAATCGCCTGAACTCCTCTTGGAAGAAGGTATCGCGCGGTCAATGTGACCGACGCGACCCTGTCTCGCTGTCCCCGGTATCGACATCCTCTTCATCGATGAACAAGGTGGGTTCCACGCGATCCGCGAATACGGTACGTGTACTTCCATTCACGTCAATCATAAAATCCCTCTCAACCTAGTTGCGGTCGATGACCTTGTGCGGTCTCAAGTACGGTCGGTCTTTTCTTTGCCCCACGGTGTAGAAAGCCGTGGGAGCAATCGCGAAGGTCTTTGTAAACGAAGCCTTTTGTCGCGTTATTGTGCTGCACGGGCACGGGTTTGATACGGTTCATATACTCTTTGAGTTCCGTTAAAAATGCTCCGTCGTCGGGCTCTTATTCCTGGTCGGTGTAAAAGGCGCTAGGGAAACGAAGCGTTGTACCGTACAGGTATTACGCTGGACTGGCGCCTACGCTCGTGCAGATGCGAGAGCGTAGACTCAGTAGTATGGTTGGCAGTAGGCGTGGCCACTCGAGGTGGTCACACGTTCACAGCCGGTAAAATCCCTCTTTGAAGAATTGAGTTTCGAACTATGTCCCTTGGTCGGTCGTAATCCGAATCGACGCGCCAAATCTCGCGACCCACGAGTTGTAAAACGCGAACACGACGGTTTGGGTGGTAATGTCTCGGAGAGATACCGCCTCTGGCCACCTGGTGCATGTTGCCTTCGTAGTTCGAAAACGGACCCACTATATCTAGGTGCACGTGCTCGAACCTGCTGTCCGGCGCGGTAAAATGTGCGGGGGTCGGGCGATTGTGCCTTGTGACCTTCGACGCCTGGCCCGAAATGCAATTTCTGCAAAAGTAAGTGATATCGCGGGACATGTCCGGTCAAACGTATTGCTGACGCATTAACCGGTCGGATACATTGCCACTCAGGTGAGAATTATTACGAAAGAGAACTATGAGCTCCTTTCTCATTTCACCCGGGATATAAGGTCTAATGGTGTTTCCCTTTATATCGTAATAGAACGGCGTATCTTCGGAATGATTAAATAGAACTTGTTTAAGCTTAAGGGGTGCGATCTGTCTGATAATATACGGTAGAGTTCAGTATCGTCCTCCTGTTTTCTGCTAACGTTCTGGCGTCAAATAACGTGAGTAAGCGGAACGCGTCTACGTGTGTACGTATGAGTTGGATCTCGAGGTCCACTTCGTTCCATTTGTCTACCCAGTTAAGCATCGACGGGATACAAAAGCATTCCAAACGCGATAGCGCGTCCGCGATGGAGTTCTTTGCGCCCGGGCGATAGGTTATGCGCAAGTTAAATTGACACAGGTAGTTTACCTGTCTACAGCCTTAATTATTGGCCTTTTTGAGCCTAGAGTTATCTCTAATAGCTCGGGACCCAGTGTATCAGAGTGGATGATCTCACTCTGAAGCGAGTGAAGTAAATTTATTTTAATAATAACGTTTGACTGCTGCTGCTGGCTACTCGCTTTCTCCTGGTGCGTGGCTAACTGCTTGACTGACTGCGTGGCTGATTCTGTGTTGTGTGACTATTAACTGATTGGCTTGGACTCTGTGTGGCTAAATAATGCTTGTGTATTGAAATTTGCGTCCTTTTAAAGTGAGTGACTCCTCCTTCTTAAAAAGCATTTTCTGACGGATTAGATGAGGCCCACTTCCTCCCTTTGTTTTTCTTTGCCAATGGGACCGTTGCTAAGTTCATGGGGGTCGTGAGTACCATGCACAGGGGCGGGTCAACCTCTGGAAATAGGGCGGTGCTAAGCGGGGGTGGTCCCGCTAAGTTTTCTCTCTCTGAGATGGCGTTAGGGGTTACCAAATCATGATTTACATACTAGTTCGTATTAACAAATTATCTTTAATAATAATTGAAAATTCCTATGTAAACTAAACAATTATATGAATCATTATATTTATATGCATATAATTTGGAAACTACCATACAAATTAATGAGTTATAAATGTTTTTTAATAATTTTATATGAATAGCATACATTTTATTTATTTATTATTATTTTTGTTTTTGGTTATGGATGTATACTGCATTCGTGTATACATACATTTCATTTTTATAATATTTATTTATATATATTAATTTTATATATTTTTGGATGTAGAGACGTTAGCTTGACGCACTTCCGTCAAGCTGACGACAATACATGTGTGTGAGTGAGCGCGCGTCGAGCGGCAGCCTTTACCTGCCCCGCCACGCGCCAGTTCTCTGAGACGCATTGTAAGGATTAGACGCAATAGAGACGTGATTGATATTGTACTCTGCTTTGTTTTATTATCCCGATATACCCAACAGGTTAGGGGCTCAGGCACGCTGCCACCGCGTGTTAATTATCGAGTTTAAATAAATTTAAAGTTTATTATTAATAAAATTATCGTTAGTTTAATTAGTATACTTTTAGATTAGTTTATATTAGTTTAGCGTTACTAAACTACTTAAATAACAGAGTAGTATCAGTTTGATTGAAATAATAGAATACTATTATTAAATCAATAATATTTAAGACGTAAAGTTATTTACGTGAGTGCTCGCGTTTTTCGCCGAGAATCTCGCGATTTTGAGTGCGGGAGTATTTAAAGCCTTTAACGCATTCAAGTGCAATGCTTTCACATACATAAAATTGATTAATTGTTATTGTTATAACATTTTCAATAGCTAAGTTGACAGGAAGGATGTCGATAGAATTGAGTAATAATTTTGTTTCCAGAAAGAGTAAGTCTTAGAAAATAAGGTGCGAAGTATGAGTGACTATAGAGTAGTTTGAGGAAAATTTCAAAGAGAGTGTGACAAGCATGCATGAATATGAGTTTCGGGAGTGTGAAACAGAGAAAATTTGAAAATTGAAATAAAGTCACGAAACGATGTAAAGATGCGTTTAAAGTAAAATCACTGAATTTGTATAAGAGAATTGCGGAAGTCTCTCCGTCAGAAATTTTAAAGTCTAAGTTCGAAACACGAGAATTGCGGAAATCTCATATACGGATGTAAAATTCCGAAATTATAACATGCGCGCGGAAAATAAAGCTTGAGTCGTTACAAAGAAAAGGGGAAAGGTAAAAACCCTTCAAAGAAAGTTGCTTTGCAGAAAGCACTGGAAGACCCGATCTCCCAGAAAAGGGGAGATGTAACAGAAAAATAATTCGGGGAAATCTAAAACAACCGTCGCGCCGCTAAGAGGGGTGGTAACCGGCGCTCACGTGTGACTAAGTTTCGCGCGAACAATGGATGGAGAGAGAGAAGTTCGGAAAACGAACTATGGTATGAATGCAGCACGCATGGGCTCGGTGTACTGTACAAGGTTGAGTATAGATGCCGCGCGGATGTATATACTGCCCCGGGTAATCGAGTATACGCGTACAGCTTGGTAAAAACATGAATAAATGAGTGTGTGCGTATATATTAATGTATGCGCACTACATACAACTCATAAAATATAATAATTTTACAAATTTGAGTTTATGTTATCACACATATTTTAAAAACTAATATGTGTGTTGCCTTTGCAATTCAAGATGAGAATAATATTATTTAACAATAATTATTAATTATTAATAAAAAAGAAAATGTAAATGAAGTTTGATAATAATTGTTTATTATTAATTTATAATTGTAATTGAAAGTTAATAATAGTTGTTATTTATTAATAACAATAAATGAAATTTAACATTAATTATTAATTATTGACAAAAACAAGTAAAATACAGATTGATACTTCCTCAGTCGGTCCCAGGGTAATCGGGAGTTTCATAGCCCTTCATGTCGCACGTAGTGTTTAAACAAGTACAGGCCTGTACAGAAGTATTGTTTTGTGACATTTAACAGCTTTGTTCTGTTCTAAGTAGCAGCTACGCAGACAGTGTGCACTATAATAAAAATGCAAGATGTGGAGATGGATGGGGGCAAGATGTGTGAGCAGTAGAAGATCGGCAGCGCTAAATATTTCTTTAGCGTGGTGAGTTCTTTTGTTGAACAGAAAGATCTGGATTCAGAAAGCCCCAATCAACATCAACCATCGACGCGTAAATAATGTAGTGCAGCTTTTAATGACTTTGTTCTTATTATTTCATAGGTCGCGATATGGTAAAAGGGACGATCATGGATGCACTCATGCGCGTCTGGACTAAGAAGCGGTTATATCTGATTACGAGTAGACGGAAAGTTTATGTGTCGTTAGCGACACAGGACGCTACGAGCGTATACATATATTTCTCTGATGAGAAAATTATTCAAATAGGCGATCTGCTTAACGCCACGGAGAGAGAGGTACTCGTGCGCGAGTGGCCTAGAGGTGTTAAAATCTTAAAACTAGAAATCCCTGAAGGGGCCTATACGGCGCCTATAACGAGAGACGAGCTGGGAAGAGCTCTCGAAGATTGCGATAAGAAAAACGAAGCCCGAGTCACAGAAGCCAGACAGCGAAAGAGCGATCGGAATTTTTCAGGTTGCAAAGAGAAACTAACAGAGAGTTAGTTCAAACACTGGCCAATCAGCTGTCCGACACTATGCGCATGCACATTGTAAATATTGCGGCGATCCAGGATCAGGAGCTCTGAGAAAAGCCGATGATCAAAGTATTGAAAAGCTCGATAACCTCTCTCATGAAAAAGTATTCGATGAGCTGTGTAAAAGCGTTGCTCAAGCGCAGCAAAATTCTGAATATGATGATGACGTGCCAGCTCCGCAGCAGAAACCATGGGTCCAGCAGAATCCATTTCTTTTGGGGTCTAAAAGACCAGTACCTCTTATCTCTCAAGGGAGAGTAATAAGTCCATCTGAAGAAAATTGGGACGAGGTAAGTATGAACAATGAGAATATTAAAAGATTATGTAGCGATCTGTCAATTGACAGATCAGAAATAAATGATTTAATTGACAGCGTCAAGACAAAACGAAACGAGGGATAAAAACGTGAAACAGTAAGACCATTGTTAATAAACGATACGACTGATAAGAAAAGTTCTGAAAATTACAAACAGGTAGCAGAAAGTTTGTTACGAAAAACTGAATGTTTTGATTCAGCTGTAAAAGAAGCATGCGTGCTTGAATGAGAAAGGTGCGATAAAACAGAGAGAAGGAATCATCGCGAAGTAAATGGTAAAGATTTATCGACTCAAGAGAATGTACAAATTAAGGAATATTTAGAGAAAACCGTGAATATATTAGTCGAATCAAAAATAAATGAGAAACTTAAAGACGACAAAATAGATGTTTTGGCAGAACGTTTAGAAAACGCGATGAGTAAAGAAAACGGAGTCGTGAGAAAATACAAATTGTCGACTGATACGCGTTTCGATATTTTTAAATATTATTTCTTGTCTGAATTGAAAACGAAACGACTCAGCTTCGTTTTAGACGATAATATAACAGCTTTAAATTATTCCGAAAAGAAAATAGAAGACGACAAACATAAAGTTCGCGAAATATTAATTAATCACATGGATATTGCATATTATCAACGAATTGTAGAGTTAAAATCACCGTGTAAAATCATGACTAAATTAGAAGAATACAAGAGATTAGAATGCAGAATAACGCGTGTTACCACGAGAAAAGACTTGCATAAATTAAAATACTTACCCGGTAAAGAAAAAGCCGCCGAGTTTTGGAATAGGTTCGAGGATAAAATATGGACATTTGAAAACGCGCCGAGAACAAGTAAATTATCAACCGACGAAAAACGCGACATATTTTACAATGCCGTTACGGGTTTACTTCCTGAAACGATACTGGCTGACTGTGTGCATGAAGGCACAGTCGGTGTGTGGAACTTGAAAAACTTAAAAACCTAATATTACAGGTAGAAGCGGTAAAACCAGTGAGAGAGGCTCCAGTGAGCTCTCTCAATGTGAGTTCAAACCGGTCGTCTTCGCCCTTTACACGGAGACGTCCAGAATCCCGAAGAGGTGGGTTCATAAGACGTGACTATAATAGAAATAAAAATTTCAATATGCTATGACGCGGGCAAAGCGCGAGACGTGAGGAACAAAGAAGATGCTTTGGCTGCAGCCAGCGTGGGTACTTAAGTGCAAATTGTCCCAATCCAGGAAAAAACTTTTGTTACAAATGCCAAAAGGCAGGCTCACACCTAGCCAAAGATTGTAGAACCAAAAGACCAGGTGATGACCAAGGTGCGAAACATCAGTCAGGTTCATATGGCAAGTGGAGAGACTCTCAGAGTAAGAGAGCCAAGGTAACATTTGGGAATAGCCAAAAACAAAATAATCCATTTGGCCTCTCTGACATTTCTGAGGAAGACCATCAAAAAGGTATAAATTTTTATAATTACATTTTTAATACATTTAATAAATATCATGTAAGAAAAATTAAGAGAAACAATATACTTAGGTTTATAGCCGATTCGAGCGCAACGGAGCACATTAGCAACAGCAAAATTTATTGGATAATCTAAATTTAAATTATGAATGTAAATTTAAATGCGCGAATAAGAATTCGGATTTAAAAGTTGGAGGCCTCGGTGATATGCGTGTAATTGATAAAGCGGGTAAAACAATCCTTTTAAGTAATTTATTTTACTCTAGCAACTTATCCAAGAACTTATTTTCACTAAGAAAACTTGTCGAGCAAGGCTTAGAGATTTACATGTATAATAAGATCGATATTTTAGACCCGCGAACTAAGAAGTTAGTCTTATCGGGAAAATATGAATCTCCCTCCTGGTCATTCAAAATAGAAGTTAATAAAAACAAAACCGAAGCTCGGACCGCTGAGGTCAGTCCATCTACTGACAGTATAAATAAAAATTCTTCAAAAGTTGATAGAATAACTAGGAGCAGGAGTAGCGCAGTGGAGAATGGCGACAAACAAAATAATTTAAGTCAGATTATGCTGTGACATTTACAGTTGGGATATGCCTCAGCAAAATACATAACAGAGTTCTTTAAAAACAACTCGAATATTTTACACAAGCCTAAACAGCTGGGCTTGCGTGAAATATCCGATTGTGAGTAATTGCTTGGTAAGTAAAAGTACCAAGCTGTTTTTTAAAACGACGCGACAGAAAGCTAGTGCTCCACTTCAAATTATACACGCGGATACAATGGGGCCGATCAATCCGCCATCGTATCCACAAGGATACAACTTCATACTTGTAATGATCGATGACTTTAGTCGAATAGCATACTCTATGCGTCACAAGAACCATACCGGAAAATATTTAGAGAGAGGTATAAGGAGTTTGAGAAATATCCTCGGTAGGGACGCAAAAGTATGCTTTTTAAGGTGATGATTCGGGCATACCACCTACACAATGGGATCACGCAGTACGGTCTGCAAACTATATATATATATATATATATATATATATATATATATATAACAGGACACCACACAAATCTATCAACTACAATATACCACTGAAAACACTATCAGATAAAGTTAAAATTGATATTACAAAGTGGAAACGGTTCGGGTGCGTTGCTATATTTAGGAAACAAAGAGGGACCGAAACCAAGTTCGGAATAACCGGAATGAAGGGCTATTTTGTAGTTTACGACAATAACGGATATAACATATACGTACCCGAAAAAAGGGGGTATTCGAGTCAAGAAATGTTAGGTTTATTGAAAACCAAACGTATAAAAACTATGACAAATACAACAATAACGTACAATTGGAGACTGACAATAATACACTAGATAAAAGCAAAAATAAACAAGAACCTCGAATAACACGTAGTATGTCTAAAAAGTTGAACAATTAAAACGTATACTCGTTAGATTCTGATAAATTAGAAAACAACTCCGAAATTAAATATCACGCGCTTCTAGCTAAAATCAACGGAGATTTCCAGACGTATAGAGAAGCAACTAGACGTCGAAATCGTGTTTGTATGGCGACATAGTAGAAGACATTTACGATTCAAAATAACATTCTGAAATTAAAACGGTCTTCTTACGGACTAAAAATCAGCCCCAAGCGTTGGAATATTAATTTAACTGAGATAGCAAACAATTTAGGCTTCGTGAACAATGATCTTGATCCGTGTCTCTTTACAAAACTAAATGAACATAAAATAAGGGTAATATTGTTATACGTCGACGACGTTCTAATAATGGGAAACGACGATATCAAAATGAATCATACATTGAATGATTTAGGAAGCGATTTCAAAATTAAAACATTTGACAAACCAAAAGAATTTCTCGGAATCAATATAGAATGTAATATAAATAACCGTGTAATGAAATTATCACAAATTAAATTTATTGATAATATTCTAAATCGGTTCGGTTTCACCAATGTAAAGCCTGTAGGAACCCCAATAGTACAGAATGACGTCACGAACGCGGACAGGAAGAACAGATAAGAAACAGAGTCTGAAAATTCAAAAATACCTAACACTCTGTATAGGAAAGCAGTAGGGTCGTTGCTCTATCTGGCTAACTCAATAAGGCCTGATATTTCTTACGCCGTAAATGTTCTAAGTTGGCACCTAATTAACCCCACAGATTTTGAGTGAAAAATGGTAGCTCGGGCAATGCGATATCTGAAAGGAACGAAAACGTTAGGCCTCACGTTTATAGGAGTCGAGGAAGAGTTAACCGCGTATTCGGATGCCAGTCTTTCCGATTGTAAAGGCTCCTTAACCACGTGTGGCTATGTAATCAAGCTGTATGGAGATACCGTTGGCTGACGGACTCAAAAACAGCCAGGTGTGGCTCTGTCCACTTGCCAGGCTGAGTACGTGGCGTTGAGCAATACTTGCCAAGAACTTATCGCGCTACATAATTCAATTAAAGTAATAATGAAACAAGAGTTATATCCGATAACTTGTTCTGCGACAATCAGGCTGCACAAGCATGTGCTAATACCGATGGGAGTAATAGGCTTCGTCATATGATTAATCGCAAAGAACATTATATCAAAGAATGCGTGAACAATAAATTAGTAGAAATTAAATGGGTTAAAACGTCGGAACAATTAGCTAACATTTTTACGAAAGGGTTAAAAGTAGACGTACACAATAGGCTGACGAATCTAATTCTAAATCACTGATTTTACCTTATATTTTACAGAATGCAGTGAGGAAAATTGGAGAGGATGATTAAAAATTAATGTACAAATGGAAATAAAATCTTAATAATCAAAACAATTCATATGCCTTTTCACGGACCTTCCTTATCTTCTCTGTATTTTCAATCGGACACTGCAGAAAGAGTCATGACAACGAATCTCTGATACTTTTATATTGACACTTATATATAAAATGTGCACACATACAATACACTTATTTTCAGCTTATACAGTAGTGGCTCTTATATATTTTTTTCTTATATATTTATTCCTTTCAAATATATAATGTTTAAGTTTTATCATAATGTGATATATAATATACATACATATATAAATATGTACATATATATATGTATATACATTATGAGGAAAATCCTCCGAGCAAGCGGGAGGGTCCGCCGGATCTCCATCGGGCCGATAGACGGTACGAATGGCAGTGTGTGTGACCGCGGAATTGCGAAAAGCTAAACTAGGCTCGCGAAACGGAGAAGCAAGTGAGAGAGAGGGAGAGAGAGACGTCACCAAGGGACATCAGCGGCAGCAGACATCCAGAGGCGTGAAGCCGAGTAGGGCGTACGGATGTGTGCGTGCGCCACGGGCTAAAGAGAGAACAATGCTACAGCGGCCTGGCCCACCGCCTATAACGAAAAGCCAAAGCTCGTCGCCTAAAGCCGTGAACACTAAGTGCGGCGTTGCCATGCCCGCCCTGCGAAACAGCAGCACCAACACCGCGCGGCAAGAGAAGCCGCAAGAAGAGACACTCTCTCGCTTGCCGCGACTCGCGTCGAACGTCTTGTTGAGATTGTATACGCGCCGGTTTTTCTCGCGTCGAGAAAATTAAAATTTTCGTCTCGCGTCCTTTCCACTAAGGTATGTGTACCGGCTCCTGATTAAATGAGGAAGGATGACTGGAGGCCTATGGGAGATCTGCCGGCCAGCGCCCGATCTACGTGAAGAATAAAATGTATAACGCGACCCCGCGACAAGAAGGCAGCCGGGAAGCTGCTCGCAACGTAACGGCTGCGAGGAGGCCAATAGCCCGTACCGTACCGCCATGTTGGTTTGTTTTTGAATCGAAATAAATTTTCCGACTGATGTATCGGTTTTGTGGACGATCCGATACCGTCTTATGTATCGCGGGATTAAAAATGGAATATTATTTTGTTTGTCCAGTTTTTCTTTTAAATATGCTATCGTATTTTATTTAATAGACCCTGCCTGATTCACAGCGGTCCCGAAGTGGGCAAAGGTAAGTGCACCAGCATGCATTTATGCCCATTCGAACGTGAGCTTCTCTATGTGATCGTGGATTTCTCGGCGGTGTATAACTTTTCTCCGTATAAAATAGTTTGTTCGGTACGGTATGTGTATCTACGTTACTAGCTGCGTTACAAAGTTCTGTTCGCTATAGAAGTACTGACGTAGAGAAAAATATGCTACGTTATAAATGGCGCCCAACGTGGGGCTACGTGTTACAGTAAAGAAAGGAAAAAAATTTTAAATATGAAATTAAGATTTATGATGAAAGTATAATAAAAATTGGAATTTTTTTTTAATTTAACATAGAATTAAAATTGAATTCTTTTCTTTTGTTAGAGGTGCGTATTTAATTTTTTTTTGTGTGTTCTCTCTCGATAGAGTAAAATTACCTTTAATATTTCGGAAAATTTTTTAAAATTATTTAAAGAAAAAAAATGTATTGATGGTTCTATACAGATGTGTTAGTTTAGTTCGTACCGCTACAAAAGAGGTACATATTTTTCAGTTTTGGTTTCGCGCGTTTTCGTAAATATTTTCTAAAATTGAAATATTTTACGAAAATAAAAATGTATTAAGATAATAATATATATTTGATCAGTGTATTTTGTGATCGAAGTGTTTCTTTGAATTAATGTTAAAATTCAGTGGCAGATATTAATCGCGTAAAATTAAGCAAAAGAGTTTAGAATTTTAATTTGTATTGAAGAGAATTTAGATTATTAAATTTATTTTATAATTCGAAAGTTATTGGAATTATTACGCGCATGAAGCTCGGTATGCTTAGGCAAGGTTACACAACGTAAACACAGAAAGTAAACAAACGAGCGTAGATGCTCGGGACAGGCTAGCAGTTAAATTTCGAAAGTATAATATTACTGCGTACGTATTTTCTAAATTTAATATCAGCTAAATAAGGTAACATGAAATGATACATAGTGTCATTCTAGATTTTCTATAGCTTTACATTTTGCAAGACTCATGATAGTTGCCCCTGTATTTGCCAAGAGTTTTCTCCACGTAACTAGGGCTTTATAAATATTTTATTCAATTGTCCCTAGTGATACGGGTTGTTGTCCTCTGATACATAAAAAGAAGTAGTTTTTGCACCTTTTTCCTTTAACTTGTTGGACATCTCCGAAGCCCATCGGAATTGGTTTTATTTTTTGTAATTCTATTATTTTTTTCATGCCGTTATCGCAAGGTTGTCCTCTAATGTCAACAAAAGGAACCAAATTATCCTTTCGATGGCAGAGTGACTCTTTGGTTTCTATTACTTAGTTGTATCCAGGGTGCACTTTGTTTCTTTCACTTTCTTCATCGGAAGGGTCTAATTCTTCTGATTCTAGTGAAGAAATGGAGTTTGTATCAGGTTGTTTAGGCGCAGAAGTTTGTGGGAGGGCGGCTGGTTCAGCCTCAAATTGTTCCTCTTCTTCCAATTCGCTTTCAGCATAGTTTCGTGCTGGTTGTATGATATTTCGAGCCGGATGCTTATCGTGGTCTGGTACGCGTGTGTTCAGGTCAGCTATTTTGAACCATATTAATGGCTGATTGTCCGTTATAATCGTAATTTTTCTACCATAAACGTAAGACCGGAATGCTTTCACACTGTGCATAATTGCTAATGCTTCCTTTTTATACACTTCATAGTTGAATTCGGCATTACTCAGTATTCGTGAAGTGTACGCGACAGGTCTATCTTTTCCGATTTGTCCTTGCGACAAAACACCTCCTACAGCGTATCCAGATGTGTATGTAGTTATGTCAAATGGTTGTGTAAGGTCGGGGAATTGTAGCAAAGGTACATTGCATAGTATTACCTTTAATCTCTGAAATGCATTTTCTGTTTTATCGGACTACTGGAATGTGACATCCTTTTACAATAGTTTAGTTAAAGGTTTCGATATCGGCGCAAAATTTTCTATTAATCGGCGATAATAACCGGCTAATCAAGTAATTGCTTAACATTCTTAAAATTCTTGGGGTGTGGGAAATTTTTTACGGCTTCAATCCGGGTTCAGTCCTTGTTCACTCAGCCCGTGTCCTAAGTAGTGAACCTCACTTTTTAAAAATTCGCAGTTACCGAATCGTAACTTTAGTCCAGCTCCTCGGAGTCTGTCTAATAATAGTTTTATTTTTTCTTCATGCTCCTCTAATGTGTTGGCCTATATAACGATGTGGTCTAAATATACGAAGAATTTGATACCTTGCAGTTCCTTTAGAAAACTATCTATTTATCTTTGAAACGTTATGGGTGCATTTTTAAGTCCGAAAGGCATTATAACGAATTTGCAGTGTCCAAAGGGGGTACTAAATGCCGTTTTATACGCATCCTTCGGATCCATCTTGATTTGATGAAATCCTGATGCGAGGTCAAGTACTGTGTAATACTTGGCGCCTTCTGTCTGGTCAAATATCTCGATTATATTAGGCAGGGGATAGGCGTCACTAATAGTTTTCTCATTTAGTGACCTGAAGTCGAGCACTATGCGCCATCTAGGGCGACCTTCTGAGTCTGCACGCTTGGGAACGATCCATAAAGAGATATTCCAAGGAGAGTTTGAATCTTTTATTATACCCGTGGCTAGGAGATCGTTTACTTGTCTATCAATTTCCCCTTTTAATGTATGGGGGAATTTATATTGTTCAATATTAATGGGTTCATCATCGATTGTTTTTATTCCATGCATTATGATATCTGTGTCCGGTAGAGTGTCACCGGGTAAGAAAAAGACATCACGATTTTCTTCGACCAGGGTCTGTACATATTCCTTTTCTACAAGGTTCAAGTGTTCGGTGCGGATTGACTTCTGTATATTTAAGGTTTGGGTAAAATAAATATAAAAATAATACCACGGTCCTGATTCCTAGACTCGGGATTTTAGATTCGACTTCGGTGCAAGTCATATTTGAGTTTTCTAACATAACCGCTTGTGTAACTGGATTTAATATCCTAACTGCTATACTCTCGTTGTCAAAACATTGGTCGAGAAATTGATCCGTTTTATTGATAATATATAATAAATCTGTCGAATTCTTCGTCGGTTTCATCACTCTCACTAAATTCGAAATTGAAATTCCTTGGTTAAATTTTTAGGTGATATAAAGGTAATTGGGCGATCAATAGTAGGATATTCTATTTGTTTTGACTCGTAGTTTAGTTTTACTAGGGCATCGCGCACCTAAGATTCTGCTGTATGGTATTGGGAAGTCGTCGGGGGTGACGTGGAAGTAAGACACTCTGCCTAGAATGTTAATTTTTACTGTCCCAAGTGTTTTGAGTAATTTGGGACTTATGCCTTTCAAGAAAGGTCGCTCTGATTCATTTATTTCATGGTAAGTGGGTAGTATATCCCTTTTCTCCAGATTTGCTTCCGATCCTGTGTCTATCAGAAATGTGGATGTATTATCCGTTGGATCTCGGACATTTATAGTAGGTAGAAGTCCCTTTTCCTCTTCCGTGTGAATGTTGATAATTCCGTATTCATGCATCTCCACGGTTCTATTTCCTATTTTTAGTTCAGAAGTTTGACGTTTATAGTTAATTATTTATGTCGAAAATTTAATACAGCGCGACTATCCATATGGTAATCCGATCCTATGATTCTATCATAAGGAATCGGAAATTCATCAGAGACGATCGATAATTCTGCTTTCATTCCAGCTATTCAGAATCGTACTACCCCCAGCGTATTTTCCTTATTATTGTCCGCTCCTTTGAGCGTATAGATTTTATTCCTATTTACGTCTGTTTTATCTGGTACAACCCCTTTTTTGACAATGCACACTTCGGATTCGCTATCCAGCAGAAAGGTGACGTTATATTTCGGGCCGAATTGTACCTTTACGGATGGTATATAACGAATTATTCCGATCCGGAGGGTATTAATTGTTCTAGAAGGTCCGACAACTGAGTCACATTTGTTGAGCGCGTTGGGTGTTCCGGAGTCTCTTCGGTCGCGCTCGGGTTCCTGGGACCGTAATCATTTCTCTGATTATAGAATCTTTTACGGCATTTCGTTATAGTGTGACCCACAATTTTACAATAGGCACAGACGGGTTTGTTGGGCGTATCTGCGTTTGTTTGTGTGATCTGGCGAGCTCTATAATTGGCGTAAGTGTGCCCTATACGTTCACATTTCTGGCACGTTACCGCCGGTTGTTGTTCCCTTCGCTGTTTGTTGGAATTATTGCCGCGACAGTAATTAGCAGAGTGGCTTGGCTTGTTACATAGTTGACATGTTATTGAGGGTGGTTTGCTTCTGCAATCACGGGCAGTATGTTCTGTTCTATTAAACACTTGGCATTTGGTTAAAGTGTATCATTGGGAAGCAGTATGGTTCGTCTTTTTACAAATTTTGTACGCTTCTTGTATTTGAGTATTTCTTATCTTGCTATGACATTCTAGCGCAGGATGTCCTTTCTTGCCACAACAGCTACATAGTATGTCTTTCGGCGGTGCTGGTTCTTCTAATTCAGATATTTGAACCATGCGCTTATTATTCCTTGTTGCGATAAAGTTTTCTCTTTCGGTCAATTGTTGGTTTCTTTGGATTTCTCTTTCGACGGCGATAGCGTCCTTGACTATATCTTGTACTTGTTCTGCTAGTCTTAGACGAGGCGTAATATCGGATCTAAGCCCAGCTCGAAAACAATCTATTAACGTGCTGTATATGTGAGTTTTAAAAGCTGTTGTAGCGGGTGCATTAGTAGCTAGTCTGTTTGCCTCGTATATTTGGGCAGCTCAATTCCTTAGTTGGTTGGCGTATGTTAACACTGATTCATTTCTTCGCTGAAACTCATTGCTGAGCTCTCAGATCAATTGCCCTACCGTTTTTGAGGAAGAAAATACTTCTCGAAGGTGTCCCTTAAAATCGTTAAATGTTTCGAACTTGGTTCTAGCCGTTGCATCCCAGGCATCGCCGGTAAGTCGACTTTTTAGGTACAGAGTGAATTTTCCTTCAAGGCTGGGGTCAATTAGCTCTAATGCGTCTGAGCAATATTCTATGAATTGTTATAGTGGGTAGTTGTATCCATCATATTCTGGTACGAGCCTTGCTGCATCTCTCAAGGATATTGCTGAGGTCGCTGTAGTTGCCATATTTGGGTGTATACTGAGTTCGTTTTGATCAAGTACAGTTTCTGGGAAACTTAAGTAACAACTACTTGAAGATGAACGGAGGCTTGGTGCTCCCTCAGGTCCTGATTCTTTTGTTAGCTGTTGGGTAGTTTGGTCATCAAAATCTATTAAATTTAATGGAGAAGTACGCGAGTGTGTTTGAGAAGAAATAGTGGCAACTATTGATGATAATTCTGTTATTGACGGTTGTTTTGGGGATATCGTTTTTTCATTTGGTCGCAGGGCTTTAGTTGATTGTTCTGATGTTTCTTTCCTTTGAGGGGATGATGTTGTGAAGGGTTGCAGTGTAGAAGTCGATGCTTCTATGTTTGACACATCTGGGTTTTTGCTAGGGCTCCTTGCTATTCTTGGACGATGTTCGAATGCTTGCTTTTCCAATGCTATCTGATTTCTCTTTTCTTCCTCTATAAATTCTTTTTTCTTTTCAACTTTAAGTTCATCCGCCGTTCTTTCTTGTTGCTTTCGCAAGGGTCTCGTAACCTTTATTTTCCATTTGAATTGAATAATTTTGGAAAGAATTATATTTTAAATTGGATATTTTTTATTTTTGTTTTTGTTTAATATTTATACATTTAAAATTCTCTTTTTTTGTTCTTATTTTTAAGGCAGAAATTTTTCTACAAAATGCTATATGCCACTTAAAAATCTTCATTTAATAGGGTGATGAAAGGACCTCGTTTTTTTTATATTTCTACAAATTTAATATGATTTTAATGGAAAATTTTTCAATTTTTACAAGTGGAAATACTGATGGAGACGGGATACCACTCAACACACAAGGTGCCATATCATCCCGGCTGAGCCCCCAAAATTTTTGGCTGCTTGGCTTGGACTCTGCGTGGCTAAATAATGCTTGTGTAGTGAAATTCGGGCCCTTTGAACGTGAGTGACTCCTCCTTCTTGAAAAGCGTTTTCTGAAGGAGTAGATGAGGCCCACTTTCTGCCTTTGTTTTTCTTTGCCAATGGGACCGTTGCTAAGTTCATGGGGGTCGTGATTACCATGCACAGGAACTCTGGGAAAAGGACGATGCTAAGCAGGAATGGTCCAGCTAAGTTTTCTCTCTCTCTCTCTCTCTCTCTCTCTCTCTGAGATGGCGTTAGGGGTTGCCAAATCATAACTTACATACTGGTTCGTATTAACAAATTATCTTTAATAATAATTGAAAATTCTAATACAAACTAAACAATTATATGTATGATTCTATTTATATGCATACAATTTTCAAACTACCTGAAAAATGAATGAGTTATAAATGTTTTTTAATAATTTTATATGAATATCATACATTTTATTTATATATTATTATTTTTGATTTTGGTTATGGACGTATACTGCATTCGTGTATACATACATTTCATTTTTATAATATTTATTTATATATATTAATTATATATATATATATATATATAAATATATATATATATATATATATATATAAATATATATATATATATATGCACATTTATTCATGTGCATGTATTTTATTTATAATCTTAAATATGTGTATGTGCACGTAATAAAATGTTAAGATTCAATATAAAATCCATGTTCATGAATATACGCTCATGTATATATTTTTAAGGTCTTATTCCTTTTAAATATATAATGTTTAAGTTTTATCATAATGTGATATATAATATACATACATATATACATATGTACATATATATATGTATATACACATGCACATTAATTCATACACACATATTTAATTTTATTATGATATAATACATATATATATATATATATATATATATATATATATATATGTACATGTGTATTACTTCGTACATATTTAATTATTCTAATATAATAGATTATATAATATATAGGTCAGGACGTATACGTATACAAGTACATGTATTTTATATTCAACTAAATGAAAATAATATTTTAAAGAAAAAGAATTACATGTATACGGATAGAAGTGCTATTTGCGTGAAGGAAATGTCTATTTCGTTGAGAAAGCGGAGACTTCTCTTCCCCCTTTCGCATATTGAGTTGGATTTATGACTTGCTGTATGCGCTTATCCTGTGCTGGCAAGGAGTTTTCTGAAGTATCAGTCTTGCGCCAGTACGGGTTAACCTTTGTTAAAATTTGTGTCATAGCTTAGCCAAGGTCGAGGAACGCATTTAGAAACAAGGGGCAAGAAGACGATGCGACGGTTGGCTGGGTTGTAAATAATAAAATGTGCGCAGCCTTTCCCGCTTTCTTTTCCAGTGGAGTTCGGTACTTCATGTGAAAATATTCCGAGTTTTCTTTCCGAATATTTTCTCAACGAAACTGCGTTTCGACTTGGCACCCCCAGCGTAAAATGCTTGGTTGAGGTGCGAAAGCGAGCGTTTGCCTCTGTTACAAATGCGTGGTTGATGTGGAAAAGTAATGACACAAATGATTGTCCTCTAACTGTTTCGAAAATTACGAGTTTTGCGTGTTCGATCTTTGTGATTTTGTATCCGCATATATACTTATGTCCTTTGCTAGTAAGGGAAAACGTCACTTCTCTAGAAGAGAAGGAATACACAGTTTGGCCTTGATTTAATTCTGGGTCTGTTAATTTTTGCGCGAGTTCTTCAAATCCCTCTTCATCGACGCAGTTCTCAGCGGAAAATGGGCATATTGTTCTGGATTTAAGTGGGATAATATTACTATCTAAGTCTACGTTACCTAGGCCATCCGTTAGCGTTATAGTTACTAAGATCTGTATAACTACGGAATTCCATGATCCATAACAGTCGGAATAACCGGCACCGTCGTATTTACCGTCGGTGTTGACATTTCCGGCTAGTGTCAGACTTTGAGACGTGGTTCGATTTAGTTTCAGATTTATAATTATACGATCACCTATGTTTAATGTGCCGGTTGGGTTTAAGTTTTCGCAACTAGTCTGTCCTGTCTCGCGAATGTACTGGGCTTTACTTCCACTTACGAGAGATATGTGCGATAGAGCGCCGCAATAAAAGATTGGTCTCTCCATTTGGATCTTGCACTGGTAAATTTATAATTGTTGATTTTACACAGGGATACCGTGTTTAATCGAGATCATCCACTTGATTTTCATACATAAGTGTAGTGGAAAACTTCTTTATTTTGTTCTATTTATGATTATATATTATTAAAATATATTTTTTGACTAGATGATTAATAATCTTTATTTTTTTTATTACTAAATAGATTCGGTTCTCGGTTTTGTTTGTGTTAAAACTTGAGGACAGTGCTGTGCTCGCTGATGCACTATGACGAAGAAATAGATATGCAAAAAGGAAAAAAAAATTTTAAGTTGCGCTAATACAGACGTTAAATCAAAATATTAGTATGATGTTTCCTTTTTTATTTGCAGTTATTTTATTTAATTAATATGAATTAATTCGCATTAGCTGCGTTAATTGGTGATTATTCATACCAATTATTGCTAAATAAATAATAAGAAGAAAAATTCTTTTATTATTATTTCGTTGATTGTTATTATTTAATTCTTGTAATTTTCTTTGATTACAGATAATTTCCAGTTGATTTCAATATATCAGCTGATACTGTCTAGTATGATTATTTTTGTTCTTTTCTTATAAATAATTGTGATGTTTTTTTTCTTTATTTTATATTATTTTGCTTGATGAGTATTGCGTTTCCATGTGCTTTTACAAAAAGGCGAATATTGCTTCACATCAATCACATCTATTTAGTTTTGTGATTTATTCTTTATGATTGTTTCAATACTATAAATTTTTTGACAGTCAAATGTGTAGCATAGAATTTCAGTATTGACAACAGCTTGCGACAAGAAAAAAAAGTTTTGTTTTAACTGGAATAATATTGTGTATATAAGTATATTTAATATTTTTCGATTGTTTAAAATTTAAATTCGATATTTAAAATCGATTCCAGAAAACTTATATATGCGGTAAGGATAATATTTCATATGTATATAAAAAATTATGCATAACTGGATATTATATATATGTATCAGTATTGGCACATAACAAATAGAATCGATGGCTAATAGAGATACTACAATGATACTAATAATGAAGATATATATATATATATATATATATATATATATTTATTTTTATTTTGCGCTTAGCAGACTGTCTGTAAACATTACTAGTATTCGACCTTTCTTAACTACATTAAACATAAAATGTAATGTTATTGAAAGCTGTAAATTTATTTGGTTTTCTTCCGGTAAGTAATTATTAAAATTTTCCTGCGAAAAGTAACAATCTTCTCAACCTGCTCTTCCCATAACTTTGTTATATTATATTATTATAGCGTAATAATCTAGCTTGCTTTCATATTATGTGATTTTTAAAGAAAAATATTGAACGGTAGGGACAACCGTTCCTAATTTCTATTAGTGAACAATTTCATTAATTTAATTGAATTTAAGTTTAAATTTCTCTAGGTGCCATCTCATACAAATTTTGTTGAGTTTACAGCAAAGTGAGAGCTGCTGCTTTCTCTGTCTTACTGCTGCGGTCACTACTGCGCGTCGTTGTGCACACACGACTAAGACCGTCGTTCTTTCTTGTGCATATTTGTCACATATATACGCGGCTTGCCTACTGCACTTTTCTTATTTTCGCAACTTTCTACGAGAGAGAAAACCGAAGGGCCTTTTCTGTAATGCGGGAAAAAACTAGTGTCATGCCGTGTCTCTTTCTGTTACCGGCCCTACGCTTTGTGTCTCATTTGTAACCTCGTTTTTTTCGGTCTACTTATTCACCATGTCCATGAGTGCGGACGAACGTGTGTGCCTAAGTTCCCTCTAAAGCACAAACTGGATCCGGTGGTAGCTGAAACGGGGTGAGGGGATGACAATGGGAAAGTAACGTAATAATAATTAACTGGAGCATTTACAACAATTGAAAACACAGCATTTATTCAACCAATTTACATAAGTGGTTGCATGCTCGCTAACCACTCCTCGCGGGAAATGCGACATGCAGAGAAAACTATCGGGCACGACACGTCGTCTACGCGGAGACGTGTTTACACTTTCAGCGAGAGGGGGCGATACACGGGAGAAGCAATGTCCGAGGCGTAGACGCTGAGAGCGTGCGTTGCAGCACCGTACACACGTCGGTGAATTAGGAGAAACCTGAATTTAGGACATAAAGTTCGCACTTAGAGTAACAAAAAGCTATTTGCCGTCGTCGACCTCCCGATGATCCTTCTCTTTCTCTCTCTCCTTCTATCTCTATCTCTCGTCGCAAACGCGGACGTCCTCAGTAATGGCGTTGCTCTTCGCTCTCCCTCTCTCTCTCGCTCTCTTCCTGTTCTGGGTGAGTATTTCATACACGTTTCACATCGTTCCTAATATAAATCAAAATTTTTGTTGTTCAACATCTTTTTTGGGGAGATCAATTGTGGCAGGTGGATAGATCATTGGCTTCTCAGTGCTTATTGTACATTAAACAGTTTGGTTTCATATTTAAAGTCCCGATATTTGAATTCTACCTGTTTCCTAAGATAGACGACAAGACGCTTACTTGCTCATCATATTGAAATCATCGCACAAGAAACTAAAGCAACTACAAAGACGATTTCGACGCCGACTATATAGTTCAACGATAGCTGCAAAGTGTTCTTGTGTAGTAAACTGTGTTTTTGTGATCATTTTGAGTGCTTATAAAAATTATTCTATTTTAATTAATATTTATTTTGGCAATAACGATTACGTTAAAATTTTAGAGTTGATCATACTGCCATAATACTAGTTAACTGACATCGAACTATAATAATACCAGTTAACATAATAAAATAGGATTCGTAAGAAACGAATCAATAACATCCCAATAAATTATCTTAAACAAAGCCTGCCAATAATTTTATCCACATTTGTAAATATCTATACTTCTTCCTTACAATTAGGAATATTCCCAACTACTTGGAAAATTGCAAACGGTATTCCAATGCTTAAATGTCAACCGCCACGTGAAATGAGTCATTATAGACCGATTAGCATACTCTGCGCAACATCCAAAGATCTAGAACGCGTTGCATATAAGCAAATTTCCGGGCTTATCACCGAAAATAATATACTAGATAACTAGCAGTCGGGTTTTAGAAAACTACATGCACACAAACGGCTCTTTTAAAAATTTGCGATGATATTCGCCGAGCCGCCGATAACAAAGAAGTTATACTCTTGGTAGCGATAGACTTTTCTCGAGCCTTCGATTTGGTTAATATAACTTTATTATGCAGAAAAATGGAACACTTTGGTTTTTCTGATACTTCACTTAACTGGATTGCCTCTTTTTTATCTAATAGGAAACAATACGTAAGCTCAACCACATGTGAAAATTCCTCTATTATGACTTGTACGTCTGGGGTTCTGCAACCATTCAATGAATTTATTGATGAATGTAAAATGATTTTCCATGGAAAACATATCCTATGTCCTTTGAAACATAATATAGAACTATAAAATAATGTATATACAAAAACACGCTTTATCTTTATAAATTAGTATGATATGATATGATATGGTATGAAGTATAACATATATATATATATATATCTATATATATATATATATATATATACGTACGGATACACGTATACAGTGCGTAGAGAGCAAAAGAGAGATAGAGAGAGGAGAGAGAGAGAGAGAGAGAGAGAGAGAGAGAGAGAGAGAGAGAGAGAGAGTTTCGTTGCGTTATCGGTTCGATAGCAGTGACGAAGCCAGCTATCGGTCTCTGTCTTTTTTCGGATATTTGCACCGAGGCTTGCCCTCTCCATTTACTCGCCAACATTGTCTGCATGCTCAAGCTATAATATCTACATTGAGAGAAAGAAAACATTAGCATTATTTGTCTAACTATGCTAAGATGTTTCTCGAACTCGTCACGTCAGCATTCCGGAGGACTAAGGTAGTTTGATGTTGAGTTTTCTGCTATTGGAATGCACGTTTGATAATTTTGTTTTAACCGTTGATTAATGTGTTAAATTTATATATATATATATATATATATATATATATATATATATATATATATATATATATATATATACTGTTCAAAAAACATCAAAATGATCATATATCTTTATTTGGGAAAAAATTTGTTTGATAAAAAATATGAACTACTTCCTATTTGTTTAAATAATTCCGATTTATTGTCCTACCCTACTTTACAAAGAAAATTTTTCAGAGTTAGATTTTGCGGGTCAAAATATTATTTAATTATTATTGCTAATATTGTTACTATGGGAAGGTAGTGAAGGTTCCCAGTGCCAGGAATAATTAAAACTTCTTTTCTCTGTACTAATAATGCCGAGCATCATTACATGCTCATGCTTATGCTGTATAATATGCGTTCTATTATAATTTTTTGAACATATACACCTATTCATTCATAAAATAATATAATTTCGTTTTAATATCTGCGTAGTAAGAATCTTTATTTGCATAACCTTTGATTACTTATAAAATCTAGTAAATTTATTAATGATTTTTTATAATATAAAAAATCAAATAAAACTTAACTATATAGATACTATTAGATGTAAAAAAATTTACCCTGATGCATTTGATATAAACAGTGTTAACAAATTAAAATGTTAAAATTGTTTTTTAATTTTTCATGTATAATAACTTAAAAATTACATTTCCAAATATAAATATTACGTCTTTTTACATAAACTTTTTTCAATATAACTGTAAAAATACTTTTTCGTAAATAATTTTCTTAATAATATTGCGCATATTATATTTTTTGCAACCATATATATAATCTGTATCTTTAATGTTAATTCCTTCAAATTAGATTACTGTATATGTATATGGACGGCAAAGAGTTTTCGTATTATATAATAATCTTTGTAATTAACGTAAAAAATGATGTTACGATACAGAAAGCCTTTTTTTAGAAATTTGCGAAAAATTCAAATAAATAAAATACATAAACAAGTACATAACAATAGAATAAAAATTATTGATCATTTGTTCATCATTTGATGTTGTAAAATTATATATATATATATATATATATATATATATATATATATGTATATATATATATATTAGATATATATATATATATTAGATATATATATATATATATATTTTAGATATATAAGTTTAGCTATATAAGACTATATAATTAAAATAGTCTCAATATGGAAAGAATTATATAATAATAATAAAATCGTGGTATTACCATTTGTAAGAGAATTATCCGAAAGAATTAGAAGTGCATTTAGGAAACATAAGATTCAAGTTTACTTTAGAAACAATAATAATATTAGAAAGCTATTTAATAATTGTAAAGATAAGGATGAGAAATGTTTGAAAACAGGAGTAATATATTAAATAAATTGTAAAGATGATGACAAATATTATATTGGACAAACGGGAAAGTACCTAAAACAAAGAATATATGAACATGAATATAGCTTACGAAACATGAGTGGTACATCCGGGCTAACAGAACATAGTTTAAACTTGTTACATTCTTTCGACTTTGAAAATGTAAATATTTTAGAACATGGTATTAAGAATAAATATAAAAGAGAAACTCTTGAAAATATTCATATTTTGAAAAATCCCAATAATGTAAATTTAATGTTACGAGTCGAGTAAATTAGACAACACTTATCATTCCTTGTTAATATAGAATTTGTATTTCGCATTTAAATTAAAGAAAAAAAGGGGGCTCCTATAAATGTTATACTAATAAATTTAGAGTGGGGATAGGGTATATAAAGTAGGATGCTGGGTTTTCCAATTTAGTTTAGTTCCTGAGGATGAACCGTAGTGGTTCGAAACGTCAGACACTAAGGTAATTCTAAATTTAAGGTGGTGGGGAGTCAGGTAGTTCTTTATTAACAAAGAATATTACTTTTATTATTATTATTTTATTTATTATTTTATTTTTATTTTATTTTATTATTAATTTTATTTTATTTTTAATTTTTAATATAATTTATTGTAGTAATAAGTTTTATTTCAGATTCTATGGGGGTGAACATAAACAAGTTCAGTCTGACTGTCATTATTTGAGCTAATATATTATATTATAAAGACTGTAAGACCGATAAAAATATTTATTAATTTAATTCAGATCAGTCGAGATAAGTACAATTTTTAATTCTAATTTATCTATTTATCCTTAATGTTGATATTATTATTTATCTATATTATGTTCACTATTTATTAACAGTGGTGGTGTTATGATTCGTAAACGATCACTCTTGTTATGGATTAGAAAAGTTTTATTTGGTCGTATATCGTTGATTATTTTAAAATTTTAATGTTCTTCATATTCTTGTAATTTCTTTATTAGTTATTCATACCGAATACATTATTTTATGTTTTTCGTCCAGTTAAATTTATATCCCTAATATCAATATGATTTACCAACAATTTAAAAGTAATTAATATTATATGCTGTAAAAAAATTTTCAGTTATACCTTTGATCCAGTCATATGATTGGTTAAGGGTAAATATATTGATTATGTGTTTGATACCTTCTATTGATGCGTACAGTTCATGCTATTTTTTTTATTTGTATTTATTCATACTTATTTATTTTATTTCATACGTATAGTATTTTAAGTTTATGTTTCTATTATTTATTATTACTTATATTATTTAGCCAAATAATGATTAATATATGTTTATTTATTATCTATACACTTTAAAAGTATTGTATTTCTGTCTTATTTCTCCTTATGTATTGTGGTTAAATATACTGTCAACACCTAGTTGAATTGTAAAAAAAAAATCACAGAAAAGAGAAAGTCCATATAATCAGATATTGATAAGTATCGTTTGGGATTTTTATGTTATTTGAACTCACTATAGTTTTTATAATTGCAACAATCTGGAACATATCTCTGCTGAAGCAATGAAAAGAACGTTCCGAGCTAGATAAAAATCCGTACAAATGCACTCGAGAGCACGTACTTCAGATACATTTTTACCCATCAGTTGTCATTTATTCTCACATCATTCTTATTTCATTGGATTCTACAAAGCTTTCCAGTTAATTTGCACTAGTTTTTATAATTGCAACCATCTAGAACATATCTCTGCTGAAGCAATGAAAAGAACGTTCCATGCAAGATAAAAATACGTATAAATGATGCTGATGCACAAAGCACATGCTCTCGAGTGCATTTGTACGTATTTTTATCTAGCTCGGAACGTTCTTTTCATTGCTTTAGCAGAGATATGTTCTAGATTGCTGCAATTATAAAAACTACTAGCATCCTCCATCTCGGCTTTGCCTGAGATTCCAAGTGACCGATTTCTTTTAATATTAAAATTATAATATTTCTGGATATATATTTTTTGTAACAGTTAGATTTTGTGGTAACAAAATATATTGATTATCAGAATTACCAGTTTTAGAAATTGCAACATATTATATAATTGATAATGTGAAAAACAAAGTAGGGTAGGACAATAAATCAGAATTATTTAAACAAATAGGAAGTAGTTCATATTTTTTATCAAACAAATTTTTTCCCAAATAAAGATATATGATCATTTTGATGTTTTTTGAACAGTGTTGACTATACATGCATAATTGCAATTAATTAACACCGTATTGGAAAAGTCAAAATTCTATTTTTGGTTTGCTTTGATTGATAATTTTGAATAATTTGAACCTGAAAATTTTGATCCAAAAATAGCGATAAACTATTATGACTGCGATTTAAATACTCTGTTGAACAAAAAAGATGGACTCCCGATGCGTATTCCGGGGTCAAAATACGCAAGAAAAGACTTTTTTATTTGAAAAATTAATTATTGCAAATGGAAATAAAGATGTCTAGGGTGTTAGGACTATAAATTATTTTTTATAGTCACAAGATCATTGATTTATTTTATTCGTTAATTATTTGTATATCTAACTTTGCCAGAATTTTTCCGATCTAATTTCTTTTTCTCATTTTTTATATTTACACAAATATACTAAGTAAATAAAAATGCAACGCTACCTATATATATATTTAAGTATACCTTATAGTATACAATCAAGTATAATTAAATGTTTGAAATACATTACTCATTAATAGAAGACTCATTTATTATCGTGGTATTAATTTCTTTAGTAAATTTTAAACTGATACATATTACGAATGTGTGTGTATGTGGCTGTGTGTGGGTGTGTGATGTAAATATTGAATATGGCTAAATGTTGTTATACAGAATCATAAAGCATAAATATAATGATATATAAATGTAGGAATCTATGAAATAATAAGATAAAGAATATATAAAAGTAAGCAGGTCTTTATTACACGTCTGATCTATACAAGCTGCCAGTACGAACTGATCGCAGAGCGAGGCGGTGCACAGCTGCCGTGCGAAGCGCTCTCATATTACAATACTTACACATGTTAGCTTTACCTAGAAGTGCGTAGGGCTAACATTCATTTGTTCCAACAATAAATTCAAAAAATATTGAAATAATTGTAGAATTTTTTATATTAAAATGTAGTAACGTTAATTAACAATTATTCTTTATATATATATATATATATATATATATATATATATATATATATATATTGTGACGGGGAACATAAGCGCCGCGTACGCTTACTTTCCCACGTCCCTATGCTTTCTCTCCTGTCGTAGCCCTGTAAATATGTATATATATTTTTAAATGTAAAGATTAATAGATATCTGTTACAGGCCGACGCACGAATACACCGACGGAGAGGTAAGTGAGAGAGAGAGAGAGAGAGAGAGAGAGAGAGAGAGAGAGAGAGAGAGAGAGCGGGGAGTGAGGAGAGACGGCCACGCGCGCGAATTTTCGGGGGATAGTTAGGAAACAAGCTCCGACAGAGACGCACGATCGGGCCCTTTGATTTTTTTGAGACACGTCAAAACCACGGGTCGGTCTCGCAGGTAGTTTTGGCTTCGTGAGGTGCATTGTGTCATACGTGCGTGTGTTGTACCGCTCACGTGCGTGCCACCCAGGGACACCACTGCCACGCTCGACCGAACGAGCCTACCGTCCGGCTCCCGCCTGTGCGGAGTAACCGTCCCATCCTGGGGTCATCGACGAGCGGGGACGCCGCCTTCCCCGTCGAACGAGGGCAAACTGTCTCCGGTCCTGTGCTTGCCGCCGCCGCCTCCTGTCGCTAGCGGATTCTAAGAACACGTCAGCGCCCGACTGTAAGTGGCAGCCCGTTCTTCTCTCTCTCTCTCTCTCTCTCTCTCTCTCTCTCTCTCTCTCTCTCTCTCTCTCTCTCTCTCTCTCTCTCTCTCTTTCTTCCCTAACTCCTCACGCACCGTTGCCTCGGTGACCCTTGGCCTGCGCGCCTTCGCGCATATGTGTTGTACGTATGTTCTGCATTAAACCTACGTGAATTTTAATTACTCCGTTTTCTTATTTTGTTATTTTCGATAATCATTTAGTCTCCCTACCCCACGTGCAATACTGCATGCGATATTTCATCCCTCGCGAAACGCCCCTCTCCCTCGCCGAGAGAATTCGGGGCTAAGCCCAGCCGGGTACATCTTTTGCAACGGCCATGCCCGTCGTCCTCGTGCTCGAGGCGGACACGGGCACCGTTACAATATATATATATATATATATATATATATATATATATATATATATATATATATATAAAATAAGAATCATTAGAAACTAAATATAATACTTTGAATGTTTTACATAAGAATCAAAAAGAAAATTTTGTTTCTGAAAAGGTGCATATTAGTGAAAAGTGCATGATTTTTTAGGATATAATATCAGACGAAAAAATATTCTTTATTGTTATAATTTCCAATTAATAAATACATTAATCGGCTATATTATATTTTGTTTCTATGGGTATTTACTTTAATTTAAAATATTATTCATTTACATACATGCTTTTTTAATTAAACAATTGATTTATTCATTTCATTTAATGAATTTCAATAATGTCTTAATCGACAATTAATAATTTTTTTTTTTTTTTTAATTAAAGAAATTTCGTATCAACTAAATCACTTAATGCATATAAATTTATTTAAAAGTTGTTTATATTAAAGAAATATTTCGTTCTTTGGATTTGAAGAAATGTATTTATCTACAATTATCAAATTTTGTTTCAGTGTATTTAATCACAAAAAATGTTTTAGACAATAGTTGTATATCTTATCAAAATACATTTTCTTATACCATTCGTTTATTTTCCATAATCAAAATTTCTCAAAAATAATGTCTTCGAAGGTATTTGTATTTTGTATAAACGTATAGAATTGTTCAGAGAATCATGAAACCGAGCTTTTAAATTTGTCTGCGAAAATATAGTTTGTACCAAAAAAATTAATAGAACAAAATAATAAGTATTTTGATATGCTCTATGATTTTGCTTTTCATTTTTTACAACTTTTTTTATTTTCTAAAATAAATTTGAAAAGCACGATTTTTATAGAGTTTTCATGGATATACAGCTTTCGAAAAAAGTATCCAAATTTTCTTTAAAGCAAGCTATATATTTAAAAAATACAGCTGTCGAAAACCTAAAAGTTTGCCGACACCGATGTATTTGGACACCAAAATAATCTTGACTATGTTTATTACATATAAATTATACTTATTAACGAAGATATTGTATAATCAGGGCTAATAAGATCAAGTAATATAATGTAATATTTGCCATTAAAAAATTATAAAAACAGTACAATATAAATATAAAATGAAAGTAATATAACTAATAATAACTATAATTAAAAGAAATTTCTATGTTAACTAGCATACTATATCTATTAATCGATTATTTAGTAAAGTAAGAATGTATATATTAACGTATGTATATTTTAAATAATGTATCATGTTTTGTCGTTCCGTAATAACCGGTGAAATAAGAAGCGTACGGAATACAGTTAACTTAATAAATTATAATATAAATTTAATGTAAGAATCTGTCTCATTTTGTGACAGACGGAGCGCTCGACGCAGAAAGTGTGCTTGTAACTTATGATTTATTGTATTGTTTTAGTAGAATATATTTAACTGTTATTTTTTCATAGAAACATAACTGAGTTCCGTGATTTTTTCTCGATTTTACCAAAAGCTGCCTTTCCTTTCAAATTGAGGCCTACGATGGCTCGATGGCTAAAGCGAAGGACTAGTAACTTGGTGAAGAGAGTTCCAATCTCGGTCTGAGCCGATTGACAAAGCACCGCTGTAATAATTTACATGTGCTTTGTTTACAAACACATCGTAGTCCTCCATCGCTGATTAGCATCGGTATTTTGAAGAATAAATTGATCGACGTTAAATAGCATAAAAAAATCCTTTCACATCGATCCTGCCGCTACTACACAAGCTATTCCGAGGGAAAAGTGAAACGTTACTAATATTTATACAATATACTGATTAATATTTGATAAAGTTGGTTCTTTCAATATGACCCCGAAACTAAACGACAAAGCCAACAGTAGCTGTCCCCCGGAGCGCCAAGGTCAATGAAAGCGAGAATGAGCAAATCCAAAGTGGAAACCACATTTGCTTCTTCAACAGCAAAGGGTTGGTTCACAAATAGTTTTTACCATCTGGACAAACCGTAGATCAAGTACTAGAAAGACTACGAAAAAGGGTGCTCAGAGTGTGTCCAGAGATCGTGAAGACTTGGGTTCTGCACCACGGCAATGCAGAATTTTGAATTATATTTTTGAATTTTATCGTATTACTTAATTGTCTGACCACATATTGGCGATCTTAAAATATTTTTAAAAAATTTTTCCTGTAAGATTATAATAGAAAAATATGCTAAAATTTTAAGAATATTTATTTATAAATAAATTTTTATAGAAATTCTGATTTTGTTTATTTATTTGTAGAATGTATCTTAGTCGTTATTATAGCACTTAAAAGAGAAGCATCGCTGAAACATTTTTAGTAGAAAACACTATGTGTGTACATACAAATTGATTAAAATTGATTGTGATACTTACGTCTTCTTTTTGTTAAATAATTTCTTTTCAGTGATATTTTTTCATAACGTAACACTTTTATTTTTTAAAAATGCAAATTTTCATTCAGGTTTTGATCTTTATAAAGCAAATATTTTAATTAGTATGATATAAATAAGCTATTAATTTTAATTGAATATTAAATGTTAATATTTAGAACGATTATGAAAATACCGTGTGCCATGGAAATATAAGATTTGTAAATAGAAATTTTAATCGCTTTCGTATACATTTAATTTTAAATGAAATTAGTATATTGTAGATAAAATGTTTTTAATTTCAAAACTTTATAAATTTCTCAGCCTGTCCACTTATGAATTACAAAGTAGTTCAAAAGATTTTTCTTCCACATATTTTCCGTGCTAAAGCAGAAATAGTATATATCACATTGCAATAAAGGTTCCAGCAAAAAATTATACTTGTACTTCAGTATTCATTCGGGCTCAAAATAATTACGAAGGTGAGAGTAACTAAAATTTTAATGAACATTGAAAAAATCCTTTTCCATATCCTAATGTAGGTATATTTCCACCAAGCATAGTAATATTATCCAATGGATTGCGATATTTAATAACAGAATTTCCATATTTCTCCAGATGAAATTCAGTTTTACTAGCAAGCCAACCATACTAAAAAAACAATTTTATTTATTTTACGTACTAACAACGATTTAAAATTTTTCATATTAAAAAGTTTAATTAGAAATCTTGCCATCAAAAAAAATTAAATTATTTACAATTGAATTTTGTTTTTATGAATTATGAATTTTGCGGCTATGTACAAAGCGCTACAGAGCTCATATCTAGCAATACTATACATCATTTGAAAGGTCTTGACATAACGTACAAAACGACGGTATGCATGATTAGTTTGGATATTGCGTTCAAAAGTTATAGACGTGTAAAGATGGAGTTCACTAACGACGAAATTCGCGCTATTTTAATGTTTTTCTTTGTCAAAGCCAAATCCATTCGAGAAACGTTCCGTGAGATTAATGGTGTTTTGGGGGATGGCACGCTATCACTTCGAACAGCAGAGGAATGGTTTCGACGATTCAGAGCCGGTGAAAACGACATCACGAATAACGCATATCGTGACATCGCCCAGGAGATCGGAGTTAGTAACCAACCATTTTAAACCATCTGCAGAAGGCTGGATACAAAAAACAGCTTGATGTTTGGGTGCCATATGATTTGACGCAAAAAAACCTTCTGGACCGAATCAACGCCTGCGATGTGCCCGTTGAAACGGAACGAAATCGATTCATTTTCGAAGTGGATGGTGACTGGTGACGAAAAATGGATCACATACGACAATATCAAGCGAAAACGGTCGTGGTCCAAGGCCGGTGGACGGTCCCAAATAGTGGCCAAACCGGGATTGACGGCCAGGAAGGTTTTGCTGTGTGTTTCGTGGGATTGGAAGGGAATAATCCACTATGAGCTGCTCCCATATGACCAGAAGCTTCGTTTTACCATCGATGGTGAACAACTGGACCACTTGAAGTAGGCTATCGACCAGAAGCGTCCGTAGTTGGCCAACAGGAAGGGTATATTGTTCCACCAGGACAACGCCAGACCACACATTTCGTTGATGACTCTTCAGAAGCTACGGGAGTTCGGATGGGTGGTTATATCGCATCGACCATATAGCCCGGACATAGCGCCAAGTGATTACCACCTGTTCCTGTCCATGTCGAACGCCCTTGGTAGTGTAAAGTTGGACTCAAAAGAGGCTTGTGAAAAGTCGCTGTCCGAGTTCTTCGCATATAAGGAAAGGAGTTTCTACGAGAGGTATATATTATGAAGTTGCCGTCTAGATGGAATCAGATTATCGAACAAAACGGCACATATTTGAAGTAAATCTGACCACTGTAACACTTTTTATAAAGCATTGAATGAAGAGCAAAAAAGCGGAAGGGAGATATTTACCTAATATATTCCTGTAGATAATTTTTTTAACTATTGTTGCTCTCGTATAAAAAGGTGCTATTTCAGTATCCACTTCAAAAAGTTGCTATTTCGACCTTACCGCGAACTAAAGATTCTTTATATTTAATTTAAATTATTCTACCGTCCGAACACTTAACTTCCTCTAGAATTCGTCAAGAAACATTTGGACTTCTTATTCTACCTTCTGAACACAAAAGTACAATATTTCTCGGTAGAAGGCATATGTAATATATATATATATATATATATATATATATATATATATATATATATATATATATATATATATGAGGTGTGATCAAGAAGTAAGGTTAATTTTAAAATTTTATATTCTTTTTTATTGTTTATTTTATTTTTAGTTGGTTTTCGAGAGGACTAAAGGTTTAAAGTATTTTAAAATATTTGAAATGTTGACAGTGATATACGGTGAATTCATTCAAAAAAATGTTTACAAGTTGTACAAGCTCTTTAAGGAAGACCGACAAGATACCAATGTTGAATCCCACTCATAATTGCACATAAGAATCGCTCAGGATCTGTTAAACGATGCTAATGATTCATGCGGGTTTACACAATTTCTTTAATTAATCTTTTATTGCCCAGAAGAGTCTGGCAATAGCACGACACGCTTAAGTACTTCTACGGATTATCTATCGTCAAATTCTTTATATTATGAAGCCCAGATGAGCCTATGTCGAATAGAAACGACAGCCTTGCAAGGTGAAATACTTTTCGCGGGAAAAAGTTCTGGAGTATATCGTCTCTGGGAGTGCTACAGTGAGTATAGGCCGGATCCGGTATTTCTCTCATTTTATGAAGATAGCGTTGGAAGCGAACATGCTCAGATAAGAACTGAATGAAGTGATAATTAATCTCTCCATGCAAACTCTGGAACTATATCTTTATCTGATTAATCAGATGAGCCATCTATCGGCCGCACGGATGTGCTTCCTAACGTTTCTTCCATACAATTATTTTGACAGCTCTGGTCCATGTAGTTGCTTCTAAACTGTCGAAAATATTCTTCTCCTGGTGGATAATCCTTTTCTTTTCTATTTGGAGGTCAATAAGGATAATGAATGCAATAACCAGTATCGTTAAGTCAGAGAGCATAGGATAGGAGCTTGCAATCTTAAGTGTCCTATTGAATGCACAACCGCCATTATTTTTCTATATTTCTGGGCGTTAGGTGCATCAGTTCATCCTTCGCTTCGTATAACATGATGGATTCAGCTACTCTAATGAGCAGAGGCCATTTGCAGGGTGCCGGATCACTACTATTAATCATAACCTTGTTAAGCTACACTAAGTCTCTCTATTCGTCATCACAGTCCTATCTGACACTTCTTTTAGTTGGTCCTAGAAGGTTAACTTGCAATTAAAAGTTACTACTAGGTACCTAACGATCGATTTAGTATGACCGCCGTATCCAATTATGTATCGAACGCAGTTAGAATACGCTTCCTACTCTAGTGTCCTCAGCCATTGAACTCTTTGTCCTATTCCATCAAAATTATCTTCCATCCATTACTTCACGGGACGTATCACCTGATTGAATCATAACTATGCAGCATCTTAATCTCTAGTGATGAGGACAGCTACTACATAATCTGCGTATCCAACTAGAAAGATGTTTTCTGTCAACTGCACTCGGAAGATTTCATTATATGAAATATACAGGTGTAATACAGGCCCCTGAAAGACACCAATACGAAGCCTCTTCCTTCTTCGACCATCGGATGTCTCATAAACTATATAGCGGTCTCTCTGGTAGTTGCCCATTATTCAAGTATATAGGACGTCACCCCGAAATCTCCATCACCTTTACGACATTAGCCCACTCAACAGAGTCAGATAAACAGATCAAGAGTAATGATTACCTGTTTCTGTGCCGCTCATCGCATCTACATTTGCAAGGAGTGCATCTATAGTTGACCTGCTTTTCAAAATCTATACTGTCTGTCGGCTTAATCGTGGACAACAATTACGGCTACCTGAAGGCGTCGCATCAGTAGTCTCTCCACGAGTTTTTCAGCATTATCGTGTATGTACAAAGATTGATACAATGAGGGTGCCCTTGGAGTGTCTTTGCTCTTATGAATAAGTACATGTTTTGCCTCTTTCAGCTAGGATAAAATATGCCAGTCCTCAGACAGGAGATCTACAGTTACACAAGGAATTGTGTGTGCACATCGACCACTGTTTTCAGTTTTTTTCCTGGAATTCCATTGACTCATGAAGTACCCTTGTATTGAATGGAATACATAGCCTAAACGAGCTCCTCCACACGTCACTTTAGAACATTCCTTTTTTCTTTCCAGTGGTATTGTATCATATCTATCGGGATGGGTAGGAAACAGAGTAGCTACTATGTTTTGCATAGTGGTGAGGTCCAAGCTGCCCAAAACGTCAAACCATAACCTCTAGATCATTGAGACTTCATACGAGTACATATATTAAAATTCATACACAACGTATCTCATTATGAAGATGAAAGCAAAGAAATTAAGGACGGGTACTGGGATGTAGCCTTCACTTGACTAAGAAAATAAAGATTTTCGTCTTCTCAATCAGGACATCCCACCTGACTGGTGTTACGGATAACGCTACAGGTAGTACTAAGAGTGGAAGATATGTGCACGCATTAAAATGTTTATCATCGGTAATATCAGAAACTTCCGAGAGTCAATTATAATAACCATTTCAAAAAATAAGCAGTATTCTGGATAAAATGGCGGAAAAGACAAGAGTATAGAAAAATGTGAATCAGGTTATAAAAACTCGTATAAGGGATATAAATGAGTGCCAGCGATCATCAGTTCCTTGCTTTCGAAGTGACTGACGTCACAATATAAAACAGAATACGAAGGCAAATATGTTCATGATGGAATATTAAGTGAATAGCTACGGACAAATAGGAGATAACTTTGCTAAAATTGAAAAGTTTTCCTCATAAGAGACGACCACGCGAAAGGAACGCGAAAGGGATAAAGCTTTAACTAAGGCAACAACTAAATTCCTTCAACGCCTATGCGAAAGAAACATTTTGCGAAATTGTCAAATACGGAATAGAAGACAGACACACTGGTGGGCAACTAAAATTCATTTTACAATTGCTTCTTTGAAGCTGAAACGAAAGCCACAACGAGCCGGAAGTCCGAAGCTATATGAATCACTATTCTATAGACTATTAGTCTCCCAGACGACGCTTGAATTTGCGATTTATGATAGTAAGAAAAGATATTGGAAAAGACTACCGGACGAGATGGATACTGATGCTTGGGATAATGACTACAAAAGCATTAGTAACTCAAGAGTATACTATGGCACAAGTTGCACATACGATAAAAAGGATTGTTCATGAGATTTTTCTAAATCATCCAGACAAAACAGACAATACAGATGAGCAGACTAAGACTTATATTCCTTTTTTCATGCGAGAAGAGCTCCTTTAGGCAATTCATGCGCTGAATCAGAATAAGGTGATAGACCTCGATGGAGTTCCGAGAGAAGTAATCTGAGCTGTTACACGGATACGTCCTTCTTTTTCTGGAATTATTGAACGAGTGTTTGCCACGATCACATCACCCGGGATTTCCCGTACAGCGTCCTCGATTTTCTTAGTTTAGTCGCATACTCAGAAGCACTGTAGTTTGGGCTCATGTAAGCTCTGACATATGTAACACCAGTTACCCTTGCCCAGACACAGTTCTCCTCAATCATGCTCCGTACTATATTCGATGCGCCATTCCCACGAAACCAGACTGCGGACTTGCTCGATTTGCTAGCAAGCCAAGTCGGTAAACGTTTGTACTGCTTACTAATATTGAGCACGTTAGTGTCCATTTCCACCGCAATCTGTGGGAGCAGTGCGTCAGCTACACTACTTGCATTCATATTGAATTGAAGTATCTTCATTGTCATTGCGTGACTGTCTTTTTCTTCAGTTCTGTCAATGCTGCCCTGAACACTGCACAAGAGGACGAGCCTGGAAACTGTCCGTTGTCCTAGGTCTTATTACTATTGCAAAGGTAAAACTCCCCACGACTCGAGTCCCTATGGGAATGCCCCTCGAGATCGCATCGCCAGCAGCTGTTTCATCTCTCCGGTCCTTTACAATCTTTTCGTAGCTGACCGAAAACCAAGCACCGGTAACATCGCAAGACGCGTAACCTGCTTTTTATTAGACAATTAATCCATCTGATTTTGATACGCCCTTTCTTTAAGAGATCGATATCCTTTTTCGCATCGAATTCACAGATCGCCATTCTCTGTCCTCTACTATTAACGTCGAAGACGTGAAGCCGACGCTCTGCGACCCTTTTCGTTTTCTGATTTAACGCGTTCGCGATGTCCTCGTTGGTTGTGACACAGTCCAGGTCCAGGAATTCCAGTGTCACCATGGAGGTCAGTTCTTTCATATGTCCAGTCTGTCCAACAGCGTTTTGGAGAACCTGTCTAAAGTCCGTCTCGTTATCCCATCTGGCCAGCTGTAATGGTACCGCGCCGTCCTTCGTCTTTCTTATTGTCCTGATTTCTGTTTTATTCTGGCCAGGGTTCAACTTTTAACGTGTCCGTAAAACGTCCACGTACGTCTGCCTTTCAGCCGCCTTGATTATAATCGTTTCTCTCCTAACTTTAAAGTTAGGGCGATCAGATCCGCGACCTTGGTGTCTCGTTTGGATCCTTTGTATCATTTGTTCTTGTATTATTTTTTGGTTCATCTCGGTCCTTTTCTGTCTTTTGTGTTTAGAGATCACCGTCACCCAGGTTTCGGTCTGGGTCGTCCACTGTTGTGCGACCGCCTGTTCCGCAGTAGGGGTCTCACGATCTCTTTTGCGTTTTTGAGGAGTTGCCTCCTCACATTCACTCCGTCCCTTATCTTTTTTGGTTTGTTTGAGCAATCTTATTCTCTTTAGTTCATATTATCTGACTTCTACTGCTTCATTTATTTCATTGAGACCGTTTTTGATCGCTGGGCTGACATTTTTTGTATGCCAGTCCTTTCTATCATTTTATTCAGGACTCTGCTTATTATTTAAAATTATTCTTGCAATTTCCTTTCAGCAGCGTCCGAAGTTGCTGGCGATCTACTCACATCCACTCCTACATTTCCAGCCATACGTACACTGCTATCTGTCACAGGTTCTGGCACACGAGCCAGGTTGTCTACTGGCGTTCAAGGAAAGTTGGGAAACTCCATTGATTCTACTGAGTCGGTTGCAGGTGGCACCGTAGAGCATGCTATCTTTTTACCTTTCATTTTCACTAAATCAATTTTGTATTAAATGTGTTATATTTGTGATGATCAGGAGGATCACTTGTTCGACTTGACGGTTCAGCGTCCTGAATCTCTCCATTACTCAACTCCTAGAATCCGGTGGCCTCGGCTGCCCCCCGCCGCCGCGACTCGCAGAAGGGTCCCATCCGTACGCCATACGGTACTAGTACAAGAAGCGGGATTAGACGCCACTAGAAAAAGAACAAATTATTATTATTATTTTTTTTTTTGCGGAGTCTGTGAATGCTGTTTATGTATCTCCGATGGTCGTTAACAAGAATAGTCCTGAAAAACGACCACCGGAGTATGTGCGACTCGTCAGAAAACCCATGTCATTCCGCATTAAACACAAATCTCCGTGTTGCACCGACACAAGCACGGAACTGTTATATACATTACTTCAGCCTGGGCGGCAGTCCTTGCGTGGTCATTTCACGTTCATATCTTTCATTCCAGATTCTCATGCATACTCCATATTACATTCACGCTTCATAGACTTTCAATCGTCCAGACATCCATCTGCTTTTTTGTTCTGAAGCACATTCATAACGTATTTTGCGGTCAACCGCCAGCTGTCCGCGTCCGTCATCATAATTTGCGTCACGTTTTCTGGCGGGATCGCTCCTGTCCTCGTCTGTAACACTAGTCGTGGCTCAGTCCAATGTTCGCACACAAAAAATGTGTGCTCCGCATCGTCCCAAGCCCATCCGCAGTACTTGCATTCTGAAGAGGCGACCCTCTTCATCTTGCAGAGGTACTTACGGAACTATCCGTATCCGGACAGAAATTGGGTAAGGTAGAAGTCCACCTCTCCGTATTTCCTCTCTTTCCACGGGCCGATTTCGGGTATTAGTCTTTTCGTCCACCGTCCTCTTTCGTCCGTCGTCCACCGTCTCTGCCATGTCTCGATGGACTTCGTCCGTTCTTCAGTAACAGCGTCTTCCCTTCCAACGTTTGGGCTCCGCTCGTAAATTCACTTCCGTTCGGCCGCGAGCAGATCAATGGGAATGACCCCAGCAATCACGAAAACGGCGTTCTCAGACACGGTACGATACGCGCACACGATTCTTAACGCGCCCACCCTTTGTACGCTTTTCATGGCGTTCGCGCGTTTCCTGATATTCAATCGGCCCAAACCTCCGCCCCGGAAAGCAAAATCGAGTGGGTAACGCTCATCAGCAGTCTGCGAACGTTCTGTTTCGGTCCGTTTGTATTAGCCATCAGTCTACTTAGAGCCTTGGTCTTTTCTGCTGCCTTTGTCGCCGCGTTTCATAGGTGGGGCCAGAAGCTCAGCTTCGTATCCAAGGTAACGGCAAGGTACTTGACTTCGCTCTTGGTTTCCAGTCTTTCCGTCCCTAACGTCATCGGAACCACCGTCTGTATACGTCTGCGAGTCAGTAGCAACAACTCAGTCTTTTGCAACGCGAGCTGCAGTTCGTGATCTGTCATTCATTCGTTCACGCGTCTTATGACCTGATTCAGCTTTAACTGAATCAAGTGATAGTCGCGTGCAACTATCACGGCTGCCACATCGTCGACATAGGCAATGAGACGCGTCCGAGGGCATATCTAGTCTCAACAAACCGTCGTATTGTACGTTCCAGATGTCGGGGCCTAAAATGGAAGCCTGCGCTACCCCCGCTGTTCCATTCCACCACCACGCGTTTCCATTTCTTTCCGTCCAAAGTATCATACATGAGTCCTCGGTCTCGTAAGTAGTCCCGTATGATACGAAGGAGGTAGGAGTTAACCTTGAAAGTCAACTCCAACGCCCCCAGTATCTCTGTCCATTTTGCAGAGTTAAAGGCGTTACGAACGTCCAGGGTCACCAACAGAACCAGTGGTCTGGTTGCATGACAGCCCCTGTTCGCCGCGTGAAAGATGTTCGTCACGTCACCTATAGCTCCGATTGTCGACCGTCCTTTCCTAAATCCGTGTTGTTGTTCGGATAGGTCTCCGCCGTTTTTAATTGCCTGTGGCAGTCTTGGTCTCAGCAGTAGTTCCAACAGCTTCCCTGCCGTATTTAGTAGGCAGAGAGGTATAAAGAAGGCAAATAGAGGTTCCCCTTAGACTTACGGATGAGAACCAATCGAGCCTCCTTCCAGAGCCTGCTAAAAACTCCCTCCACCAGACACCCTTTGTATAAACCCAAAAGGATGTTCGGGCGACGCGAAGCGACCACCCGTAACACCTCACTAGATATGCCATCGAGAACCGGAGGCCTTGTTAGGCTTCAACACATTCGAAACTCTAAGGAGCTCTTCCTGCGTCAAGAGAGGGATCTCTATATCTGTCATTTCATTTATCGCGTCCGTTCTGTTGGGATGGGTTGGGAAAAGTCTCTCAACTATCCGCTCCATCACTTTCGCGTCTCGTAGTTCCGGCGGACCCCGACCTGCCACGGCGCATGTCACAATTTTATAACCGTTGCCCCAGGGATCCGAGTCCACCTCGTCGATTAGTTTTGTCCAACACCGTTTCTTACTGTCCTTGATCGCGTATCTCAGTCGCTGTCTGGCACGACTATACTCCGTAGAGTATAGTCGACTTCGGGCTCGTTGAGCTTTCCGTCTCAACTTCAAACAATTGCTTCTGAGATCCGTGATCTCGGCTGTCCACCAGTATGTTTGTCGTCTGTTTCGTATTTTCCGTTTCCTGGGCATGGTGGCATCGCATAGGCGCTGGAGAAAGCCAGTTGTTGCCGCCGCTAACGCCTTCAACCTGTCCCGGTTCGTCAACTCTTGAGGCACCTCTCGTAAGGGAGGTTCTGCATTTTGCAGATATCTTTCGAGTTCGTCTATGTCTAGGCGTTTGGGGTTCCACCCCGTAGATCTTGTGCTCCGTCTCCTCGTCTGTCTCGTCGCGTCTGTCAGTTTGAAGGCAATGTACTAGTGATCACTGGCCGTATAGTCCTGGATCACCCGCCACGCCCTTATCCTAGTCAGAATTCTGTCCGAGGTCAGAGTCACGTCTGGTATAGAGATACCATACCCCAGTCGTCTGTACGTCGGTATCGTTCCTTCGTTAACTACTGTCAGGTCCAGCCTTGCGGCCATCTCCAGCAGCAGTTTTCCCCGTCTGTTGGTCAAGGGCATTCCCCACTCAATCGCCCGCGCGTTAAAGTCGCCCGCCACGATCACGTTACCGGGGATTTCCCGCACCGCGTCCTAGATTTTTCCAAGTTTAGCCGCGTACTCGGAGGCACTGCTGTTTGGGCTTAGGTGAACACTGACATAGGTTATGTCAGCGATCGTCACCCAGACACAGTCCTCCTCAGTCCCGCTGCGTACGATATTCGACGCGCCCTTTCCACGTAACCAAACTGCGGACTTGCCCGAGCTGCTTGCGAGCCAAGTCGGTAATCGTCTGTCTTTGTATTGCTCACTAATAATCAGCACGTCGATGTTCAGTTCCACCGCAATCTGCGGGAGCAGTGCTTCCGCCACGCTACTCCCGTTCATATTGCATTGGAGTATCGTCATCGTCATTGTGTGACTGTCTTTGTCTTCTGTTGTGTTAGTGCTATCCTGAACGCGGCACACGAGGACAAGCCGGGTGAGTGGCTCCTGTCTCGGATATTATCCCCAGTGCAGAGGAAACACTCCCCACGACACTTGCAGTCCCTATGGGAATGACCCTCAAGGCCGCATAGCCAGCAGCAGCTTCGTCTGTCCAGTCCTTTACAGTCTTTCCGTACATGACCGAACCCGAGGAATCTATAGCATTGCGAGACGCATATCCTTGCTCTTATTCTTGATATAACCCACCCGATTTTAATACGCCCTTTCCTTAAGAAGTCGGTAGCCTCTTTTACGTCAAAATCGCAGACCATTATTATTATTATTGTTGTTGTTGTTGTTGTTGTTGTTGTTGTTGTTGTTGTTGTTGTTGTTGTTGTTGTTGTTGTTGTTGTTATTATTATTATTATCATATTACCACCTCACACAGCTCTTATCGGGGCACGGTCGGTTTCGATCCTATCTCCACAAGATGGGGAAAGTACCGGATCCGAGCTGTGCCCACTGTTTGCCTCGAAAGAGAGTACCTCTGGAGAGACATAGGACCACGTGGGCCTGACAATATCGTCCGGCTGATGCTGGAGAGTCATGAGAAGTGGTCCAGGATTTGCAATTTCTGCAAAGCCATCCTGGACCACAAAAGAAGAATTGAAGAACTCGTGTAAGCCCGCAAGGGCGAATAGGATGGCGCAGCTCAGAAGTAATGTCCTTATAGACGGTTCCTGGGCTGCACTTACGCCATCGTGAGGAGGTTTACTCGGTGCACGCCTGCCGACCCCGACTCGCAGCTCTTTTCAGAGCTGTGGGAAGCAGTCGAGGGGAATGCACTGAGGGGGTAGTTCTTTAGTGGGTATGCCCTCACAGGTGAGTCCTACATACCTACATAGGATTTTTCTCCTCCTTCTAAAAAAAAAAAAAATTATTATTATTATTATATTATAAATCAACTCCAAAATGTGAGAAAATCAAAATTTAAAGTTGGACACAATTCATAAATAAGTAAGATAAAATTAATTCAGCAACTTACCGCATTCAAGATTATTATGATAAACCCGTCTAATGGTTTTCAATTATCCTAAAATTTATTTAGTAGAGGAAGTTCTGAAGAAAAATGACAATGTTAAATGATTAGGTTTCAATAGCATGCATAATAGTGGGATAGTTAATAATGAAATATACTGAATCTGATCTATGTGAAAAAAGGTGAATATAAGCATAGACATTAAATTAAATAAGAAACCATTTGTATTAAGTTTGTAATATTATTTATTCATGAATTATATATTGGGTATACAAGTAAGTTTCCAGCTTTGGTCAAAAGATGGTGTCGCCAGTGGATCCCAGGCAGAAGTGTCAGACCTCATGTGTTATATTTGTAGATTGTGTATCTGTCAATAACTTTTTAGCATTTCATATGAGCATTCCTTTCCATGTCATTCATTTTACCGAGAAAAATCATGGCAAGTTTCCAACGAAATAAACGTCATATGAAGCATTTTTAGCTGCGTTTTGGAGGTTTACTACTCGTCAAGGTCTCTGTAAAGTAATTTACAGTGATAATGGCAAAAACTTTCTGGGTAGTGAAGCTGAAATTCAGCGTCTCTTTACGAAAACTTTTACTTCAAGATAAATAATTACGTCTCCTCTGGCCCAAGCTCAGGTGGAATGGCATTTTATTCCTCCCGGAGCCTCTAATTTTGATGATATTTAAGAAGCTAATGTTAAGTCTTTCAAAAGACATTTGTACAGCCTTATAGGTGAATCAAAAGTTTCGTTCGAGTTATTTTCAACTCTCTTGGCTGATATTGAGGCGTATTTGACTTCTAGATCACTCAGAGCACTTAGTTCAGATCTTCCAGGTGTGAGTACGATCACTCCAGGTCATTTTTTCATTGGTGGCCCACTTGTAACACTGCCTGAGCCATGAGCCATTTGTTGAAATTGATGAATCTTAAATTTTCTGCTCTAAATGGAGGTTCACGCAGCTGATGAGAAATCATTTTTGGCAAAGGAGGCAAAAGGAATACCTTGGTCAGTTACAACAGAGAAGCTATCTGCTTAAACCCAATTATAGCTTTCAAATTGTTGATTTGGTTCTATTCAAAGATAACTTGCTTCTTCCATCAAATTAGTACATATTAGGTTGTCAAATATCTCCCTTCCGTTTTTTTGCTCTTCATTCAATGCTTTATAAAAAGTGTTACAGTGACCGAATATACTTCAAATATGTGCCGTTTTGTTCGATAATCTGATTCCATCTAGACGGCAACTTCATAATATATACCTCTCGTAGAAACTCCTTTCTTTATATGCGAAGAACTCGGACAGCCACTTTTCACAAGCCTCTTTTGAGTCCAACTTTACACTACCAAGGACGTTCGCCATGGACAGGAACAGGTGGTAATCACTTGGCGCTATGTCCGGGCTATAAGGTCGATGCGATGAAACCACCCATCCGAACTCCCGTAGCTTCTGAAGAGTCATCAACAAAATGTGTGGTCTGGCGTTGTCCTGGTGGAACAATATACCCTTCCTGTTGGCCAACTACGGACGCTTCTGGGCGATAGCCTGCTTCAAGCGGTCCAGTTGTTCACCATCGATGGTAAAACGAAGCTTTTGGCCATATGGGAGCAGCTCATAGTGGATTATTCCCTTCCAATCCCACGAAATACACAGCAAAACCTTCCTGGCCGTCAATCCCGGTTTGGCCACTATTTGGGACCATCTACCGGCCTTGAACCACGATCGTTTTCGCTTGATATTGTCGTATGTCATCCATTTTTCGTCACCAGTCACCATCCACTTCGAAAATGAATCGATTTCGTTCCGTTTCAACAGGCACATCGCAGGCGTTGATACGGTCCAAAAGGTTTTTTTTTGCGTCAAATCATATGGCACCCAAACATCAAGCTGTTTTTTGTATCCAGCCTTCTGCAGATGGTTTAAAATGGTTGGTTACTAACTCCGATCTCCTGATGTCGTTATTCGTGATGTCGTTTTCACCGGCTCTGAATCGTCGAAACCATTCCTCTGCTGTTCGAAGTGATAGCGTGCCATCCCCCAAAACACCATTAATCTCACGGAACGTTTCTCGAATGGATTTGGCTTTGACGAAGAAAAACATTAAAATAGAGCGAATTTCATCGTTAGTGAACTCCAGATTTACACATCTATAACTTTTAAACGCAATATCCAAACGAATCATGCATAGCTTCGTTTTGTACGTTATATCAAGACCTTTCAAATTATGTATAGTATTGCCAGCTAAAATAAAATTCCAGTAAAATTCCAAAAGATAAATTCCAATCCCACGAAACACACAGCAAAACTTTAATTTTTACCATGAGTGATATAATTCTTACTTTGAACTTCTTCAATTGCGAAGATAAAGATTCAAAAATTCTCGGGAAATAAAAAATCTTTCAATTTATTTATTTAATCTAATTCATGAAATATGTTATTGTCAAATTCATTATTTTTATTATTTTCGTCACGCTTATTATTATTAATATTTGTACTTTTGTGATATATATATGTTTTTAGTCTTCATTTTAACTACTGATCAATGATCTGATTAGGGTAATTGTTTATTGATAAAAATTCTTTTACTTGTTCTTTATTAATATTTCTGGAAATGATGCAACTTTATCTACTAAACGATATATCATTGCTTTCTTTTGTTGAAGTGGATGCAAAAATTGAAATTTAAAAATTTAGCACTGAAAATTGCTTTACCATACCAATCAAATTCTAACATAGTATTTTGTTAAATTATGACAAGTTCCAAATAAATTATTTTTATAAGTTTGAAATTTTTAAGAGTTTGGAAGAGTGACTGCAAAATCCCTTCAGCTCATTTAGTGTGAAGAAGGAAGGAATTTTTCTCTCGTCCTTGGATTGAAATCTTTGAGCGTTGACTCAAATCAAGGTTAGTGCTTTATTTCACGTCGCAGTATGTAGTCCACGCGATAGTTTATTTTTTTCATTCAATATTAAAAACCAAAAGTCCGTATACGCGTGCGAGGGAGAGAGTGTTGTATGTCTCATACAGATATAAGAGAAAAAACAAAGTCAACGAAATACTCATTAAATAGATCGCGATACACATATATATTCTGCGGGGGAAGTACCTCTCGAATCATCCGTAAGGTGACGCTTCAATACTTTGTTCGCTTCACCACTCTTACTGTATACGATTCCCTCGCACTCCTTTGCGTGTAGATAGCGAGCGTTAGTCGATCGCGGGTGTTGATAGGTGGGAATAGTATTTAACAATTGCAAAAATTATTTATAATTAATAAAATAATTTTATATGTAATAAAATTATTTTAATATGAAAATAATATAACAAAATATATAAATATATTTTCTTTTGTTTCCCGTTATAATCAATTGTCAGTTCCCTCATTTTAAAATTTTCCTTATTTAGGTCATTTTTATAGAAAAAAAAGGAATATAAGAAAAAAGAGGCAAGTTTGTGAAATATCTCGGAGGATCCTACGATCCAAAAAGGTTAATTACAAAGTAACCTATCCTTTTGAGGAATGCTCTTCCTCTGTTAACGAGAATTTAAATCCAGATGGATATCTGAGATTAAATAATTGATCTCAGGGACGTCTCACTTAGGTGCCCAAATACCCTGTTCAATACTTAATATAATATTTGACATTAAAGGCACAACATGAAATAAAACTAATATGGAATCTTTTAGAACAATAATATCTTTAAGTTTTTAAATTAATTATTGACTATTAGTAATGTGCGATTTTTGCATCAGAATAAATTTTCGAATAATATTAGATATGAATTTTGAAATAAAATAAATAGGTATATTAACACTTGAGATAATTGATCTTAAAATATCTCAATTTGGTAATTTTTTAAATGGATTTTTTTGAATTTTTTGATTAAAATAATTATTGTTCTATTCATTCATTATTGTTTGGAAATTTTTTTGTAATTTATTAATAGGGTTGAATTTAATAGGCATATATGCTTATTTGTCTTGTATAAATTTATCATATCATTTTTATATCATTCCAAATTAATGTACATAAATGAAACTTGTGATCTCTTCTGTCAAATATTTTTTAAATAAAAATATTATTTATGAAATTTTTTGCGATGTTTTGGTCCGATTAACGCAACCTTTATCAAGCACTATAAATAAATTAAACTACGTTATAAATTATAAAAAACAAACCCGTTTTATAGTTTAAAAAATATAAAAAAAATTAAATTTTTTAAATAATATTAATAGATAACAGAGATCATAAATTTTATTTAATTACATTGTAACGCTAACTTTCGTATCTTCTTCTGTTTATTAGACTTTCTCTTATTTTATTTAAATTATGGCTTATGATTAGCGTTCTTTTGATCAGAGAGGTATGTATCATGATTTGTGAATGGAATTATCAAGAATAACTCTTAACTCTCTTGTTTTTTTTTGTTTTTTAAGAAAAATAACATAGATATAGTTTTTTTTATATTGTTTAACGTCACTCTATTTATGCTTCCAAATACTGATACTAATCAGCGACGAAGGTCTACGATGTGTCTTTGGAAAAAAAGTACATATCTCGGATCAACTAGTTACTAGTCCTTCGTTTTAGCGATTGAGTTATCGCACGCGTCAGATATATTCTTAAAATAATATTACAAAAGAAATAAAACAATAAAATATCATAAATCGTTGGGATCTCACTGTAGATTCTCTCAAACACACATAATAAACTGAAAATAAATTATTAATTCACGCAATTTTAATTTCTGCCTCTGTGTGTGTGTGTGTGTGTGTGTGTGTGTGTGTGTGTGTGTGTGTGTGTGTGTGTGTGTGTGTGTGTGTGTGTGTGTGTGTTACATCGCGAATTTTTACATGCTCAACAGTTTGTCTGTTATTAATTCGGTTGGACTATTATAATTATTTAATTCGGAGAAAAGGAGCGCCATTTCTCTGAATTAATTTAGTATCTCTGAAGTTAAATTGCTTTATTTCTTATTCTGTTCTATTTCGTTTGTCTTATTCTTTTTTAGATGAATAACAACTACTTTTTGAGAGCCCGTTTTTCTGAGCGCATAATTTTATAACTCTTTCTTACGAGTAAAGGTGCTTTCTTTTGTTTCGTAGAAGAGTTTTGCCAGGAAATAATGGATCGGTCGGTCGAAAAGTGTCGATTATTTTTATTACTTCAGAGATATCCTTCCTAAGCGAGTGCCGGAAATGAATCACGCATTTGGAAAAAATTAACGCACTTTTATATAATGTCCAATATGCGCTTACTAATTGAAACAAATAATTTACCTGCTGTAACTCACGTTACATCTTTACACGTTATAACATTAATGTGGGAAATGGAAAACGGGCACAAGGCAGCAATAAGGAAAAAACACTATATAAACTATATAGAAAAGCTATATTTATTTGCTCGTCCCGAAATCACGTTGATCTTCACTCGTTCGCAGCTAGTCTAATTCTGCCTCTACCTCTCACCTAGGCTTACTCATTAGTTCGGGATGCATATGTTCCGCCCCTGTCATTCTAGAACAATCGCATCCAACCAATCCGTGGGTTTCCCCAATATTAGCGATGCAGGTACCAACCTGCCCACTTTTTCCCACCTGCTCTGTCCATAATCGCAGCTATACCTACGCACCCACATTAATTTGTAAAACAAAGAAGCTATCATCAGTAACGTCTAATGGTATAATATTATTTTTATATTGATTTTTACCTTACGTAACCGTTATGTTACCTTTGTCAGTTGAAGTAAAAAAAATATCATTCTCTTAACAAAATTGTTTTGTTTGAATGACTTTGCTTTTACTTTTCTCATCTGCTTGATTAATATGTTTATTATTGTTCAAAAGTTTATAAAAGGTATTAATAGTTTTAGTCTTGATATAATTTTTATTGTCGTTATTAAAGTTTTTAAATTGAATGAAATTTTCTACGTTTTTATTCTCTTTTTAATAAATGATTGTACTGCAACAAAAAAAAATAACGATTCACAAATTAATTACTCGCGCTGGCATTTTATTTTATATTCTGTCTATTAATTAATTGGCTTATCTAAATTTCTAAGAATTCAGACGGCCTTGACCCAGTAATTTCTCGCTTTATTTACTATGTTTACTTAAACGGTTTATATAAGCGGCCCGTCTATTTACACGGAGTTTCTTCCGCAATATCGGAATAAATCTTTATTCTCTCTTTTATATCACGCTAAGGTGCGCCTTAGCTGGTGATATATAAGAGTTCAGTGTTTTACTCAGGAATAAGCATTTATTTTTCCTTAGTAAGACCCCGTTTTCCTTTTGATTTATTTACAGCATTTAATTCTTATATTTATAATATTAGTCGATCAATCGTTATGATGACTTGCAGATTTTCGGTCGCCGGTCGGTCTGGCATTAATCCAAGGTGCGACTTGTGATTAATAGCCGTCTGGTAGTTTAATTCGACGAAAAGGAGCGCCTTTTCCCTAAATTAAATTAGGTCGATTTTAATTTTGTCTCCCAGCAGCTTTTCTGGATTATTTCCTATGTGAAAAAAAAATTACTTTTTCAGAAGTCGGGAGCGCCCGTTCTTCTGAGTCAGTAATTTTTTAACTCTTTTCTTACGAGTAAAGGGGTTTTTCCTTTGGCCTCGTGAAAGCGTTTTTTTCACTCAGGAAAATACAGAATTTTACCGGTCGGTAGATGACAGTTCTCTTCGTCACTCAGGAGGTATCCTTCCTCGACGAGTGCCGAAAATGAACCGTGCTCTTTGCAAAATTTAGCGTACTTTTACACATGGAAAAAGTACGTTAACAAAAATCTGATTGGTTATTATTTATTTTAAAATACGGTAATATTGTTCTTATTGATTAAATTACTTTATTCTACCTATTCTACTCTATGTTGTGTTTGTTTGTTTATTTATAGCAATCATTTCGTGTATATATCTGACTGTTATTATAATCTTAAAATGATAATAGTTCTTGTCACGATAATATCTTAATTTATACTACTCTTTTTTCCGTTACAATCTTATTTTAAAAATAATAGTCAGCGACAAAAGTATAAAAATCATATATCATACTTCTAAATGAATATGCATTATTACCATGGTTATTAAATATTACTGAAAAAGTCTATACATGCAATACAGATTTTACTATGTATATAGTAAATATTATAAATAATATTGTAACGTTTTTATCATGTTAAATCAAAACAAAGGCATAACTTTTTAATGTTTATGAAAATAAGTCTTTAACTAAGAACATATTTTAAGAACAATATATCAGTAAAACGTCTTGAGATATATATTTCTGTTTTGAGAAAAGTGATTATAAATATTTCGGTATGTAGTGTATTTACAAGAGATCATTTGAATGATATTCTTAAAATACTTAACAATTATTAGATGAGGTGTTGTGAAGGACTATAAAGTCATGATGTATTTTCATTGTAAAAAGAGTAAATAACAGTTAAAGAAAAGTCAAAGTTAGAACAAAATGATTATGATTCATTAATTTTGATTAAATTGAATGATTGTACAATTATTTTTTACGACTTGAGTGTTGCTACTAAAATTAATGTAATTGCTAAAAAAATATATGGAATTCTCTTTAATAAGCCTATAACGTTCCTATCCCCCTCGGGATAGCATACGCGGTATATTTCCAGGGTATGTTTGAGAGGGGAGGAAGTATTTCGGGATAGGACGGCGGATCAGGAAAATAATTTTAACTACAGAGTTTATTTTGTTAGAAAAAATATAAAATAAATTTATTTAATGAGTTTACTCCAAACTGACACGGTTCTGTAACAAAAAAACTAGAACAAAATAAATACTTAATAGACTTAGTATAAAACTTAGTAAACTAGATTTATAAACTTATAATAATACGATTTATTTAACCGCACGCTAGTTTCCGTGAAATTAAATTAATCCGGCGCTATTTTCCGCACGAATTATCGGTGTTATTTTCCACGCGGAGAATTATTAAAGTACGACAGGTGGAATTTAATATAGGATTATTCTAAGGTAATGCTTAACTCCTCTGGTCTTTTGAGGAGCGCCTCGCAACCAGGATCGCATTCTCTCAGGGATGGGTAAAATTATTTGCCGTCTGTTTTTTGAGGAGCGTCTCGCAACAGAGATCAAGCTAATAATTTCGGACAATAAAATAACGGTAAAGGATAAGAGAACGGCTGGTCTTTTGAGGAGCACCTCGCAACCAGGATCACGTTCACTTATGGATAGGTAAAACTTTTAGTCGTCTGTCTTTTGAGGAGCGCCTCGCAACAGAGATAAACTACTAGTTTTCGGGCAGGATTTAATGTCGGGATAATTTCGAGCTCTGGATGAGTTTTTAGCTCCGGAGAGAGTTCGTCTGACTCGACTTCGGGGCAGTCGGTTCACCAGGCGAACTCTCGATTTTGCCTTTTGCAGGCCCTTTATAGTAAAATAATCGAGTATTTTCGTCGCTGCTCGTTCAATTTCGGACGAGCCGCCGAATTATAATAATAATATAATAAATAATAATAATCATAATGATTATTACTTATAATGTATTAATTATATTTGCAGCCGGTGTGCTGCGTACAGTAATTGTATATACGTATAATGGTGTATACGCACATATACATGTATAAATATATATATCTATATATATTACGTACAAATAATATTTTACTTTAATTATTTTAATTAAATACAGCGGGTTAATTTCCTTTTTCCAACACCCGTTGTATATATTTGAATGCGCGCGCCAGTATAAGGTTTATGCGTTCGCCTACTGCAGTATTCGCTACTGGCGCGCGCCGTTCGATGAGAGTGTACAGTAGTGTATGTGCGGCGTGTATTAGAGAGGGATAGCGGCCGCTGGCCTAATACATTTGACGGGGCTCTCTCTTGCCGCGCGCAATGTACCCCTTCTATCGTATGCTTCTGGCTTAAGCTTAGCAGTAGAGAGAGAGAGAGAGAGAGAGAGAGAGAGAGAGAGAGAGAGAGAGACTATGTATTGCGTTCTCTCTCTACTGTTCGGTTTTCGGCAGTTGCGTCGACTATCTTCTCCAGTAGTCGTCGCAACCTTTGTCCGCTTTCGGTATGTTTACCGCGTGTTATATAATATAATATATTAATTTAATTTCGTGGTCGTTAAATTAATTTTCGTGTATTTCGATTTGACTTTTTATTCTTTTCACGTGTGTGACGGAAATAAATTATTATGATTTAATGTATTTAGTGTCTTCGCGATATATTTGTCTAGTAAATTTATATACCGGTCGCAATGAATTTGCGCGGCCATGTTTTTGGCCGTCGCAAGCTAATCTATGGGTCTGTTTAATGATTAAACCTATGGTTATTATTTTACATCTTAAATCTGAAAATCGGACAAAAATAAATAAATAAATAAATAATGCGCATGAATTTTTTAGTACTTTAAACTATGCAAAGACTTTGAATTCAGAATAAACATTTATGACAAAAATAATAACGTAATATTAATATAGAATATAGTATTAATATAGTACATAATGTTTATTAATTAAATCAATTTTATTTTATTCTACAGAACACGTGTAAGTAAATAAATTATTATGAAAAACATTTTTTTTCTTGCTTTCTGTTCCGCAAATTTTCTTATCATTATTTTAAAGTCCATTGAAATGACCAATTCTCTCTTAATACCTAATATTCCTAATTTAGACAAGCGCTCATGTACATTGTAGAATGATAAATATTTTTTATTCGTTTCAATACTGAAAATGATCTTTCAGATTCACAGTTTTCAATAGGTATAGTTAAAAGTAGCTATTAAATATTAAAAGTACCTATACGCTATGTATATGTTTGGAAAAACATCAATCATTTTATGTTCAACTAACCAGTTCAATACTTTTAACAGTAACAATTTATTTGTAATTTTATCAATGCTTCGATCAATACTATTAGAAAAAAATCCTTATGCTGTAATTTAAGTAACGGTATAAAATGCTCTAATTCACAAGTTAAATTTCCTTGCAAATGTTTGGAGTATACTTCTATTAAACTATTTGCTTTAGCTTTCATTATATCAATATTAATATATATAATAGTAGATCGGTTAAAAACATAAGTAGATTAATTATGTAGCTGTAGGCTTTGCTGCGTTTATTTAATTCAGTTACTAATTTATAAATAATAACATAAAATGTTTCTATTTTGAATTTCTCTGATCCTTTAACCGATTCAACTTCAGTTTGAGAATCATGCAATTTTTTGTTATTATTCTCTTGGCGAATCCAAGGTAATCTTGATTGACAAAGTGACTCAGATTTTTAGTTTCATTTTCAAAATTAGAAAATTGATTTCATAAATATTGTAGAAAATTTATTAAGGAGATCGGCATGTCATTAGCTGTACTTAAATCTACCTCTACATTTTGTAAAAATTTATTGGTAACATTAAAACGACTAAAAATTTTATTCCAAAATACCGCCATAACTACATTTTCAAACTTTGGAAGACTGCTATGCAAGGATGCAGCTTCGTGTCTAGTATCAGACTTTTAATTTTCATCTTTGAGAATTGCATCAAAGGCTACGAGAATACCATTGTAATATTTGACAAAATCATTTGTAGCATCTGCTTTACAAGACCAGCGAGTCTTCGATAAATTTGTGAGCTTCGATTTTTTGCTCTCCTAAAACATTTCACCGAATAATCGAGGCATTAAAAAACGCATAAAAGCGTTGCATTAAGCCGAAGAAATTGATTGCGTTGACACATTCAAAAACTGAGCATTCTCCTACTAAATTTAAAGAGTGTCCAACACACTTTATATAAAAAATTAATGAATTTTTTTCTCTCAAATTAATCGTAAAGAAATCGAAATACAGTATGTAAAGTCTAATCTACAATTAGCTGAGATTTTTACGAAACCGTTGGCAAAACAACAATTTTGTTTCTTGCACGGACGGTTAGGTATTTCAGATATTTCAAATTAAGTGTGAGTCTTGAATTTCGAGGCAAATTCTAAATAGATAATTTGAAATGCCGGGGAATCCCCCATATTTAAAATAAGCTTGTTGGAGTCGCAGACTCGTCAATTATATTGCATGTGCAATATTGTATACTTGTATGAGAGCGTGGTGTATAGGTACTGAAAGCGGACGAGTGTGCGCCTGTATATGTAACAGTACATCGATCAAGTATGTTCTTGTATGAGAAAAGTTGTGTCTCCGAGGTATTGTAATCCCCTCAGCAGAAGGCTAATCTTGCTTCTTCTTTCGACGTTCTATAGAACGGTTGCAAACTAATGCTTAGTGGGTAGCCGATTTATAATATATTTTCTGTGTATTTATACTTTTGTATCAAATAAAGTTATTTTTATTATCTACCTGCTGAGTTTACTTTCATATATATATATATATATATATATATATATATATATATATATATATACTACTTAATCTATCAAATGTTTTATCATATTTTCTCTTGAAATTACTTTTAATGACAGATTACTATTTTTAATTTGCATAAAAGGCAAATTTCCACTTATATATAATTTAAAAATTATTTCTAAAAATTCTGGAATTAGAGTATTAATATAGAGTAGCTTGGACTCAGGCAATAAGTGCATCTAATTTATGAATGACCCAAGTTGGATTTCTGTCAACCGATTTTTTCGGAATCTTTTTACAAAATAGTGTTTTCCTATACCTTTGAAGGTAACAATTGAACTCTTAAGCAAAAAAAAATTATATCATCTGTTCCAATAAATACATAATATCTTGTTATATATATTTGTTATCTTTAATTCACTCATTATAAACTATAAATCATATTTATTTATATTTTTGCTTATTTAAAACTCTTTTATGTATTTACAAAATTCAAAATTATTTATCAATGAAGCCTCATATATTGCGATTACGGTATAGATTGTAAAATTTTTCATGCAAAAATTAATTATTAAAAAAACAGTATAATCCTTGTATGAACGGGCCTGGCAAGTTCATACCTGCTTTTTTATAATAATCATAAATTATTAGAAAAGATATCAGAAATTTGAATCATTTTGTCGCGAACAATGAATAACTACGAGTGGTTCATTTAAACAAAAATGTCTCTTTGTAAAGAGATGCTGAGGATCTCTTGCATAATATGTTTTTGAAAATTTGCATACATATCATAGAGTAATGCATATTGATCATAAAAATGTTAAGATTTAGATTATTATATGAATAATGTTTTAAATTTAAGAAAAGCTCCACGTTAGTAATATTACAATAATTAAATTTGGTTGTAAATTTGGTCAAATGGTTCATGTTTTTTCTTCGATTGTAAGCCGAAAATGACAAAACAAGGTTTCCCAATTGATTGAAAGTTTTTACTCTTTAGAGATGCTTATTAGCGATTGATAAAATCTGATATTCAAATAATTTGCATGAGCGATAACATATTGAGATAAGATTATCCTTGCCAATGAAATTTAAAAGTTGTATTTTTTGTTTATCAGATATAATGACATACGGTATTAGCCATTCAATCTTGGTTATTCTTATGTCACATTCTTCATATGTATTATTATTACCGACTGTAGTACTTTCCTGGATTGTTGCATTAATATCCGTTCTTGATCTTATGAAAATAAGTTGATTCTTCTTCTTAACTACTATTTTTTGTAATCTTCTGCAAAACTCAAAATCATACCCAGTGGAATAGCAACGTCAAGGTTCCCTTGTCTATCCACCAGAGATTTTAACGTTTCTTGATTGCGAGGCCAGCATTTTCAAGCATTAGAGTCTCATTGGGAATGAACGAAAAGTCCTCCCTTTCATCACACTAATTAAACCAACATTTTTACTTTTGTCTATTTCTACTGCATGAATTTCATAGCGAAATTCATAAAATAGATCACAAACAATATTGTTAACAAATCTAGATTTCATCAGCAAGCTGCCATCAGTTTCTTTAATTTTCGAGTAATATGGATAGAACTTCGTAATGGTAAAAGGCACAAATCTTGATGTTAGATAGAAATATGAATTTCATCATTGTCATTAAAGCTTAGTGCTATATATGATTGATGTGCATGGATTTCAGAATGAGTACTTAAGTCATCAAAGACGACACCGGATTGAATTTTTAGAATTTCGTCTATTGTTCAGGTAACAGCAGAAAATTATATAAGTGAATTTTTTCCACGAACTTTTAGATTCAGATCTTGGAGGAACTGATTGTTCTTCCGTGTGAACGATCTCAAATTCTTCAATCGACTGATTGTCGATTGACATAATAGAGTGTTTATGTATATGATAGAATTATAAATAATTCCAATTATATAGATTTGATATGCAGACTTACAGTAATTTCCTCTCCTCTAAAATTAACCAAATTTCCATCTTGATCTATCATTTCAATTTGAAGATGGTCTATAGACTTAACACTCGGTGGTAGATATATAACATGAGATAGAAAGTCTATGATTTTATATCCTGGAGAAAATCTGGGAAACAATTCATGAATGGTATGAACCTTTTTATCGATAATTGAAACTCGCGCAGAAATATTACACTCGTCTCTGAGTGCGTTGATTTTCAATATTTTCACTGGTATTATAAGTAGTATATTACAGACAACTGAGAACAGACCAAGTAGTTTCTTTGAGATAAATACGTAGAATGACGTCGAGATATTGAGAAACCGAAGCAAGAATAATAACACCATTTTCTCACAGATATATTTCATATACATTTCACTTCAATTGAGTATCTATGTATTTTTCTATGGGAACCATATATTTATAAACCACCTAGCACAACGGTACTTTTCGTACCTCAACCACCGTTTTTACGCTGGGGATGTTACGTCGCCATCCATTGTTTCTTATTACAAATACTTTAATTGTACTTTTGTCGACTGCTCATATACAAATATACAAATTTTTTAATAATTTATAAGTACAAAATAATATTAAGTAATGTGCATAATAGTGTTATCGCGTATTTATTGGTTGTAAATACCCACTTTTAGCCTAAACTTTCGTGTACTAGCAAGGATAGAGTTGGATAAGCGATGCTCGCGACGCGAATTAAGTTTATGACCCCACAACGAATTGACCTGGCAAAATTCGTTACCAAGATAGGGACCAAAATAATTGAGTTCTATCAGGAGTGATACTCGTATCTTACCGCGTAAACGCTTAGATAATGGTCAGAACCTTACCCAGAATCCAATCATACCATGGACACCCCGAACACTCGACCAGAGAATTAATTATCAATAATATAAACAATATACTCACTTTTACAATTTTATTCAAGTTTTTCTTTTATAGTAAATGTACTTTATTATTATAAAACGCCGATCGAACTGGCGGTAGTTGACGTCCTCAGCACGCGGTGAGGCGACGTAGCAAGCGTGAGAAGGGGAAAAACGCGGTTGTAAACGGCTGCTCATATAGCGAGTGCGTGTTAATAAAAAACTCAAACGCAAAGGGTGACTGCGTACCACTAGCTTCACGCCGCTGGCTAGGTCAGTTTTTGTTTCCTGTAGTATATACGTCGGTTTACCGCTGAGAGCGCTCAGCGCGACATTTAGTATACTAAGAGAATGCGAAGTATCGCAGCGCCGAATTGACAGACCGCTCAAGGCGCCTTATCAATTACTGGGGCCTTCTTCACAGACGTATACTGAGGTACAGCCTAAAGCGTTTTCCCAATATACTACGAATGATACGGAAAAGCACGCGGAGTCGCGACGTTTCAAATGCACTAGATGTTGGTATATCGCTATAATAGCGTTCTACTCAAAATACCGACTTTTTCCACCTCCTTATATACGAAAAATCTAACATTGTGCTAGTGGAAAAGTCTAAAAAAACAGTTATGGACCAATAGGCTTATGATACTTCGTCTGCTTGCCCTCCGTTAAAAATGTAATTACATTAGCCCTATGCAAGCTTTGCAGCGGTGAGGGAGGAATTACGATTTTTCCGAAGCATATAGGGGATGAGCACAGCGCGAGGTCGTACCCATTATCTATTGCAGTTCGATTTTCCGCTATATCATAAAAAACATATTCACATATTTACCATGAGTATGATATATAGTTAATTTTGTTCGTTGAAAAATATGATTAATTTATGTTTTTCAATCGTAATTATATCTTAAAAATCAAGGAAGTTACAGCATTTATTTATAAAATACTCATGTTTTACAATGTTTAACATTAACTTAGATTATAATCGTTTACATATATTTTGTTTAAATAATTGTTTCCAATAGTATTTTCAATTATAATTACGATATCATTCTTATATAATTATAGTCATAAGTTACTTAACATATATTGTTTAAGTATTTTAAATATATTATTGTTAGTAATTTAGATTCGTATAATAATTAATTGATTAATCTAATTTTTAACGATTACAAACTTAAGATTTGTAATTGTTAGAAAATAGTAATTATGTAAAATAATTATTAATAATCGTGATAAAAAACTAAATAGGTTGTTTATTTATATTAGGTTCTTAGATTTTCATTAAACTACTCTTTCGATTATTAGTTAACCATAATAGGAATTCGTAATATTATTAATAATCATTAGAAGAATAATGAAGATAACAATGACAATAATTTTATTTATTATTATTAAGGTATATCATTACGAATTACTATATTATTCATATTTCAATAATATTCTTTTCTATTTTTCTTTTAGAATATAATACAAACCCAAATGAATATATATTCATATATATATTCATACACATACATACCCACACTTATATACACATATATAGTGTATATATATATATATATATATATATATATATATATATATATATATTGTAGGTATAAATATTATAAGAATAAATAAACGTTAATAATTGTAATAATTCTTCGCCAACTTTTATAAGAAAATAATACGGCGGTATATATATATATATATATATATATATATATATATATATATATATATATATAAGACGATTAGAAAATATCAGGTGGCACAGGTAGACGTTGACTAGGCTGTCGCGTAGTAGAGAATTGTGACCACAGAACTACTCTGAAAATTTAGCAATAAATCACGTGCATTGCTCCGCACCCAATTAGAGTCTCCATATGGCCGCAGCGGTGGCTCGGGGAACTGCTTACTTCGAGCTTTTATAAGGATGAGCGCGGCGGCGAACTTCAGTTCCGAGTTAGCATCCATTAAAAACACGCACGTCTACTATGAAATAGTTCAGTGCATTCACAAAAAAACTAACAGAAGCATCAACAGCATCGAGCCTGCGAGAATCCTACATTCTCTTTCTCTGGAAAGAGGTAGTAAGGGTTGTTAAAAAAAAAGAGAAAAAAAGAGAGAGATCAGAAACAAAAGTAAGCAACAATCAAAATTTGTGTTCTGTAATTATTCCTTACAATTGATCTTAAGTAATAAGGTTTTAGATGGACTAGGGAAATAAGTTGGAAGACCGAGGTAGGTGTAAGCTATTTCCCTCAAAGGAAATAGTTTGCATCTAAGTGAAGCCATTGGCCTCCAACCTATTTAAAAACAGTGTAGGTTTTTATTATTAGCGTAGGAGAGTAAACATAACTTCTTCAGGAACAGGACTCGAACTGAACATAATTGATCATTATAAGCATTTTAGGAATAATATGCAATCAATATAATATGAAATGTAAGAAAACAAAATAATTTAAATCACACTAACTTAAAAATTATAATATTAATGATTTTTTGATTCTGTTGATAAAGTAAAGTTAGAAATTCTAGTGTGAAATTTAAGATTTATTTTGTAACACCATTTTCCTTCTTTTTTCGAGAGCAAAATATATTAAAAATTAACAAATCAACTGTCACATACATGTCGAAATTTATACTATTAAACTCAAATTTTTCTAACAGAATAACAGTAGCACAAGAATAAGAGATAAGGAAAAATTAATTTTAATAATAAAATATGAATGTGAATTAAGTATTAATCACCGGCATTTCCAAATATATAATTGGTTAAATTAGCATATTATACTAAAAATTCAGAAAATAAATAATATTAATTTGATACAAGACAATAAAGTAATATACTCACATTATCATTTGTAGATTTTGGGAAAGGAAGGCAGTGTCTATTATCATGCATTTTTTCTTTATCGTTTCTTTCGCTTTGTCGTTTGTTGGTGCATAGTTTATCTAATTCTTTTCCCAGTTGCCTTTAAACAATTTATATTTTACTTCGACTGAGTAAAATGTTATGATAAACTAATTAATTTTAATAATACCTATATTTATCACATAACCATTGATAATCCTGAAACCATTTTATTTGAAGAGCATTTTTTTTCTTTTCATATTCTTCCATATTTCTTGTTGCAGATATAAAATCGATGGCCTTATTGCTACGAAAATCCATAATTAGATAATATTATTAAAAAATTATTTTAAAAGATTAATGGTTTACTATATGAAAAATATAAAGTTTCTATTTATTGACAAAAACAAAAGCACTATTGCCTGAATATTTGCAGCAAATATTCTTTTTTTAGCATACTTGCTTGTTTACAATATCACTTTTTAGATGATTGCGAATAATTTTATTTTAAATTATAGCTATAATATATATATATATATATATATATATATATATATATATATATATATATATATATCAATGGGATATTTTATTTATTGTTTACATTATGTAGCTATGATTTAACAAAAAAATTACAAATATTCGCATAACGTTGAAATGGTGTTAATAGTAGAAAAATTACCATTAAAATTTAATTAAATTAGAGATGAGTTCACTGATATAGTCAAATGTCCTACTAACTGTGATAAAGGGAAGCATAATAAAATTAAATACATCTTCTCATGTATTTTATAAAAAATTTATATAATATTATGCTTTCCGAAAGTGCCAAATATTAACACAAAAATTATTTTACTTTTAACAAAAATAAAATAGTTAGGCGATTTTAGTGTATTCTTAGCACAGTAATTTTTAATACATGTTCTCATGTATTATATAAAAAAATTTATATAATATTATGCTTTCCGAAAGTTCTAAATATTAACACAAAAATTATTCTATAATTAAATTATAAATTAGTTCACTGATATAGTCCAATATCCTACAGATTGTGATAGAGGTAAACATAATAATATGTGTTCTTAGCATATTAAGAAATTTACTACTTATAAATCTTAAATGTATTTTAAAGAACTTTATGTAAAATATTTTTCTAAATGCAGTAATTTATTAAGATAAAAATACATACATAATAATATATGTCATTATATTGTAACTCTTTTCATATAATTGAATAATATGTAAAAGTGTTGTCCGGTTATCCGTTAGTTCGTGGCTCCGGCTCAACACGCCTCGGCCCCTGATCGCTCAACACGCCAGCAAGTTCTTTTCGTGGACTCCCCGATACATGCTCTATTCTCGTATCCGATACACAAGCACGGCTCCAGCTGAACATGCCTCGGCTACTGGTCGCTCAATACGCCACCAATTTCAGGGATTTTTTATTTTTACAGCTAAGAAATATTTCTGGGTTAGGACCGAGCGTTCAAGCTTTTCGACGGCCTGAACATAATTTTTAATCAGGGTCTAAAATTGAATTTTCTTCGTTCATAGCTCCTCTACGTTTTCTCATGATTTATGAAGGCCACGTTAATATCCGTATCGAAGAACCGCTAGCGTTGAGATTAGATACAATATAAGCAGAGTAGTGGGACGTTCCTGTCATCGTTTTCATTGTCATCTCATCTGTTTTATCGTCTTTATCATTTTATCATCTTATATCACTTTAGCTGTTTCTCAAAAAACCTTCTTCTTACACTTTTTGCCAACGAATTTGGAATTAATTCATTAAAATCTAAAGTTCTCTAATAGATGGCTATAATATATAAAATGGCTAATGTCGCTAAAGATGATATGCAACTGTCTAATATAGTTGAACATAGGAATATTTTATACACTAATATTCACTATTTTTGATGGATATTTAAAATTTTAAATCTTGATCACTTTATTTTCATACTATATATATTGTAACACGTAAAGAATAAGGTTATCTCTACGTATTATTTCGAAATGCCTATTAGTAAGAAGATATCTTACGTTAGGATGAAAAATATTGAGTATAGTTTAATATACAGAATATAAAAGTAATAATTGACGTACGTATACGAGTTCATTTATAATTTATAAATCCTTTATTGATTAGCCAACGAATATCTGTATTTTGGTTTGATCAATCTTCGGTGAAGCCCAAGTAGTGTAACTATTAATTAAATTACCTCCATGAATTCGGAAAAGCGAGTTCGAGAAGAAATGTATCAACTGCTCAACTAAGTGAGAAGTGGAAGGCGCCATTTTACATCATCGTTGGGTTGTTGATTTCCAGTGTCGTATCATATAGAGGTTGGTGTTTTCCTTATTTTGCTGATAATGAGCTCGCACGTTCATATAATTAATAATACAGTTCAATATTATTTCAATGCTCTAGTTCTGATCCATATATATATATATATATATATATATATATATATATATATACAGGATGTCCAAAAAGACTCAGAACACTTTAATAATTTTCCAGGTAAACTGATTTTGGACAAGGTCAAGGTCAATCTAGAGGTAACTTTTGTCAAGGAACTTAATAGTGACCTTGGATTTGACCATCGGTTTGACTTTCAAAGTTATTTCCAGGTCAACTTTATTTTTTCAAATGGGAACCCCTATTTTTAACAACGGAAATCGAAAGAGCAGAAAATGTTACGTCCAAACATGTGCTTAAGTCATGGGTCAAGGATGACCTTAATGGTCACACAAGATCATTTTACCTCGAACAAGGTCTAGAAACCTTTTAATTTAATTGTACTTTTGTCGACTGCTGATATACAAATTAATAAATTTTTTTTTTCAGCGGTCTTACAGTCCAATTAAATCAATCGAAAACAATACGCAACAATATCAATACATATCTACATTAACATTAATACATACATACACAAAAATAACAAAAATAATATTAAAAATAAAAATTAAATTAAAAATTAAATTAAAAATTATAATGACAGTCAGACTGTCCTTGTTTACAGTCACTCCCATAGACTAATCTGAAAATAAAATATTAGCTGAAAAAATTTTTTTGTTAGTAAAGTGCAATCTGACTGTCCCCAACACCCTTACCTAATTGAAGGTCCAGTCCAACGTTTCGAGCTCGCTACGGCTCCTCATCAGGGACAAACTAAACCTTATATTCTAATCTATATATACCTTATCCCCACTACAAATTTAGTAAATTAAATTAAAATCCCCCAGGCAATCATTTGCATAATCTTCAATTAGGTAAGCGACTAAGCATACACTATATATTAGATAGCAATTAAGAATAATTGTATTCATAGATTTCATTTTGATTGTATTATATATATATATATATATATATATATATATATATATATATATTATAAACTGTTTTCCACGTGAGGCTATCTTCCTGTATACAGAGGCGGGTGGCATCGTCGCGATGCTTTCGCGGGCACTCTCGCTGCATCTGGATAGAGAGATAAAGATAAAGGGAGAAAGGGGAATGAAACATATGCATATAGCATTTACTATACGTTTCTGACATTTATGATACTCGTGGTTTATGATACTATTTACATATATACAACGAGGATTTGCGACACCTATTTTACGACATCAATATCTTGGTTTTAATACATCCGCATCGGCACTATACCACTTAAACCCCGAGTGGGTCCTAATACTGAAAAATGCGTATTACGTATGTGCGTGCTTCGTGGAGCACGATCACAGCCATTTTCTACGGCGTTAGGCACGCGCAGAAAGCGGAGAACGCGACATACACTAGGGGCCCGGGAGGACGCGAGGTATCGGTGATATGGAAAAATACGCTAGTTGTACTTGCCGTTGCTGAATCTTGCTGTTGTCCTCTGGAAGGTACACAACACTCATTATATCTATTCCATTGTTACAATTGATTTTTCTTTATGCTTAGTTTATTTAATTGTTTATATTATCAGTGATTGGGTTTATTTTAACTATCCTCTTATTGACTTCTGTTATTATTAATTTGTAAGCTTCAGCAGAGAAGTGTTCCTCTGTTAATGGTGCTATTGTATGCAGCTGTTAATCGTCCACTCTTCAAATTTCCACTAAGTTATTTTATGAGAATTCCTTAATTTTTATAAAATTACTTCAGATTTTATTGCCATGTTCCTTCAGAACTTACCGAACGATTTCTCGTTCGTGCACGTCGGTACTCTCTTTCTATGGTGTTTCAGAAATGTTGTGTGGTACATTGTGGGCTTGGCGAACAGCGTCTTTCTTCGAGCCTGCTGTCAAATCGGTGTGATACGCTTCTATTTTTGCTTGTTGATGAATTTTAGGCGCGATTATGGTTACGAGAAGTAGACGTATGTCTAGGTGAGGTGCTTCTTTGTGGTCTGCTATTTGATTCACTTTCTCTTTTTTCAGGTTGATTTGTTGGCCGGTCAACTGAAGCTCGTCTATAGTAGTAAGTCTTTTCTGTCTATTTTGTCGATAAACTCAGGATATAGATTCCTATAGATCTTGTCTAACTGAGTTTCTAAGGGGAGTGGCGGAGATATTTTATCCAATAGTACTCGCATACCACTGAGGTACGATCCAATGAATTCATTGGATCCTTGTGTACGTTCTAGTATTTCTATCTCAAGTCGTAGCGCGTAGCCTATGGATCTGAACTATCATCTCAAGGCTGCCTTTTGATCATCTAAGACATATTTTTTTACGAGGCGTATATATTTTTTTGTATACGGCTTGTCCATAGTCGCGCTGTTCTGCAATTCATCCCAGGAATGATCTTCAGTATTTCTGCTACAAGGATGTTGAGACTCTCCATGGTTTCCTCTAGTCTCTCAAGAAATTCCTCTACGTTTTCTTGTGGAGTTCCTGAAAACTAAACTTCCATTGCAGCAAACGTTATTTGTTTGTGTGTAATGATAGGTTGCTGTGGGGTCTGGGAAGGTACCGTCGGTGATGTTTGGTGCGTGCTGGTATTAGTCATTATAACATAATGTTACATCATCGCCTCTGGGAAATATCCCATTGCGGATATGTGATTATTTCCTCCCATATCCATTCTATGGCGGTCCATTGTCCCATCGGGTATCCGAAACACAGTAGTGTACTGTATAGTTTAGGGTTGTTTACACGCCACACTATCTTGAGTATGTCCTATATATCCACATGCCTTAATTTTTCCTTTTCTTACCATACCTTTCTTAATTGGATTTAAGTGTGCATAGTATATGTAGTATACACGCTTTCTGTACTTTACAGTAAGTGCAACACGTATACAGAAGGGATGAGTTTATTATACCGGAGTTATATATGATCAAGTTGCTAAAAACAATTTTTTAATATTCTCATACATCTACTTTACTATACCGTTGATAACTATTATTTTATTCTTTATGAGTCCTTTTTTGGTGCTTGTTAGTTTTTCAATCGAAAATTTTTTATGTTTATCACTTACAATTTTTTTGTGTGAAAGAACTTTTGTTTTTACTGTTTATTAAGCCTAGTACTACGGAGCCTCCATCGTTATCCGGAAAATTTATTTTCTCTTTCTTTTTTCTTTTGTTTTTACTAAATACTTACTTTTTCTAATATATTACAGCAATCTCTAGTGAAATTAATTATTTTTAAATGATTAAATAATTACTATATTTATATTTATTACTTTAATGATAAATACTTAACAAAATTATTGTTTTTCTCTCCCTTGGTCTAAATGAAAAAATCACAGCGGTTCTTGAACACTAATTACTGATTAAAAAATTTGTTTTATTGATAATTTTTATTAGTAACTCTTTTGTTATAATTTGTTTTTTTTTAATAATAAAGGGCTTGTTAATTTTTATTGTCACAGTGACTATTAAACCAGAATTATTTAACTTATTTAATTCTTTAATTGTGTAAATTGTTTAATTCTTAGTTGTTTAATTCTTAATAGTGTCGCCGGTGAACCTACCACCTTTCAGCAGCTAAGCGACAAACCGATCGGCCCTGAAACTGAGCCAGTAGCCTTCGCCTAACCCAATGATATGATCGTCGCTACAGAGAACTTAGACGCAAATGGATCGAGCACATCGTACGACCAATTTCTAATGCTGGCCTAACTAATACTAGGTTGAAAAGCAGTTTAAAACTCGCAGAAGTTCAATATCTCGGTATGCTCGTGTATCGTGATTGTTTTCTCTTTTATCCGGAAAAGATTACATCCATTCAAACTTATGCCGAATCTAAAAACCTATAACAATTCCGTAGGTTTCTTGTCATCCTGTCCTTGTACAAAAGCTTTTGGAGAACTTTCCGACGCTTGCTAAGCTCTTCAACCGACTGACCACGTAGAGTATTAAGTATCATTGAGGCGAGGAACAGCAGCAAGGCTTCGAACAAATCCTAGCATTAATCGTATCTGCATTACTTTTTTCTCGACTATCGGTTGGAGAAACGTTCGTGATACAAACGGACGTCATCGATTCAGGACTAGACGCAGTGCTCACGCAACGGATGGTGGTATGAAGTGTATGCTGTCCTACGTCAGTCGCACCATGTGGTTGAGCGTAATTATATAGTCATCGAACGTGAGTGAAACGCCGTATTATGGGCTGTACGTAAATTTCGACTGTGCGTCGAGGGTTATCACTTACAGGTGATAGCCGATGACAGTAGCCTTTGTTGGCTGTATTAATTGCAGAACTCTACAGACATACTCGACCCTTGGATTTTGGAATTTAATTATGAAGTCATCCATTGGAAAGGTGCATTGAATTGATAACCAGACGCCCTCTTTCTTTTTTACGAGGACGAATTATCCTGCGAAGTCGCCTCCCTCGACGTCATCGAACCCCATATGACTGTGTCTCACGATTATACTACTGGCCCTCGTTGCATAAAAATGTGACTCAGTTTATTCGCGATTACATTTCATTTAAAATTTATGATACGAATTAGTACACGCAAAGACCTTGCTCACTTACATCTACTTCATGTATATAGAATGGATTCTCTTTTTTATCATAAAATATATGTTTACTAAATATTATTAATGCATAATATTACATATATACATATATAGTATTATATATATATATATATATATATATATATATATATATATGTGTGTGTGTTTAATTTTCATACATATTTATATATACCATATAATAAATATAATTCTGGTATGCATGACATAATACATGAATGATGGATGATTTAAAAGATGTTTTTCTCATTATTACATTTTATATTATTACTTTTTGATATATAATATATGCGGGTGTATGTCCGCCTCGAGCACAAGGACGGTGAGCACAGCCGTTATAAAAGCGTGCTTGGCTTTGGCCAGAACCCCGAATGATTCCGGCTAAGGAGAAGAGTGGTCCGCGAAGGGCGAAATGTCAAATTCACAGGAAGTGGAATAAGGAAGGCGAAATAATGCAAAGAGTTAAAACCAGAAAGTGTCTAATTGAATCATATACGAGGGTGGATTGATAAGTTTGACGGATACGGCCTGACCAAGAGAAACAATGTTTTTATGAATTTTTATATTTCTAAATATAATCTCCTCGAAAGCTGATACATTTCTCATAACAGTGTTCTAGTCTAGTAATGCCATCTCTATAGACTGATTCGTCAAGGTTCTCAAAATACCTATTTACAGCTTCGATTACTTCTTCATTTTCCATAAATCTCTTACCGCTAAGCCATTTTTGAGGTTCGGAAACAGATAATAGTCACTCGGGGCTAGGTCTGGAGAGTAGGGAAGGTGCGACATCAATTCAAACTTCAGATCGTTGATTTTAACCGTCGCAACGATTGACGTGTGCACTGGTACGTTATCGTGATGAAACACGATTTTTTCTTCGCCAGATGAGGTCGTTTAATTTTTACTTCGTGGCTCACACGTATTGACCAGTGATAGCTTTACCCTTTTCAAGGTAATTAATGTATATAATACCTCTTGCATCTCAAAAAACAGTAGCCATAACCTTGTTTGCCGAAAAAATTGTTTTTGCCTTCTTTGGAGTTGGTTCCCCTGGTCCAATCTACTGTTTAGACTGTTGTTTGGTTTCAGGAGTGTAGTGATGGACCCAAGTTTCGTCAACGGTTATGAATCGACGCAAAAATTCGCTTGGATTACGCTTATAATACAATTTTTGGTCGACTGTTAGCAAACGCGGCACCCATCTTGCACAGAGCTTTTCCATATACAAATGTTGATGCAAAATATTTTGTACACGTTCATCTGACATCTTACAGGTCTCAGCTATCTCATGCACTTTTAATCTGCGGTCTTTCAGCACTATTTGATGGATTTTTTAGATCATATCTGCAGTTGTGACCTCAATGAGGCGTCCTCAGCAAGGCTCATCAGAGGTGCTCACACGACCCTTTTTAAACTCAGAAACCCATTGGTGAACGGTTGAATATGATGGGGAGGATGTCCCCAGTATTGAGTCCATTTCTTCTTTAATTTCCTTCGACGTTAACCCCTTCAAATAAAAGTATTTGATGACAGCACGATTTTCCAGCTTTTCCATTTTTACGAAAAACACAGAGGCGTCTTGTTCAGCGTGCTCTCAAACCTAAACTAACATAGCGATCGGACTGAAACTATAGTTACAAACTATCTATGGATGGTACTATAGAACGCCAGCTCAAGGTAGGCCTAGTGGCGCCATCTCTTGGTCAGACCGGAAACTTATCAATCCACCCTCGTACATATGCACGAGTATACGCGAAATTACAGGGGTGTAACTAGCAAGCCGAGGGCTGCGATGTGTCACACGACCCCCTTCAGACGCTGGTAGCCGAACCTGTACCTCTCTCTCCTAATTCTATCGTGTCAGGGTCAGAATAACTACCGAACATCATATAATTGACGATGCCGTAAACAGGGAGAGGAAGAGGAAGGATGAAAGGGAACAATGAAGGTGGATGCCGCTGGCAGTATCAGTATTCGGAATTCCGACATAAGTTGTTCCTCCTATGGTAATTTTTTTCGCATGTCATCTTAAATTCCTTTTGCAACTACATGATTAATTGATGTGGATTTCTTTGTTATCGAATTAAATTATACAACAAGAATTTCACATCACTAAAGAATAAAATACTATCATTGATACAACAATATGCTCAATATATAAGCAAATTAATACTATCTTCTTTTTTATTTTACATATATAGTTGATATAAAATCTTCAATTAGATGTCAAAAGAGCGAAAAAAATTTAATGGCAAAAAAGAGCGAGGTTTATTTTGCACAGAAGGAAGGAACAATGTTCAATATTTTATATAAATATGAACAATACTGTTCGTCTCGTACAGTAATATTTATTTGAATGTGATCATAAATTTATTGTACATGTACATCCTAAATTGTTGTTGGTGTCAATGTTGCTGAATTAACTTATACCAAGAAGAATTTCACATCACCAAACAATAAAATAGTATCCTAGTGTATCAATGTTTTTAACATAGAAGCAAATTACTACTATATTATTTGTAAATTAAATTATAAATTACTACTATATATTATTATTACTATTACTACTATTATAAATTACTACTATATTATTATTCGTACAGTAATATTTATTTGAATGTGATTATAAATTTATTGTACAACTACATGATAAATTGTTGTTGGTGTCAATGTTGCTGAATGAACTTATACCAAGAAGAATTTCACATCACCAAACAGTAAAATAGTATCCTAGTGTATCAATATTTTTGACATAGAAGCAAATTACTACTATATCATTTTTTATTTTACATTATAACCTCGTTTTCACACGAGGCTACCTTATCTGTATCGAGGTGAGTGGTGTCGTCGCGATACTTTCGCGGACGCTCTCACTGCATCTAGATATTTGATTTGTGGCTACTTTGATTATTTATTTAGCATGCATACTATGTATATTTATCTATAACGAATATTTACAACACTTACTTCGCGACAATTATTGCTTCGCTGACTATTAACAAAAGCTAACTCGCGGCCGTAGGGGACTCGAATCCCAAGCGTCTTCTGACATTGACACATATGTATTACACGTTCAATTTGCTTCACAGAGCATGGGCCTAGCCATCCTGTGCAGCAGTAAGTACGGTAAAGTAGGCTGACTCTCAGGGCTTTGCATACGATTTTCTACGTTTGAGATTATCATAATAAATACATTTTTCATCAACAGTGACAATACGATGCAAAAATGGTTTATTTTGATACCTCTACAGTAACATTTCGAATATGCAAAATCACTGTTTGACGTCTCTCGGCTTCAATTGGTACAGCACCCAGTTTCCAATGTTTCGAATAAATCCCAATGCTTGTGCAAAGACACAGCTTGTTGCATGACGCTCAATAATGCAATAAATTCTTCTTCAATCTGAACGGAATTCTCGTTTAGAATTACGCGTCAGGACTTTGGAACAGAATTGGCCGCGAGGCGACGGCACCCTGTAAAGCTGCTCGTTCAACTGCAAGTATTTGAAGAAAAGAGAGTGAGGGTATAAGTGAGCGTGGAGGGAGGGGAATGTTAAATCTCTGCTCCCCTACTTCTGATTCTTTTCTTCCCCTTATTCGCTTTGACTTTTGCTTTCTCTTTCTGTTTCAGACAGAACCATCGAGGCATTTTAAAAAAAAGCGATGTTTATCAGACAAATCCGATTTACCATTTCTGACCAATCTTTATTAATAGTTTTCCATGTAAAGTGAGCGGAATGTCCACTCCTTCACTCTACCCACCATACTCCATTCTTTCTCTTACTTCTCTCTTTCCTCCATAGGATGACCTTGTTGACCAAAGAGCTCAGTTTCTACTTCTTCTCTTTACATATGTCACCCATCCAAGTAGTGGTTGCGGCTAATATTGCGCAGCCTGATGATCGTCTGAAGTGAACTCTCGCCACTTGACCATACATTGGTAAATTATATATAATTATTAGAAATTAAATACTTAAATTTTGCAATTTATATTTAAATTTGTATTTACATTGTAATTTTAGGAATATCTTGTGAAAAATCAAATTTTACTATAGGAGATGAAATAACAAAAACTTCTTATATTTACAAAAATCATTTAATTTATATATGTGTCCTGGACGAAAATTAAGAGACACGATTGTATGTAACAAAGATGGAAGATCAAATTCTTTTCCATAATGTAGAACAAATACTAAAGACTTGTCTATTAGACCACGTGCTTTTGGAACAAAATTGAAGATTAAACGCGAATGAGAAAACTATGAGGGGTAGAGAAAAAGAGTGGAAACTCCCCTATCAAATTATACGGTATTGGCGCAAAGCGGCAATACCCTGTGAGGTTGCTCGTTCAAATGCATGTATTTCAAAAAAAAGAGTGAGAATATACAGTGAGCGTGAAGAGAGGGGAAAGTAAAATCTCTGCTCTCCTACTTCTGTTTCTTTCCTTCCTTTTACTTGCATGGGCTTTTGCTTTTTCGTTCTGTCTCCGGCTAATTTTTGATAAACTTTTTCTCTATGTAAAGCGAGCGGTCTTTCCACTCTTTCTATCTCGCCTTCATAGAGAAAATAATACAGAGCGTGTACTATCTGTCTCTTACAAGCGAGTAAGAGGGGAGAAAAGAAAAGTAGGAGAATAACGGTAGACATATACGGAACTGTAATATACGTTTCTCCTATACTATATACCGGTTTCGTTCTGAAAGGCCTCCAGTAAGTTGCAGGTAAGTAGATATGCAATGCTGGAATACATTCTCGTATATATCCCATGTAAATATCATGAGCGATTATGAAACTGCAAGTTTTCCGCCGTTGACGTAATCAGAGGAAATAAACGTTCAGATAAGGTATTTTTACTTACTGGTGACTCATTGGAATATCAATCCGTTGAGCTTACTTCAATAAGCAGCTGATCGCGTCTATTTTCATAAAACCCCGTCGAACAGCTGTTTGCGCCCATATACATGTATGTGTATAAGCAAGTATTAGTATAAAAGTTTGCATGTGTATTATACATTCGTAGCATAGAAATGATCAATTGACGAGAGTAGTCACTTTGCGTACTGATACTCCTGAATAGAAGCGATCAGTCAACAAATTCATTTTGCTTCTATTTCATCACAATTCATCACCTAATTTATCAGCATTACAGACAAACTAGAAGTTCATAAAATACAATGTTTGTCTTTTTTGCGTATAGTACGAAATTATTCGTTCCAGGTGGGCGGTATGTTCGCGTGGCTTAGACTATAATGTAAGTTTTAAGTCTTAAATGCTTGGAAATTGGTATTCAGTTTTGCTTTATTAAAGCATACCACGAAATGTCAATATAAGCTGTTAAATATACTTATTTTACTTGCTTGTGAGCATATCGAACTATAGACTTGGAGAAGTCATTTTAGTTTGCCGATATTACTCTTAGAAACTGTCATTACACTTAGAAAGTCCTACTTGACTTATACACTTCCGAAATTATACAGCCAATAAGAAATAAAAATGGTTCGCATGAATACTTTTATAAGAATATACTATAATCAACAAACTATCTTCAGATGACTATTGTACCAATATAATATTAAAACTAATTCTGTAAGAGTGATCAAATTTGGTATCAATTAGCTTAATGCCCCCCCCCCACTCTAATAATTTCTCACCTGCCCGTACCGTATTATATTTTATATAAAAAAATTTAAAGACCAAGGGGTTATTAGTCGATTCAGGGACGTTGGAGTGCGTAGATCATACATCAAACATGGGATCACCGATCAGTCAAGTCCGTGAACCCCCGAGGAAATAATTGCAAAACGAAAAAGAACGATGCAGATAACATATTAAATCTTATCAAAATTTATTGTAAAATAATAGCACTTGAGGTTAGAGGTCCAATTCTATTAAGGAAAATATATTCGTATAAGTATGCCGCGATCTCTTTCTTTCTCTCTATCTCCGTAACGCATTTCTTTATCAGTCAGGAAATAATATAATACCAATGCCTAACTTCCTGCTTCGACACTGCGCAGCCTTCGCGAATGAACAGTTCTAAATGTGTATTGTTCTTCTTGAAAAATTTAGTCAATCTCCACATGTAATAATTAATGTAAAAGTACGAATGGAAAATGTTGTGTAAGAAAGTTAAATTCTTACTCCCACGTATACACTGACCGAAAAGAAACGTTATAGTTAGGAGTGACGTAGTTTTAACAGTATTGCTCATAGTAGTATATAATACCTAACCTCATATAGGCATAACTAGTAACTAACTAAAAGAATCATTTTATTTATTTATAAATATATTGATATAATGTATATAATTCTAAATTTTTTTTAATATCTTCGATTAGAATAAAATAAAAGATGGACAATAAATTTCATTTATGAATTAATTATGTTATATACAGATAATATGAAAGTTACACTTTAAAAGGTTGAGCATATACTATTGAAACAAGAAATTATCTCCTAAAATTATGCAAATAAAATTTTTAATGACAAATTTTATCAAAATGTTGTGAAATAATGTAGTACTATAGTATTACCATTTTTTTATAAAAGTAAATTTAATGATAAATGAAATGGAGAAATAACATGAAAGAAAGCAATAAGTATATAGTGACATTTATATATATCTAATTTTATTATTATTGGTATATAATATTCGGAACCGAAAGCATACTTCACTTTGTATATATTTATGTATGTATGTATATATATATATATATATATATATATATATATATATATCAACACGTGTTGACTATACATGCATAATTGCAATTAATTAACACCGTATTGGAAAAGTCAAAATTCTATTTTTGGTTTGCTTTGATTGATAATTTTGAATAATTTGAACCTGAAAATTTTGATCCAAAAATAGCGATAAACTATTATGACTGCGATTTAAATACTCTGTTGAACAAAAAAGATGGACTCCCGATGCGTATTCCGGGGTCAAAATACGCAAGAAAAGACTTTTTTATTTGAAAAATTAATTATTGCAAATGGAAATAAAGATGTCTAGGGTGTTAGGACTATAAATTATTTTTTATAGTCACAAGATCATTGATTTATTTTATTCGTTAATTATTTGTATATCTAACTTTGCCAGAATTTTTCCGATCTAATTTCTTTTTCTCATTTTTTATATTTACACAAATATATTAAGTAAATAAAAATGCAACGCTACCTATATATATTTAAGTATACCTTATAGTATACAATTAAGTATAATTAAATGTTTGAAATACATTACTCATTAATAAAAAAGACTCATTTATTATCATGGTATTAATTTCTTTTTTTATAGTATACGCAGTATAACGACTGCAGCAGTATAATTTTGAAATAAAATATATTGTCTGAACTTTTCCCAGATATTTCCAATTTCAATTATGAATTTTTAAAAAATGTTCATAAATATGCTCAAGTTCATTTTATTGCATAACAAAAGTTTATAGATGCATTGAAATAAAATACTGTACTTACTATGTATAATCAAGAATTAAACAATGTGAATTGTTTAATTATTGTCGTACGAATTCAATCAAGTAAAGGGGGCCCTGTGCATTAAATTTTTACTATTATTTAAACTGTTTTAAGTACATACAGGATTAAAAACTATTATGAATAAATATATGTATGTATACTCATTTACTTTATATGTATTAGTAGAAGTTTTAGAAAATAAGCTATATTATTCTACATTTTCAGACGATCATATATGCATACTACATCTATTAGCGCTCGATGTTTTAGACGAAAGTGCGTTCGTATCGTGGTTTCTTATTACATAATCGAATTTCATTGCCTTGCTCTGTCGCGTGTAGTTGTGAGTAAAATGTAGTTGAAAGCTCAAGCATACATTACCAGTACGGGCATACGGCATTTTCGTCATTTTTATTAAATTTTCTGATAATAAATATTAATATTCATAGAGTAAATTTTAAACTGATACATATTACTAATGTGTGTGTGTGTGTGTGTTTGTGTGTATGTGTGGGTGTGTGGGTGTGTGATGTAAATATTGAATATGGCTAAATGTTGTTATACAGAATCATGAAGCATAGATATAATGATATATAAATGTAGCAATCTATGAAATAATAAGACAAAGAATATATAGAAGTAAGCAGGTCTTTATTACATATTTAAGTATACCTTATAGTATACAATCAAGTATAATTAAATGTTCGAAATACATTACTCATTAATAAATAAGACTCATTTATTATCGTGGTATTAATTTCTTTCTTTATAGTATACGCAGTATAGCGATTGCAGCAGTACAATTTTGAAATAAAATATATTGTCTGAACTTTTTCCAGATATTTCCAATTTCAATTATGAATTTTTAAAAAATGTTCATAAATATGCTCAAGTTTGTTTTATTGCATAACAAAAGTTTACAGATGCATTGAAACAAAATACTGTACTTACTATGTATAATCAATAATTAAACAATGTGAATTTGTGAGTCATTCTTTCTTTCTTATTTTATAAAATTAGAAAATAGAATCATATTATAATTCCATGAAAAGCAGGAAAAGCAACAAAACCACTAGATACGTTGTGAATTGGCAATTAATCTGATCTTACTCTTGTCCCGTCTCACCCTGTTTCGACCTATAGTCCATCTCTATTGCTTGCGCGTTCTATAGCTTACAGCTTATACGGCACAATGGCTCTGCAACACTAGCAGACGGCAGCTATCTTTCTTTCTCTTATTAAAACCATCATCAAAGTCCTCACTCTACAGTATAGAGTGCGCGGTAATAAATATTATAGAGAATGTGCTAGCGCTGGTGGTGGGGGTCGTAGTTGTGGAGGAGGGGGAGTGGTAAACACTTAAAGAGATCGTTAAGGATCTCCTGCGCATTAGTTCTGTTCTGGAATACGATTGCTCAAGGATTCTCAAAGATTAATATTTTATAAAAAACGTGTTTATTTTAAATAAGGTAACGTACAAACATTTCAGATTATTATTCATGTTTATATACTTTTATATAATTTTTGGATTATTATTCATGTTTATACATTTCGATATATTTATTAATTACAATTAAATCTTGCGTAATGTAAATTTTTTTTATAAAACCATTTCTTAGATCTTACAAGAACAGTATTACTGATGCACTTTTACTACTTAGTGTTACTAATGGATATCTAATATCCACTTGCTTCTGTTTCGCATTGCACAAAATCTTATGTATAAAAACAAAGTAATATTTCGTTCTTTATTTATTAAAACAATATTCAAGTTATTATATATGAAAAGATCACGATCTAAATTTCATATGCATATAATTTAGATGAGAAATTTAATACAGCTTTCTAGGCATCTTAAGAGTGCTCCTTACGGCGTTCGCAGCGCTATGATGAATTACTAAAACGGAAAAAATTTACTTTTTCGGTTTTTGTCGCCATTTAGTATTATTTAGAGAGAAAAAACATTTTAAAAAATTCTTCAGATTATTCTACAAGCGGGAAAACTGGGGTATGAATTAATCTATTTTTCTAAATTCGGAAAAAAATAGTTCAAAAAGTTTTATCTTACGAATCGTCTGCTGCATGCAGTCTAGTGTTTTTCAAATCTCATAAAGAAAACATTTATTGTGAATTCTATCTATTTGTTATATGTATAGTTGTATAATTATTATACAAATAATTTGTATAATGTATATATAAATTCAAAAGATATTGAAATAATTGTAGAATTTTTTACATTAAAATGTAGTAACGTTAATTAACAATTATTTTATATATATATATATATATATATATATATATATATATATATTGCGACGGAAGTCACAACGAACGACGGCCTCTGCCCTGGGTACCTCGGAAGAAGGTGTACGAATTAATCATTAATCGACATTTTTGCTCTTTCGAGGTACTGCCAGGTGAATCCGCAGCAGAAAGAGAGGAGCCCCGAATACAAGCCGAAACAATGCGCCCGCAAGCGTTGTAACGAAAGCGAGAAACGTATACCGCCGCCGCGCGAAAGAGCGAGAGAAAGGAGAGGGCTCGGTGAAGAGAGGGGGAAAGGGAAGACGCGCCGAGTAGAGAGACATTATTGCATGTTCGACCGTCGAGCGAGATTGAGAGTTAACGAGATTTTCCCTCGTTTTCGAGTTCTGTAGAGCTTACCTTGGCGTTATCGCGAGAGTTTCGGCGTTTTACGCTTATTCGATAGCCCGCGAATTTGAGTGAAAAGATTGACTAGAGACGATATAGTGGCGTGCTAGTGCCATGTTGCAGAGACGAGGTGTGTCTTATCATATCACGATGCCGTCTACGTTGTAGGTAGACCACCAGCCCGAGGATCAAGAGCCAAACGACGAAGGTGACAGCCAGAGCTCACCCGAGCTAATTACGACTAGTGCCCGAGGAGAGGGTGGTCACCAGCGCCTTCCATCGACAACACGGTGAGTACCGACGGCCGCGATAGCGTAGGTTGTAAGTCCGGGCCACGGATCGCGTAGCGGCGGCGGCGTGTACGCGGATACAAGGACATGCGCGCGCGTAATAGAGAGCTGCTCCAGGAGAAGAGTCGGCAGCCCGGAGACGACGATCGCGAGCCAATAAGTGTGTACGTGTGTGTGTGTGAGTGCGAGTGAGAGAGCGAACAGCGCGACCGCGTGTCTGCGAGAGAGAGAGAGAGAGAGAGAGACCGAGTGTGTGCACCTCGTGCCCGAGAGTGTGTGCGTGCGACATCGAGTGAGCGAGAGAGTGAGAGAAAGAGAGAGAGAGAGAGAGAGAGAGAGAATACGATCGAGAACATTGTAGCGACCGGAAAAATAAAGAGAATCTATATTAGCGAATGTGGTGTTATCATTGACTGCCGCCCCCCATTTCTATTTCAATTTAGTGTTGCCCCGCTCTATCAGCGGACCCCCTCGTGGAGAGAGTACGAGCCATCATCCGTCGGAGGATTCAGCAGGTAGGTATTGAAAGCGAGAGTATATTCTGTAGCGGCGACCAGGGCAAGGGCCGCAATGTTACAATATATATATATATATATATATATATATATATATATATATATATATATATTGTAACCGTCCCGATCGAAGGTTTCTGCGTTTTAAAACCGCGTGCGCGTGTAAGCGCAAATAGTACAGGCACACCGCCAAAAGGGCGCGCGCGAAGCGCCGCGCAACGCGACGCTGGAACTGGAGAGAAGCGAAGTCCTTCTTCTCTGTCGAACCACGGTGCCAGACTGACGCATTTGTCACTACATCCGTACTTCGTCTCCGCTACGTCTTAACCTACGAGTATTGCCAGCCCCGTACTATGAGTGGGTCGTGCGCTGTAACTCATTAACCAGGAGACGGTTCAAAAGACAGAGAAGACCTCGGGAACACTCTGTTCCAAGCCCCGACGGTTCTCGTCGCAGTTAGTGTTCACATCGGGAGAGCGATGAGTTCCCCAACCGTCATTACACCTCCAACACCGTCGCCGCCTGCCTGACTGGTGTCAAGAGAGAGAGAGAGAGTGAGAGAGAAAGCGACGGCCGCCACGCCCAGCAGCCCGTTCCCGAGCAAGACCAAGATCGCCCCGCGGCACCCGGCAAAGGCAAGTACATGATCGCCTAGTGTGCTACCAAGTAAGTTTGCCGCGTCCGTCGCCGTCGCGCCCGCACCGTGATCGGATTAATGTTCATATGTGTTTGCTCGTCTGCGTCCCTATCGTGCGTCCCCGCCCCCCGTGTTTAGTCGGATTGTAGATCGTAATCTCGAAAATAATGTCAATGGAAGTGCCACGGAATCCGCGAGTTCAAGTGAGTGCGAGAGTTTGCTATGTGATTCGATTGTGTGTGTGTGTGAAATGTCAGAGTGCAAGTGTGTGACTGCGTGTAAATAAATAAGAGCGCGAAGCTCGCCATTAATCTTAAACTCCGCGTTGATTGATTTCTTGTCCCTGCCGATTTCCCCTATCCCGTTCTAGGGTGATCCGAAGTATCTGCGGGTGTACGCAGCATCGCATCCAGGTAAGTCGAGCGGCGTGAAAACGCCGTTACAATATATATATATATATATATATATATATATATATATATATATTCCAAAAATATGAAAATCTATCAAATAATTTCTGGAAAGAATTTTATGTTTATAATTACCTGCTTTTTCTACATCTATTCAAATCATAAATATAGATCAATTGCTGACAATGGCGATTCTGATAATCTCAAGGTTCATTTTTTAAGCGAATTGAAATGTTGTTGTGACGTCTGGGCATATTCGCCCTTTCGTGCACATCAACTTTATTCGAAGTGCACATGTATTTTTTATATATACGTACATGTGTCTTTGATACACCCTGGCTTTGTTTCGAGCGAGCCTGGAGTTTCCTCTACTAGCTCGGGAATATTAACCCATTGAAAAAAAAATATAGCTATTCTTAGTTTATTTTAAAATGGTTCCTACGCTTGGTTATATAAATCGGAGTCCAAGGACTTCACTTGAATACGGGTTCCCTTTCTTTCAAAAGGAAAGCCGTATTCGCCTCGGGTCTGCTGATCTATTTCCCTATCAGAGAGAATATGTGTATATGTTTATTTGTGTGCAAAAACAAAGAGAGGGGCATGCACAGTCCTACTATGTAGGAGGACCAGCCACTTCCCCGGATGAAATGGAAAGAGTGAGACAAAGGAGAGAGAAAACGAAAATAATAATTAAATTGTAATGAACTTTATTGCTTACATTGAGAGAGAGAGAGAGAGAGAGAGAGAGAGATGCTGATACAACACCCGGACTGCTTCTTGACTGATTGTGCTTCTTCTACTGGACTGAGACTGAGACTCTCTCATTGTTGCCATATAATTGTTATTGTTAGAATAAGAATTATTAGAAACTAAATATAATACTTTGAATGTTTTACATAAGAATCAAAAGGATTCAATCAGGAATCAAAAAGAAAATTTTGTTTCTGAAAAGGTGCATATTAGTGAAAAGTGCATAATTTTTAGGATATAATATCAGACGAAAAAATGTTCTTTATTGTTATAATTTTCTATTAATAAATACATTAATCGGCTATATTATATTTTGTTTCTATGGGTATTTCCTTTAATTTAAAATATTGTTCATTTACATACATGCTTTTTTAATTAAACAATTGGTTTATTCATTTCATTTACTGAATTTCAATAATTTCTTAATCGACAATTAATAAGTTTTTTTTTTAATTAAAGAAATTTCGTATCAACTAAATCACTTAATGCATTTAAATTTATTTAAAAGTTGTTTATATTAAAGAAATATTTCGCTCTTTGGATTTGAAGAAATGTATTTATTTACAACTATCAAATTTTGTTTCAGTGTACTTAATTACAAAAAATATTTTAGACAATAGTTGTATATCTTATCAAAATACATTTTCTTATACCATTCATTTATTTTCTATTATCAAAATTTCTCAAGATTAATGTCTTCGAAGGTATTTGTATTTTGTATAAACGTAGAATTGTTCAGAGAATCATGAAACGGAACTTTTAAATTTTTCTGCGAAAATATAGTTTGTACCAGAAAAATTCATAGAACAAAATAATAAGTATTTTAATATGCTCTATGATTTTGCTTTTCATTTTTTAAAACTTTTTTTATTTTCTAAAATAAATTTGAAAACCACGATTTTTATAGAGTTTTCATGGATTTGGGAATAAATATTCATTTTACGTCTGGAATTTTTAAGATATTCGTAAGCCCCGGTCAAAAAATATAAGTATAAAAGTTATCTGACAAATAGTGTGAGAGAACTAACTCAACAGGGAATGTGGGGCATGTTGAACACCCTTTCTTTCATTCACATTTTAAAAAATATTTATAATTTTGTAGATAAAATAAACACAGCTTGACAGTTGAATAACTAAGATTTGTTTTATAAAATTTTAATTTTTAGTAAGAATTTATTGTTTCAAAACAATAAAAATTTTACAATTATAAAAGCGGGCCATGTTTGGGTTTGGCGGGGCACAGTTGGTTGGTAAGTGGGCATGATCGGCACGGCGGGGCAGGGAGTAATTCAATGAAAAGAATCATAATTTTTATCTGAAAATATTTATTATCACAACGGTAAAATAACTAAAATTATTTAAACATTTTCATTGTATACTTATAAATTAATATATTAATATATTGTATATTGATATTTAAACAAAAAAATACATTTCAAAATTGAAATATTCACTACTTGAAGACGAAAAATAACAAAAATATCATTATAAATGATAATAGTACTAAGTATCTCAATAGTCCGCTATCCATGTCATAAAACACCGTATGCGTGTACATTCGATATCGGTGCATTCAGCGCGTGTGCACAACATGCCCCGCTCGACAACTTTTTCTAAATTATAAATAATTGTGTACTTTGTAATAATATTAGTTAAATATATAGGACTCGATAGGATAAATTCTCAATTTTTAAAAATGCTATTTTCTTGTTCAATTTGGTGTTTTTAAGGATTGCTATCAACGAATTTTGAACACATACATTTAATTTATTGAAAACTGAATTAAAATAATATATTTCATTAAAATTGTGGGGTATACAACAAATTTACATCATTATTAACAATTTCATATATATATATATATATATTAGTATTAAAAATATATTTAAATAACAAAAAATTCGAGACACCTGCCCACGCCATCCCGTACGGCTACGCCACTGCCGATGCTTTAGGGAACCCTAAGATGAAATTGTTTCTCCAGAATTATTATGAGAGGATAAAATTATCCATAGGAATATATATTCAGTAATGCATAATTGTTAACATAGATATTATGTTTTTAAGCAAAAAATGTGAGATTTTTATAATGAAGCATAGATTGTAATTGAACTGGCCATTATAGCCTAAAAAATGACTAGAAAATAAGAGAGAAAATGGGTAATGAAATAGAAAATAAAAAAAGTGATTGTTATTCGCTTGTTATCATCTATAAACAACGTACTACTCATTTGTAAAGAGAAGAAAAGAACTACTTTGAAAGTAGAAGAGAGGCGGGGGCTCAATGAGAGCCAAAAAGCATATAACTTTTTGGTGTCTCAAATATGTAATTCTTAAGAAAAATTAAATTATAAATCGAAAGTTACTCTTTTCATTTTTTAATTTGAAGATTATTTTCCACGATAATATAGAATTTAAATAAAAAAAATTAAATTTTTATGAAAAAGTAAATTTTAATCAAACTTCCCGCGCTCCTCATCTGCACGCAATAGAATTTATTAAAAAATATTTATCTCAAGAAAAAACAATTAGATATTATATCGCGAATTTCTAAAAATTGCCTAAAAATATATAATGAGATTAGACGTTCTCTGGTTTTCTTTAGTTCTCTCCAGTTCTCTTCGACTCTCATTCTTATTGCCCACACAATCTTATAGATGAACTTTGATGTACTGTTTACTTGGCGTTATATTACAGAAGAGAAGCAAGAGAGCTCGGCGAGAGTCGAAAGAGAACTTTTGGAGAACTTGACTTCTAAATGGCTTTCGATTTATAGATGTGAAACGATGTTTGCACAAAAATTAGTAAAGAAATAACAATTATAAGCAGCAAAATATCTTTAGAAGTATTAAAAATAAGAAAATAATATAAATATTAAGTTTTGATATTTTAGAGGATATTTTATTTATTACAATTATTGAAAACATAATGCATTCCATTATTAATTATTATTAAATTAATATTAATATTAAATTAAATTAAATCGTATTGTTCCGTAGATAACGTTTCCTTTTTTTAATTTTATTTTTTTTTTGTTAATGAAGAATTTTATTCGTGAAATATGTGTATCTATTATAAAAATTCATTTAAATGTCCGATTTAAATGCTGTAGTTATAGTTATATTGGTACTTACATATTTTATGCATTTATCTTTATTGAATTTAGATTTTCTCGTATAAGCATCCTGTTTCCTCATTTTATTGCAATGGTGAACAATAGTGAAATGGTAGATGATTCCACAACATCAAAGGAAATGAAAGATCTAGTAAGAAAACGGGGAACAATAAAGGCTGCCATAACAAATTCTTCAAAATTTTTAGAAGAGTATAAAGGTCAAGAAATCCATGATCGTTTTAAGTTACAATGCAGTATCGATAATTTAAAACAAATTTTTTCTATGTTCGAGGAGATTCGAGATTCTATGTTCGATGAGATTTTTTTCAAAATGAGGCGCGTTTTGACATCGTAAATATTAGATAAATTATCGGAGGCTGAAAATTTAAAGTTTAAAGCGGAACCAATCGAAAAAGCAACATTAAACAGCGGTCCGCCAGTTTCGTCAGGATCAGGATATCATCCGAATCCTTTGGCTGCATTTACAAGTTTAAACAATTCGAATTTGCGCTTTACTCCAAAACGACGGGTTAAATTACCAGAAGCATCGCTTCCGCGTTTTGATGGTCATTATAAGGAATGATTATCATATAGAGATTCATTTATCTTGATGATAGATAATCAAGACGATTTAACGAATGTCGAAAAATTATAATATTTAAAGGTAGCTGTAAAGGGAGATGCAGCGCAAAAAATAAAAAATATTAGTATTACTGCAGATAATTACAGACGTGCTTGGGAACTTATAGAAAAGGCGTATGCGAACAAACGTCTTATTATATCTAAACATTTAAGTTTATTACTCCGATTGCCTGTACAAGAACGCGAGACGTCCGAAGGATTAGGTCGACTTGTAACATCGAGCTAATAATTTTAATAAAATAATATTAATTTAAACATTGAAAGTATATATATTCATATACACGTATAAATGTAAACTAGAGTTTAAAAATAATATATAATAGTAAAGATAAATATATATATATATATATATATATATATATATATCATATCTATATATATATATATATATAATATCTATATATATATATATATATATATATATATATATATATATATATATATATATATATATATATGAAATGTATTATAATACGTATTAACACCTATATATAGGTGTATATATATAAACATAATATATACTAATAACACATAAAAATATATATATATATATATACATTTATAAAGAAAAATATATAATATAATAATATATTATTAAATAAATACATACAATAATAATAATACTTGAACATATATATGTATATATATAAATAAATATATATATAAATAAAGTTTTGTAGAATAAGAATCGAAACTAAAATGACCGAATTTCATCTAGCATGTCATCATCTTATTTGGGCGAGGAAAACAATTTCATAATACCGCCGAAATAAGACGTTGGCTTGCGCAAGATCATACGTCAGAAGCGTATGTTTCTCCAATGAAGGTCTCATAGGTAACGCAAGATGTACATTAGCGATGCGCTAGTGTACAATTTTCGATGTTTATTTTATAGTAAAATTAATACTTTAAACAATTACATTACATTTTTAATACAAAAAATATTTAAGACAAAAATTATAATGAATGTTTATGATAAAATTTAATTGTCTATACTAGTATTAAGGCTAAAAGTAAGCAAAGTAAACAATGTAATAAAAAAAGCTGTAAAAACGAGGAGCAGAGAGAGGGATTGCGGATGATCATGGAAAAATCCGGTATATAAAGCCCCGATTTTTCCACAAAAATTCATTCAGTCAGTATTCAGTCAGTCGTATTCAGTCAGTAGTATTCAGTCAGCAGCATTCAATCAAGCAGTCTCCCGTAAGTCCTCTCTCTGTCACCGTGCACTATATACAAGTAAGAAATAAATTTCATTAATATTTAACAAATAATAAATCTAATATTTCTCTCTCTCTCCCTTTTCTTTCTATCTCCTTTTTCCGGGGAAGTGTCTGGTCCTCCTATATGGCAGGACTGAACATCCCCCTAGTTTATCAGCCATACATCCTTAGTCAATAGGGAACTAGGTCGGTAGGCCGAGGCGGGTTCAGTTTCATAACCTTCATCAAAATTTACACCTTATTGTTTGTTGCCATTAAGTGATCGACTAGGCATTTCCGAGCTAGTGGAGGCAACTCCAGGCTTAAAACTGCCTAAAACAATGAGAATACATATGTGTATTAAAATTCATACACGTATGTATTAAAAAGAAAGAGTAACGTGTACGGAAGCGTAAATACATCCAGACGTCACAACTCGCTGATGAAACTTTGCAACATGTGGAGTCGTTAGCCACGTTGAGAGTAAAGGTGGGCGATGAGATACTTGTGCAGAATATTGAAGAAAAGCTCCACAAAACAACGGCTGAAAAAGCCGAAAAAGGGTTCTTCTTTCAAAACCTTTACTCGTAAGGATTGCATTCTTTGTCCGGGTTAGCAACATTTTCTTTTTCGATGCGAAAAATTCCGTGAATTACCCGTGGGAAATAAGCATGAAATTGTGAAAAAGAGTGTGTTGTGCACTAATTGTCTGCGACTGCATAAAGGTAAAGAATGTAAGTTTATTAAATACCAAATCTGCAATAAACCGCATAATGTACTTTTGCACGAAAATAGAGTGGATAGCTTATGAGAAATAGTTTCTACAGGGATTTATGAGCCTTTAATCTCATTAGCATCACAAAATTCAAATCAACTAATAACGAGTGCAATGATCAATATTTTTAATAATAAGCAAGAGCCAATAAACTGCCGCGCTTTGTTAGATACATGCTCTACGGTAAACTTTATCACGGAAAGTCTTGCTCTGAAACTAAACTTGCTAAAAATAAAATGCCGTATCCCTGTAGGTGCATTAAACCAGTTAAAAACAGTAACTAAACATGTAGTTAAAGCAACAATAAAATCCTGTTTAAACGATTATAAAAAAATTCTTGAATTTCTAACCGTTCCGAGCATCACCGACTCTGTGCCGTCAGAATATTTCCCACGAGAATCTATTTCTATTCCTCCTAATATTCAGTTGGCCGATCCCGATTTCAACAAGCTATCGCCGATTGATGTGCTACTAGGCTCGGGAGCAACTTTGTCTCTATTTTGTATAGGCCAATTTAAATTGTTGGGGAATGGCACCGAGGTATTTCTCCAAAAAACCAGACTTGGTTGGATCATTATAGGCGGTGTAATGAAAGATGAATACGCGATTTGTGCTCTTTGTAGTTTTACAGACATACAACGTGACTTAACGCAATTTTGCGAAATCGAAGAACTTCGCACGCAATCTCGTTATTCGAAAGAAGAGATCGCTTGGGAGAATTGGTTTCCGGCCGATATGTAGTCGCTTTGCCGTTTCGTATAAGTCAGCGTCCGTATAAGGCAAGCTCGCCCCTTTATCAATGTTGATGTTAATTACAGCGGTCCGTTTTTTATAAAACAAAAAAAGCATCGCAATAAAATTTTTATAAAATCATACGTCGCTATCTTCATTTGCTTAGTAGTGAAAGCTGTACATATAGAAGTCGTAAGTGATATGAGTACAGACGGATTTCTCGCTGCGTTAAAATGTTTCATTGCACGCCAAGGTAAGCCTCGAAATATACATTCCGTCAACGGCACCAATTTCGTAGGGGCGAATAATCAATTAAAGGAGTTATACCAACTTTTTCATAATGAAACTCATCAGTATAGAACGGTCAATTTTTTAAATGATCAAGGTATTAAATGGCACTTTATACCACCTTTTGCGCCTCACTTTGATGGTTTGTGGGAATCGACTGTTAAGTTATTTTAGCACCATTTAAAACGTATAATTAGTCAACCGTTGTTCACATTTGAAGAGTTCAGTACCTTCGCTATTGAAATAGAAGCTATTTTAAATTCCCGTCCCTTGTATACAATATCCAGTGATCCAAATAATTTCCTTACCTTTATTCCCGGTCATTTTCTGATCAGAGAAACGCTAACGAGTTTGCCATCAATCGATTACACTGACACGCCTCTGAATCAACTATCGAGCTGGCAACATTTGCAAAAATTGCATAGAGATTTTTGGTTACGGTGGCACAAGGAATATCTTAACGAACTAAATATTCGCCATAAATGGACGAAAGGTAATAATTCAGTTGAGAAGCGTACCATTGTCCTTTTTAAGGATAATCTTGCACCAACAAGGCACTGGCCTTTGGGAAGAATTGTTAAAACACATCCAGGTACTGACGGAATAGTCCGTTTCATTCGTTACCATTCGAACAGCTAAAAGTGAATTGTAACGTAGTGTTAGACAACTGGCAGTATTGCCAATAAAGGACAATATATAAACTGATAATATTACTATCATATTAATTTATGACTGGTTCAGACTGTACTGGTACAATAATAAAGGATACTGAAATAAACTCATAAACCGGGATGAGGTATTACAGATGTGTGCCATGTCCGGCCCATTCGGAGTTCCTGGGATTATCCGATGAGGGAGAGTTTGTTTCCTTTACCTTTGTTTTTATAATAGTTTAGACTAAAATCGAAGGCTATAACTGCTTCGTTTCCTTCCTTCCGACGAGAATACATATTTTCAGTTTTCATCAAGCACTCGAAGCGTTCGCATGTCTACCTTCTTTCATAGACAGTGCGTGTCACCATTATGTATTTATAAGTATTTTCAATAATTTATTAAATATTGTTAGCCATCAAACGTCTTCATTTATTTATTCGTAAATGGTTATGTTGCATCAATTTGTCGCATAATATGCATTCTATTTGCATACAATCCACGTATAACATTGTATCAAGATGATATGGCAGTAATATTAAATTAAAATTTTATAAAAGAAAAATAATCCTGATAAAAAATTATTTATTCAAGATTTAATTTAAATACATAAATCTATCCTCCTTTGATATATTTATTTATACAAAAATCTGAATTTATAATCAGCATTTTTAACACTTATTCCATTCCTTTTAAATTAATTTTGATTAATTTACATTACGATATGATTGGCAAATTCATTTTTTTGAACCTCTATTAATTTTGAATAATATATATATATATATATATATATATATATATATATATATATAGATATAATTGTACAATTTCATAATTTTGATTTCTTTGAAGAATACGTTGAAAACTATTTTTTACCTAATCAGTTCTCAAAGACAATCCAAAGGTTACGCTCTGATTCGCAGTTTAAAGCCTTAGCCACTAATGGACTATATATTGTTCATGATATAGCTAAACTTTCTTCTGAATCATTGGCAACAATAATTTTAATCCTATAATCAATTCGTTTCGGGTATTACAATTCTATTGTTTGAACGAATATATAAACAACTGAATTTTGGAATAATTTTATTGATTATCATTATAAAAATAAAATTTTTAAAATAATAATACAGATAAACACTCAGTCGTTCATTAGAAATGCCACACAAAAAACTTGTTGCAGTAAGAATTTAATCACGAAACATGAAGGATTCGTATCTTTTATTTTCAACAGAATATATGAAATAATAATTGTACATTTTACTAATGTTTATAAAATTTTTCTACTTCTACTTTACTTCAATAATATGTAAGTAAAAAGTATTCTATGTATAAATTTATATTCCTATTGATAATTTACCGATCGTCGTTTCCGTATCATATCATATCATGTCATGTCATGTCATGTCATGTCATATCTTCTTCTCTTATAAAATGGTTCTCTATGCCAAATCATACTGAATATAGTTTGTGACGAATAATATTTTTGTTTTTATACGTTATATTAACTTCAGAATTGTGACAAGAGACTATGTTCTTTTAGTTGATACAAAAGAAATGATGGCAAAATATAGGGTTCTTTACTAATAACCTTGAAACTATGTATATATATATATATATATATATACGTAGAAAATATGCTATTCGCATATCAACATTTTGCTTGAATTTCAATTGGCATACGAAAATATTCACGGTATTTCATTGAAAAAACGGAAATATACGATATATATATCTATAAAACAATTGAATTGTACTTTTGTCGACTGCCCATATACAAATTAATAAATATTTTTTTTATTGGTCTTACAGTCCAATCAATTCAATCTAAAAAAAAAAATAAATAAGTAAAAAAAAAAATTAAAATTAAAAATCAAAATTAAATTAAAAATTAAATTAAAATTATAATGACAGTCAGACTGTCCTTGTTTACATTCACCCTCGTAGACTAATCTGAAAATAAAATATTAGCTGAAAAAATTCTTTGTTAGTAAAGTGCAGTCTGACTGTCCCCAACACCCTTACCTAATTGAAGACTTGTCCAACGTTTCGAGCTCGCTACGGCTCTTCATCAGGGACTAAACTAAACCTTATATTCTAATCTATATATACCCATCCCCACCACCAAATTTAGTAAATTAAATATAAATTCCCCCTCTACACAAATTGTCCAAAACCAATCAATTTAATAAGGAATGATAAACACTGTCCAATCTACCAGACTCTAATATTAAATTCACATTATTTCGATTCCTGGAAATGTAAATACTTTCAAAACTCTCCCGTTCATACTTATTATTAATACCATGTTCCAAAATATCCACATTCACAAAATCAAAAGAATGTAAAAACTTTAAACAATGCTCTTTTAAACCAGAAGTAATATGTGAGCTACGTAAACTATATTTCTGCTCATAAATTCTCTTTTTTAAATATCTACCTATTTGTCCAATATAGTATTTATCACAATCCATGCAATTAATCTTGTAAACAACTCCTGATTTTAAGCATAAATCATGCTTATCTTTGCAATTATTAAACAATCTACTTAAATTATTGTTATTTTTAAAGAAAATTTGAATGTTATATTTCCGAAAATTTCTTTTTATTCTTTCAGACAATCCTCGAACATATGGCAAGACAATAATTTTGCCTCCGTTAACATCAATTCCTGCACTATGTCTATTTTCGATATTATAAATGTCAAACAATCTCTCAGCAATTAATCTATTAATAAATTGAATTGGATAACCGTTATTAATGAAAGTCTCTCTTACTATTTGTAAATTATTTTGTCTAAAATCTTTATGTGACAATTTAATTGCTCTGTCAATGACACCTTTCAATGCTCCAATTTTGTTTCCGAATTGGTGGTGTGAATTAAAATCTAAAAATTAAAATCTAAAAATCTAAAATTTTTCAAGATCAACATTTCCAGGAATCGAAATAATGTGAATTTAATATTAGAGTCTGGTAGATTGGACAGTGTTTATCATTCCTTATTAAATTGATTGGTTTTGGACAATTTGTGTAGAGGGGGAATTTATATTTAATTTACTAAATTTGGTGGTGGGGATGGGTATATATAGATTAGAATATAAGGTTTAGCTTAGTCCCTGATAAGGAGCCGTAGCGAGCTCGAAACGTTGGATAAGTCTTCAATTAGGTAAGGGTGTTGGGGACAGTCAGACTGTACTTTACTAACAAAGAATTTTTTCAGCTAATATTTTATTTTCAGATTAGTCTACGGGGGTGAATGTAAACAAGGACAGTCTGACTGTCATGATAATTTTAATTTAATTTTTAATTTAATTTTTATTTTTAATTTTTGGACTGTAAGACCAATAAAAAATATATATTAATTTATATATATATATATATATATATATATATATATATATATATATATATACATTTTAAATACGTTTTCTACTGAGAAATACTGTATTGGCGTGTACGGGCGGTGGGTTACGATATTCCGTTGCCTCAAGACGATTTCTATAGGCAGTTGTGTTTCGATGATAGAATGCGATGTCCAGGTGTGTCTGGGCGATTTCTACGAGGAATATTGTATGTAGTTGATAAAAAACGACGTCCAGGCTTGAGGAAATCATCTTCTATGGGATGATTCGTGTCGAGATGGTAAAATACGATATCTAAGTCTTTTCGAACGGCTTCTACGGGGAGTATTGTGTTTAGTCGTTAGGAAGCTATGCTAGCTTTCTCGGGACGACTTCTACTGGAACTATCGTATTTAGTTGGTAGGAAATGATGTTTAGGTATTTCAGGACAACTTCTACGGAGAGTTTCGTGTTCGGATGACAGAATGCGATTTCCAGATGATTTGGAACGGCTGCTAAGGAGAGTGTCGTGTATAGTTGGTGGGAAACAATGCCCAAATATGTCAGTACGACTGCTATGAAGAGATTCATAGTCTATCATTCGCACACGCATACTTCCAGTAAAAGTCGGCCTGGGATATGTGGACATTGTATTATACCTCCTCAACACACAACTCTGTATAGTAGTCGTCCCGAGACATTTCGTATACTCTGAACATGATACTCTCTGTAAACGTCGCCTCGAGACACTTGGACATCTTTTTCTATCGCTCGAACTCAAAAGTACAATTTTCTCCATCGAAGCCATATTTATTATGCATATATATCTGGTATAAAATGGACGGCACAATATCAACTATTTGAAGATGACCCTACCATTCAAGCAGCTTTTTATACAGAAGGGACAATAGGTAATTTATGGTCAATTATTTATAGAAATATAGATTTGTATATATAGAGTACTTTGAAGCTGTTGGTTTACTAAATTCGTTGATTCTAGACATCGTTGCCCATAGAATATGTCGTAAAATTAGTAGAAACCATGTCTCCGAGATGCAAGGTTATTATCGACGCCGGTGATGACTAGACACATTATTAAATGAATTTCATCATCGTTTGTACGAGGGTGGATTGATAAGTTTCCGGCCTGACCAAGAAAAACAACGTTTTGAAGAATTTTTTTTATCTTAACATAATCTCTTCCAAGGCTGATACATTTCTTATAGTGGTGTTCTAGTCTAGTAATGCTATCTCTATAGACTGATTCGTCAAGCTCGTCAAAATACCCATTTACAGCTTCGATTACTTCTTTATTGTCCGCAAATCTCTTACCACCAAGCCATTTCTTGAACTTAGGAAACAGATAATAGTCACACGGGACTAGGTCTGGAGAGTAGGGAGGGTGAGGTATCAATTCAAACTTCAGGTCGTTGATTTTAGCCATCGCAACGATTGACGTGTGCGCTGGTGCATTATCGTGATGAAATAAAATTTTTTCTTCTCCAGATGAGGTCGCTTAATTTTCACTTCGTGGCTCTAACGTTGCAATAAGTCTGCGTAGTATTGACCAGTGATAGTTTTACCCTTTTCAAGGTAATCAATGTATACAATACCTCTTGCATCCCAAAAAATAGTAGACATAACCTTGTTCGCCGAAAAAATTGTTTTTGCCTTCTTTGGAGTTGGTTCCCCCGGTCCAATGCATAGACTTTTGTTTGGTTTCAGGAGTGTAGTGGTGGACTTAAGTTTCATCAACGGTTACGAATCGACACAAAAATTCGCTTGGATTACGCTTATACAACGCCAAATTGGCTGTAGAAATGTTCTTTCGAATCCATTTTTGGTCGACTGTTAGCAAACGCGGCACCCATCTTGCACAGAGCTTTTCAATATACAAATGTTGGTGCAAAATATTTTGTACACGTTCATATGACATCTTACAGGTCTCAGCTATCTCGCGCGCTTTTAATCTGCGGTCTTTCAGCAATATTTGATGTATTTTTTCGATCATATCTGGAGTTGTAACCGCAATGGAGCGTCCTAAGCGTGGCTCATCAGATGTGCTCTCACGACCCTTTTTAAACTCAGAAACCCACTGGTTAACGGTTGAATATGATGGGGAGGATGTCCCCAGTATTGAGTCCGTCTCTTCTTTAATTTCCTTCGACGTTAACCCCTTCAAATAAAAGTATTTGATGACAGCACGATTTTCCAGCTTTTCCATTTTTACGAAAAACACAGAGGCGTCTTGTTCAGCGTGCTCTCAAACTTAAACTAACATGGCGATCGGACTGAAACTATAGCTACAAGCTATCTAAAGATGTTACTATAGAACGCCACCTCAAGGTAGGCTTAGTAGCGCCATCTCTTGGTCTGGCCGGAACCTTATCAATCTACTCTCGTATATATATATACATATGTATGAAAGGGGGCTATTCATACCTAATTTTCATTATTGATACGTTCTAGAAATGTCTGTAGTGCAGAACATTGATTTTAGTTCTCTAACTTCACGCAAAATTGTTCTCTATGAAGTGCATCGATCGATTCGGACTTCCGGTAATCGTGAGGAGCACTCTTAAATAGCAAAATCACAGCAAAATGCGTTTCTCTTCTCTGTCACAGTTCACAGTTTATCTTTTGAAACAAAGGAAATTAAACGATCGTCAAGACTACTCTCCATAGTCAAGACACAATAACATAAATTGAAATGAAATCAATCGATTTTCTGCTATTATATTACTCCGCTTTGTTTATACATATGATTTTTGTTTCTTTTAAATGCAAGCATTATTGATTTTGAAAAGAATAATTTACATTATGTTTACTATTACACCAAATGTAAGATTCGTTAGTAAATAAAAAAGATTGCCTCTTTAAAATTAAAAACATGTTCATAGTTTTGTTAACATAACTTTTGAACACTTAGATTTCTTCTTTATCATTGTTTAAATATTCTTTTACTATTATTTGCATTTGAATTTAAATAATTAATATTTTAAAGTTTAAAAATTCATTATTTTCAATTTTTAATTTTGATTTTTTTTGTATAAACATTTCATTAATTTTTCAAATATAAAATGTAACATTATTTTCTATATTTTTTTAGATATACTGATTCAAAATGAAGATACTCTTTGTTCTATTTGTAACAGCAGTCGCTCTTATCCATGCTATATCATTTGTTGATCTTGTATTAGAAGAATGGCAAAGCTTCAAAGTTACAAACATTTTGTTCGAATCTCAAAAGTTTATAAATTTTATTTTTAATATTACTTTTATTGCTTATTAAAATAAAATAACAGCATATGATTTGGATACAAACTTTTAACTATTGCTTTCAATAATTTAGGAATCGCACTGATAAAATTTTTTTGGTTTTTATATAGGCACAATATCAAAAAGATTACAAAAGTGAAATTGAAGAACGGTTTAGGATGAAAATATTTATGGAAAATAAAATACCAAATATGAAAAGGGACTAGTTTCTTATAAGCTAAAAATCAACAAATATGCAGATATGGTAACTTTTTTTCAATGCTTAATGTATTAAAAACATTCCAAATTTATAAAACAAACAACAAATTGTTCTTATAGTTTTCAATAATATTAAAGCTTCATCATGAATTGTGAATACTTTCAATGGATTTAATAAATCTAAACCTGGAATGCTTCAAAGTTATCAGACACTAAGAGGTGCTAAATTTATTGCACCTGCTAATATTGAGTTCCCTAAAAATGTTGACTGGAGAAAGGAAGGTGCAGTAACCCCTGTTAAGGATCAAGGATATTGTGCATCTTGCTGGTCTTTTTCACCTGTATGTAGAAACGAAAAATCTTCATGTTTTATTATTTAAACTCTTAAAGTTCATTTTTTGCAATTTAGAACAAAAATGTATAAATCTATTTATATCTAGAATCTCAATGATTTTGCACAATTTATAAAACTATTTTACCTTATAAATTATAATATTTTATAATATAAATAATTTTACCTGATTTTTTAAATTTAAAGTATGACCTAAAATAATTATTGAAAATGCTTGATTATTTAATTAGATTCAAGATGTTTAAATGTTTATGATTAATAGTTCATTCAATGATGCCACAAACATATATTATAATATTTAAATTAAAATAAATATTTTTGTTATGTTCAGGAAAACTTTTTTCACAATCTTTCTTTAGTAACAAAGAAAAAATGTAAAAGTAGTATTTAACTTTCCAAAAGAATCTCATTGTTCATAATATTAGTATTCTAATCATTTTTATTTTTAAATTGAGAAAAGTAGAAATTGTATATACTACAGAAAATATAGTATTAGAAAAAATTCTAATTAAAATATGATACAATAAATTTCTTGTAAATTAAATTTTTTAATTTGAAGATTAGGTTTAATTATAACAAAATTAATAAAATACAAAATGAATATTCTTTCTCTTATTTATAGATTGGTGTATTAGAAGGACAGCATTTTAGACACACTGGTGTTTTAGTGTCGTTAAGTGAACAAAATCTGATTGATTGTTCGGGTAAATACAATAACAATGGCTGCAATGGTGGTTCAGTAGAGAATGCTTTCAAATACATTAAAGATAACAAAGGTCTAGACACAGAAAGTAGTTATCCTTATGAGGCTAAAGACGATATATGCCGATACAATCCAAAAAAGAGTGGGGCTGATGATATAAGATTTGTTGATATTCCAAAAGGTAATGAAAAGAAGCTTATGGTTGCAGTTGCTACCATTGGTCCAGTATCTGTTGCTATTGATGCTTCACATAAGTCATTTCAATTTTATTCTGATCGGAAATTATTTTAATTTTTATATCAATTGTAACGGGCACCAAGTATCGGTGCTCGTTTTGAACTAGAGAGAGACAAACGACCTGTTATAGCCACTGTCGAACTCTAGCTGGAGGTAAGGGAGTGGGAGCAAAAGTTAGTTAGTCGAATTGTTGTCTAAACACCAGGTAGACGCATTAGATTTTCTTTTTGAATTGTTTTCTTATGTTGTTCTTGTTATCTTGAAGATTTTTTGTTGTTATATTTATTGTTAATCGTTCCTGTGATTGTTATTCCTTGATTCGAATATCGAAAAAATTATAAAGGAGGAAGAAAAGGGATAATATCTACAACAGAAGAATTACGGGCCCGCAATGTGAGCTGCAGTTCCAATATCACTGAATATTGTCAGGTATTCGAAATTCAATTTGAGCTATTGCGTTCTCGACGGCCGTTCGTGTGGGAATTATCTGTATTGAAATAGATTCATTATATTTGGTTATATTCGATTTATTTTCGATACGCGTAAATATATACTACTCTAATTTATATGCGATAATTAATTGATTATAATAAATAATTATAAATCGGAGTGATCACAATAAATGATTTAGCTTGTGTGCGTTTGTGAGAAATTCGAGCGGGAATTGGACACGCACACAAGCATGACGATAGAGCGTCATTAACTTGTACATGTGTGTGTACGACGGTGTATTCCGCCCGCGCGTACAAGTGGTCAGAGAGAATCGCGTAATTATAATATAATGAGATACGGTGGCGTCTCCTAACGCATGAAGACCGCATTATATTAGCATAAAACGCGCGAAATTTAAATTTCAAAAGAAATTTAATTGTTTTTATTCTCAACCAAAGCACACTCTATATAAAAGTAGGAACACGAGTGTACTTAGGGATTTAAACAATAATTTATATCATTATTTGTAATTAAATAAATATATTTAAATTGTTACTATAAATTATTAATATCTTATTAATTCTAACCAATAAATTCTGACCTTGACAATTCAGGACCCTGCCGCCTCCGCGGTGAATTCAGGCAGTTGTTATATTTAATATTACTAATGTTAATATTATTTATTATTTAATAATAAACAATTGCCGTTTTTCTAACTGATAGCCGTGTGATCGATTTTTATTTTAATTTCTTTTAAGAATTGAAAAATATTTATAGGACCAACGACGATAAAGAAGAATATTTTTATTAATAATTAATTATTTAAACAATTTAATAATTGTATCTAGCCAAGGTAGATAAAACCTTGGCAATGACAAATAATTAATTAAAGGTAAGTCCTATAATAATTGTAACGGCCTATAGAAGTAAAATAAGGTACCAGAACGTACCTATCCTTAATAGGGCCTCGTTACACAATATAAAAAATATATAATATATAATTCAATATTAAATTTAATTTAAGTAATCAAAAATTTAATTCAATTTAATTTAATTAATTAAACATACTCCGATTCTGATTAAGATGTAAGCATTTAATTTACAATATCAAATTTAGTTATTTAAGTTTATTAGGATCTTATTGTTTTAGTAATTCACACTTAATAAAATATGATTACAGGCGTGTATTATGAACCTGAGTGCTCATCAACTGAGCGTGATCATAGTGTCCTCGTGGTAGGTTATGGTGCTGATGAAAATGGTGACGATTATTGGCTTGTGAAAAATAGCTGGAGTAAAGCCTGGGGTGATAAAGGTAATATTAAAATTGCTCGTAACAAGGATAATCATTGTGGTATCGCCTCGTCTGCTAGTTATTCACTTGTTTAAAAAGAACTATAAAGAGAAGTGGAAGTATCATTTAAGTAATACGTCTTTTTGATTATGGATTTCTGTACATAAAAGAAAATTCAAAAACTATGTGAACTGTGCCGATTTTTTTTACTTACTGGCATTTGAAATACATAATATTTATAACTAAGATTTGTTCATATCAATAGCATTAATAAATATGAAATTTTTTTTTATATCATGACATTATTCATGCAGAATCTCTTGCACAGTCATATTTTTGTATAAAGTAGATTCGTAAATTTTTTTTTTCTATTTTATGATTTAGGCAGCCGTTTGGTATAAGGTAAGGACTTTCATCTCATTTGTATTTCTCACTGATATTTGATTTTTCAAATATATCTAGAAATTTCGTAATTTCTTCGTATTTCTGATTATAGATAAAAAGAAATCCATCTATACTATTTTATTAAATAATAACAAAATGTTCATAAGTTTCTTAATAAAATCCTTAAATATAAAAATAGAACTATAATAATCTTTAAAAATGTATAAATTCTTAAAACGAAACTACACTAAACTTTAAATAAATGTAACATAATCTGTCATTTATGACATTATATAATTTATGAATGCTAACATAATGCTGCTAATTTCTGAATTGTCTCTAAATCATGCAGAATCATTTGTACTGTTTCTTTAGTTCGCATATGTTGATTATTATTTGGTTTATCAACACTATTTATATTTTCCAATGAAGATATCTGTGCTTCTATAAAAGTAAGAGTCAAATTAATGTAATCTTGATAATGATCAAAGTGTTCCAGTAATCGTAACTTGCACTCAATAGGATCTATTAGAGCTTCTGGTTCTGGTATAACTGGCTGTGACTTAATATTTTCTTGTGTTAAATCAGCTTGTGATTCATTAGATTTTTCAAAAGTAGTGCACTGACCAGGTAAATTTGGTTTGCCAGATTCATGACTATAATGTCTTTTTATCAATGAATCGTGATTTTGATCTTCTGCTTGATTATTGTCTTCTTCTAAAATTTTCATTAGTTCTATATCCGAAGTAATTAATTTTGGATCAGAACTCTTGCGTAAAGAAAAAGAAAATTCTGATTTTTCTCTTATATTACCTTTGCGATTATCACTTGAATTCTCAATTTTTATCATTTGCATAATGGGTACAGGTTCAGTTTTTAGACTAGGTATTTTTACTTTACTCCAATTTTTTGCCCATAGATACAGCTTAGGATGATCTTTTGATTGAGCAATATTTAACTTTACTCTTAAACTGTGAAGTAAATCTTGAATTTGTGTTAAGGCTGCAACCAAATCATAAGAGCGTTTTAACATAGCAGATCTTTCGTTTAATTTTAATATTTTTATAGAATAATTTTTTAAACTAGGTAATTTTCCTTTATGTAACCAATCTTGATCATGGAAATGTTTTTTAGAATTCCGTTGTCTATATGCATTTTTACAAATATAACATATATATTTTTCTGGAACATCTTTTTCTTTCTCTATTGAATTACAATAACCATGCTGCCAGCAAAGACACAAATCACATTGTATCATTAATCCATCCTCTTCATAAATACCACATGTGCAGTTAATTATTTCATCTCTAGATAATTTTTCTAATTTAGTTAAATCTTCATTTTTTATTGTTATAATACTGCTTTCACTTTGAATACTGTCAGTATTGTCTATTTCTGATCTGTTATTACTATCATTACTACATTTATAATTTATATCCATAGAATCATCTCCATCTAATAAACTGTCTTCAAAATGATCATAACTTGCATCATGATCAGAAATTCTCCTTTGTTTTCTAATTTTTTCTCCTGAAATACAATGATATTGCTGTGATTTTCTCCTTTGCCCTTTACCTTTATCATTTACAGCTATTGACTTTTGATCACTAGGAATAGTTGAATTCTGCTCACTATCACCTACTGCTGAAGTTGAAATTTGCCTCACTGGAAGTAATGTTTTCAGGCCAACATGATTTTTTTCTTCTTTAAAACGCATATTGAATAATGTTTCTGGAGACATTGTACAACTATTAATTTCATCCAAAAAATTATCTTCTGCAATAGAATCTTCATGTTCTATAGCAAGTTTTTGTTCAAATTTACTTTCAATTTCTATTTCATTAGAATGTGTATATATACTTTGAGGAACTTCTTGACTTACTTGAAATGACTGAGTATTACAAATTCTTGATCTTTGAGGAATAAAATCCTCAACAGATTCACCAACTGTTCTTGCATAAGCTAAATCTGCTACATTTGGAGTTGAACCCAAAAATTTTAAATATTCAGGATGATAATGTTTTACATGCATTTGTAACAAATTTTCTTTTCTAAAATTTTTAGTACATCCAGGTATTGGGCATTTATAAGTACTTCCTTCAATTTCAACTCGTAAATTTCCAATAAATGTCACTCCTTCTTCTAAACCACCTGAAACAAATATTCAAATAAATATGATATATGAAGTTTTAAAATATAATATTTATATTTTTCACTAACCAATAATATCCTTATTTTTATTATATGTATCTGAACCAGAATCAACTTCAGTTTTATTAAAATTATAAGCAGATTGTGCTTTATCGCTCTCGTTCTTTATTCTCTTTCTATTAGGAGAATTGAACAATTCACTAATTGTATGTTTACGTTTTTTATCTCTTCTTTCTTGTTTACTTCCTATATAGCTATTCTCGTCCTCATTTTTAATAGTGGATCCTTTTGGTAACTTAAACATATTACAGGTTTTCAGAATTTTTGAATATCCATCATCAAATAAGACATCGTATTTATCATTTGCCAACATAGCACTGACTTTTGCTGGATACTTCTTTCCATTACTCCAAGTAGCCAAAATCCTATCTCCAACTTTAAAGTCTCCTCTAGACTCCCCAGAATGTACTTGTAATACGCGTAATCTTGAACTATCCATTGGAATCCACTCATCATACCTAGAGCTCCATTTATCAAAATGAATGAGTACTTCTCTTTCAATCCAATCAGTTTCTACAACTCGAGCTGTATGCCACTTTTCATTAAAATCTTTTGCTTCTAATTTAAAGCCTGGCATAAAGTTTAGGCTGGTTTGACTCATTATGAAATTTAATATTAAAACAATTATTCAAATTACAAAGTTTAACGTTATTGACGTTTACTTGAACGTTACGAGAATCATTAATCATACCAAATTCCATAAAAAGTACACTTATCAGACAAGCACACTATTTATCAGAATATCAATATCACAAAATTAGAATCGGAATAATATATGCATAATATATACAAATGCGACTATGTGGGAATATCGAGAATATAGTGAGAATGCAGAATGTGAGATTGTACCAGATTATACATGGTATGGAGTGTCAAGGGTAGAGAGGAGAGGAAACCCATAGGAAACTCTGCTTGCTTATAAACTTATATATTAGACCGCGCGCTCTGAAAACAGAGTTGAAGCCTAAACCAGAGTGAGAGAGCAATACAAGGAGTCGTGTTGCCTCTCTCTTGTAAGCGAGAAAGTGGGGAGAAAAGGAAAATACTGGAACAGTAGCAGTAAAAATATACGTTTCTCCTATACTCTATACCATTATTATTATTACGCTGCCTCCCTACTCTTTTTCCGGAGCAAGAGAGAAAGCACGACTCCAGGCCTATTTCTGCCCTTCAATATGGACAGAGATAATAAGGGGAGATCGCCGACGCTTATGGGCCAGACTGCAGTAAAAATTTTCGACTGAAAACGGGGGCCTCTGGCGGCCAAAGCGAGGTACTGGCCGTTTCGTGCGATATTCCAGATGTTGTATTTCGAGCTCGTGCGATGGTGCGATCCAGGGGGGAGATGACTGTCTTCGGCGCGTGCAGAGGAAAAGCTTGTCGAGACAATAGGCTGGCAGCGGGGGGGTGCAATAAAAGATGAGTAGCTTATACTGACCAAAAAGAAATGTTATTGCTACATATATATATATATAGTTTTGCAGCAGCTAGCAAGCAGCTTGAAGTTTTGAAATCTATGGCAGCTTTCAGGAAAACTGGCAAACATCAAAGCTGAGAAAATCTCTTATAGCAAAGAGCTACTAACCTGCTTATATATATGGTAGTAAAAATTGATGAAAATTTCAATTTTATAATAAATCACATTAATACCCAGTGAAAATATTGTTTTTCTAACTTATCTCGTAAAATACAAAAAATTCCATTAAATGATGTAACTAAAAGTTCAAAATCTCATCAAAATACATATTTTTTAATCTATATATTTTTTCTTTAAACGTTTTTTATTAACAACAATGCACTTCACCGTAATATTCTCATTGACTATTCTATATCCTCCGTTAGTTTGAATATATTTTTTTGGTAACTCTTGGTACAGAAAAATGTATAAAATAAGAAATATGTTTTTTAGTGGAATTTATAAACTGTACAATAAGACTATAACTTTATATAAATATAATATTACTTATCTAATAACATAATTTGCGTTGCGCTATACACTGAAAACAATTCCGAATGCAAATGAGTCAATTTCATAAAAGTATATTTATGGCAATCCAACAAACATTTATTCGAATTCTACTGAAACAAAAATATACAGCCTTAATAGGAACGAATATTCTGCAATTTCGAAACCACCCTGTATTTGAAATGAATAGTTTATTTAAAGAGCAAAAGTCTTTGTTACGTTGCAAATATATAAACAATTCCAGTTTATGTAAATTAATTATATAACAACATATGTATTATATTTTTATATTACAAGTTTTAATTCTTTCTATTTACATTATCATTACGAGCAATTTTTTAAAGAATATTATTTACATGGTGCTACACACTGAAATCAATTCCAAATGCAAATGAGTCGATTTCATAAAAGTATATTTATTGCAATCCCTCAAACATTCATTCAAATTTTATTGAAACAAAAATATACAGCTTTAATAGGAACGAATATTCTGCAATTTCGAAACAACCGTGTATTTGAAATGAATACTTGAGTTTATTTAAAGAGCAAAAAATATTTGTTACGTGACAAATATTTTTAAATGATTAGAATTTCTAATACGCCATACTTGCCTTATTCTATACTTTTGTATAAAATAAATTTAAAGTATGTTTTAGTTGTGTAAGTAATTTTTAAAATTAAGATTTCTAGTGCTGAAGAGTACATGTAACTGCCTTATTAAACAGTTAAACACTCTCTATTTATTAGGATTAAGTCCTAATAATAATCCTAATTAACATTCTGATCGGGATGCCTAAAGCTTGAACGGCAGATTGTGTACGTTGAACATTCACTACCATTGCGTTTCGTATAATACAAATATATTACATATAATATATATATATTGTAATGCCGCGATCCGCTCTCCGAAAGTTGAATCGTATTTCAACCTCGGTGAGGTCGCGCACACACAAAAAAATTAAATTTTATTACTTCACACTCTTACCTTTAATCCTCGGAGGGGGTCCCGCCGGTCTGAAATAGTGAAACGGGAGATGTCGGGAAGAACTACCCACGAATTAATTATAAGCCTCCATACAAAATCCTTTATTCACAAAATTACAAGAAGAAAATACAACAGGGAAAAGGAGATTATTCCGCTCGGCCCGTCCCGACCGCGACCCGCGTCCCGACGCGCCCACCGAATTTGGAGAGGATGACAGGGAAAGGACAAGGGTAATGGCCGAGGAGGAAAAGAAGAAGAACACGCGGCGCCCCGCTGACGGTCGGCTCGCTGTTGCCGCGGGGAGTACTCACGCGCCAAGATCTTCGGCGATCACGTGGCTCCTTCTAAGTCTCTTCGTCGTCCCCTTCGCTCCTCGCACTCTGCTCTCCTCTCAATTCCGCCCCTCACTCTCTTTTCTTCTTGGGCCCTTCTGCTGTCGTCCTTTCTCTCTCTCTCTTTCTCTCTGTCTCCCCAGCTCACTCCACCGCACTCTCGATGTCCGCACTCTCGATGTCCGCACTGCCTTCGACCTCCCAGATCTGTCTCCTTGCCTCTCCTAAATTTCGATGACACTCCCACACTCACTTCTCTACTCCTTTTTCCAATCTCCTCCGCTGCACTTCTCTGGTAATATCTCTCTCTCTGGCCTCTACAACTATTACTATTTCTCGTTCTCTCTCTCGCTCTCTCCCTTCGACGACTTACTCGTTCCCTGGCCGACAGCGGAGTCCCGCTCGTCTTACTCCTCACAGGGAAGAAGGATGGGATAGGGGGGGGGATTCGGCGGCGGCCGACGACGGCCGATCGCGGTCGTGACGCGCCGAAATACGCGTTTACAAGAATTCGGTTGCCTTATTATATCATCTATAACTTATATAAGATAATCTTGCCTTATCATCTCTATCATCTCTTATCTATCTTAATCTATTTATTATCCTATCCTATTTCTTTAGTTTTTTTTCCATCATCTCTTATCTAACAATCTTCCTTTTTTCCTCTACATAGAATTTTTTTTAATATTTCCTAAGCCACTAATTTCTTAAAAAAAAATTTTCAAAATGACTGATTGTTGAGTTTATTTATACAGTTTAAACTCTTTCAATTATTTAATATAAAAATTTCGATTAAATAATATCAAATTTTAATATTATTTAATTCACATTTACAAAAAAAATTTTCTTTATTTGATTCTCATAGAATGTGGAGATAATTCTTAAGTACTAAATATAGATTGTAAAATTTACAATTATTATTAACCATAAAAAAAAAAAATAGAACAAATTAACTTTATCGTTGATCAGTTATCTTATTAATTAGCTTATATTATTTTATTCTCATTATTTCTAATTTACTTATTATTCATTTTATTTATTTATTTATGTCTCTATTAAATAAAATAATATAAAAATAATATAAATTATTTTCTTTAGTAGACATTTCTATATCTTTCCTTCATCGTGACGCATACAAATTCTGAATAATCACTCTTTACATTCATCAAGATAAACATTTTAATTATTAATACACTGTGCCAATCAAACTAAATTCATTCGTGAAGAAAAAAAAACAAACATTTTGCACAACAAAATTTGTTCGCTTAACTCGACGATTAATAATCTCAAAAATAAACTTAAGAAATTAAAAATTGAATGATAAAAATGTGTTGCTGATTCAAAATGACAACAAAAAAAAAACCACTTCTATACATCACCTGTCTTAATTTGATTGGTTTGCTATCCTCTCGCTTATTACCTATCTTAAATCTATGTTCATTTCTAGTATATCTAATAGTATCTCTTAAATCTATTTAAATCTATATTAACTTCTTCTTTATTCGTATTACTTATCTTATATTTATTAATTTTCTGACTATCTTCTTTCTTCTTATAAATCTGTAATTATTTTCATTATATGCTCATGTATCATTAACTTCTTCTTTATTGGTATTATTTATCTTATATCTATTAATTTTCTGACTATCTTCTTTCTTCTTATAAACCTGTAATTATTTTCATTATATGCCCATTATGTGTTCATGTCTATCATTAAATTCTTCTTTATATTATCAGGTATGTGAATAAGTCTTTCCCGTTTTTTTTCAAATTTTGAGCCTTTATTGTGAAAAAATGGTTACAAATGAATTATTGAAAGTATTGGCCATCGCTAGCTACAACTTTTTCCCATCTTTCTGGCAACATACGAATCCCGTTGCGAAAAAATTCGACCGGTTTGGCCTCTATCCAGTCATCCACCCAGTTTTTGGCTTCCTCGTAGGAATGGAAGTGCTGGTCAGCCAGGCCATGCGTCATCGATCTGAAGAGATGGTAATCAGACGGAGCAACATCTGGACTATACGGCGGGTGGGGTAGGACTTCCCATTTGAGCGTTTCTAAGTATGTTTTCACCGGCGGTGCAACATGTGGGCGAGCATTGTCATGTTGCAAAATAACTTTGTCGTGCCTGTCGGAGTATTGTGGCCGTTTTTCTCGCAGTGCGCGGGTCAAACGCATCAATTGTCATCGATAGACCTCGCCTGTGATCCTTTCATTCGGTTTCAGAAGCTCATAGTAAACCACACCTAGCTGGTCCCACCATATAAAGAGCATGAGCTTGGCGCCATGAATATTTGGCTTGGCCGTCGATGATGATGCATGGCCGGGTAGTCCCCATGATTTTCTTCGCTTCGGATTATCGTAACGTATCCACTTTTCATCGCCAGTCACGATACGATGCAGAAAACCCTTTCTTTTATGTCGCTGAAGCAGCTGTTCGCAAGTGAAAAAACGCCGTTCGACGTCTCTCAGCTTCAGTTCGTACGGCACCCAATTTCCTTGCTTTTGGATCATTCCCATGGCTTTCAAACGCTTGGAAATGGTTGTTCGGTCAACTCCCAATGCTTCGAAACCATCCGCGAACACTTGAATCATCGACACAACCTTCTCCATAAGCCTCCTGAAGCAATCGATGCGTCTCGGCAGCAGATTTCTTCAAATTGAACCAATAAAGTGAAACTTCCCGCAAATGACGTCGACTCGGCTCAAATTTCGACATTTTCACGATATCAAAAATTTATGATGCGAAAAAATTTTAACTAATGTGTTAGTATGGAATTGTTGACATATGAATAAGCTTTGATTATGACATATGTAACCATTGAATACTCGCACAGTATTGGTGGCGCCATCTCTTACAAAAAACGGGAAAGACTTATTCACACTCCTAATATAATTTAAGTATTTAGATCATTTGCAATTCTAGCTATTAGATTTTCTGAATTCAATGCATTACTTTTTTGTTTTAATATAATAACCTTCTGATTCAAAATTTTGTTTTCTTAGATTAGGAACATGTTTATTTATATATGTATTGCGTAACTCTGTTCTATATATGATGGCAACATAGCTAGTTTCATGTATATCGATAGACTGCCTGCTAGGCCTCGTAGAACATGGGAGCAGGTGGACAGGTAATAAACAGTGTGAGGAGGTGAGAGAAAGAGACGAAACAGTATAGAGGAAACTCGCGGATACATGCAGGTACATGGTATGAAGACAGTTGTTTCCCCCCTCGATCGCACCATCGCACGAGCTCGAAAAACATCTGGAATTTCGCACGAAACGGCCAGTACCTCGCTTTGCCTACCAGAGGCCCTCGGTTTCAGTCGAAAATTTTTACTGCAATCTGGCCCATAAGCGTCGGCGATCTCCCCTTATTATCTCTGCTCTAGTCATATCTACTTATCGGCAACTTACTGGAGGCCTTTCGGTAGAGACCTATATATTACCTAAATTGTTAGATCTGAAATATCCGTTCACATGAAAAAATTATTCTGATTTTTTATAGCAGTGAATTATTATTAATATAATTTATAAAAATATGTTCTTGTTTAGCCTTATGAATCAGAGTTTTCTATTATTAAATTAAGATATGCAGTAAAAAAATCTGTTAAGATTAATTATTTTACATTATTAGTATTTTTAGAGATACTTATTATATTAATTTGATTAAAATATGTTGACTCCTCGGTTTGAATTATCACAAACGGATAAACATATAAATATAATTATTCATGCACCCTACGCAAATATTAAAGATACTCTAATTCATGTTGGTGGAACTGATTTTCGATTTTATTCTACTCCATATTATTTAAGGTAAAATGATAATAATTCACATTAGTTTATATCTTATTTGTTTGAATGTTATTAATTTTATAGGTTAAGTTTACCAGGTGAAATTGAAGAGAATGATGCCTCATCAGGCGACTATTATTGTGAGAAAGGAGATTTTATTTTAACATTTTCTAAAGTTAATAAAGGGGAATATTTTGAAAATTTAGATATGATAACAACATTAATGGCACCTGTAAAAAAAAAAAGTAATTTAGTACCAATCATCGAAGTTATTAGTATGTAATAGATTTTACATTTTATATTTAATTTAAATTAAGGATACAATTAATATTTTATTTCTGCGAATTAATTTTATTAAAAATTTTATGTAGCCAATCCTTGTACTAGTAATGAAACTAATAGTGCAACTAATATGATAAAGGAGCAGGAATATGAGATTAAGAACGATTCTGGAAATGAGTGGTATATACAACAAAATCCTGTAGAAGAAAATATTGATTTATTACTAAAGGCTCCTAAGTATGGATTTGGTAATAAAATTTCTGGAGCTTTAGCTGTTTTCGAAGTTAGTAAATATGAAATAATAAAATTTGTAGAATATTAAAATATAATATTAATGATTTATTTAAGCAGGTTACTTTCATAGCAGGCTAAGTGAAAATTTATGAAAATGCTAACTCCGAAATTTATTTGTAATATACATTTAAAAATAATAAGAACTTAAATATATATTTGTAGTATAAATGCTATATTTTTATTCATAAAATATTGATATTTAACATAAAAATAGACATTCATTAGATTTCTTTTTACAATGGTCTTGTTATATATGTAGATATACAGTAGTAGATTAAACAGAGGTTATTAATTTCCTCGTGTTTTATTATTTTTGAGGACGTTCATCAGTAAACTGAATTTTTTAAGTTTTTGCTGACATTTTATCAATACATTCATTTTTATAAGTGGTAAAAATTGCAATATAGATAATGCAAAGAAATTTGAAGAGGAAAAGATTAAAATTTACATTTTTTATTTTGAGTCTCTATACAAGTGCCTCTGAAACATATATTTATTATTATTGTTTAGAAACTTCCCTATATGTTTTTTAGAAATTAATATATAAAAGCTAATTTCATTTTGAATATTATGCAATTGATTTATTATAGTAATTGGGAGTTGTCATTGAGCAACAATTAGTTAAAAATAGCAAACAATCAAATAATTATATACATAAGAGAGATTACTAACATGTATTGGAAAAGAATATGGAAGAGGAATTTTGTAAACATCTGCATTATAAGCAGAATACATATCGAACCTTTTATTGTATATATAGTCACATCAATAAGATTGGTTTGACTTAAAGTTTAGGTTGAATATAGCTTTAACCGTTAAATACCCTTAGTCAACAGTACTTTGGAATAAGAGTACTTTGGAATAAATTTTTCATTCATATTCTTTTTAGGTCTTGCAGGTTATAAAGCAATTTGAAAAGCATATGAATGGTAGTTTTTTATTCATAAGTTGTATTCATCTTTTTTTTTTAGATAAAAGTTACTTTTTCATTATTTTTTATTGTTTTAAACTTCTCAAGGAGACAATACCTGAGTCATGCAAAGAGTTGCAATTTAAAACTTTTGAGTTTTTCCAAATTATTCATTCGAAATGAATATAATAATAATAATATTAAGTTCAAGCATCATAATTAAAAAAAATAAGCTATAGCTATATGTTAAAAAGTTACAGAAAGAACTTCCTTTAATAGTAGTTGTCAAATTTTATTAAATGTGTAGATAAGTCTATTTCTGAAATGATTAGCATTTTTTCATATATTATTCATATATTAAAAGGTCATTTCTATAATTTAGCTAGTTAGAATAACAAAAGGCAATGGACTTTTTACTTATTAAAATGGATTTAAGGTACTATTTACCCTTTAGGATGTTTGGATTAAAGAAATTATAGATTTACCAATGCCAGATAAAACACTATTAAAAGATCGTAAAATCTTAAGAGAACAACAGGAATTTGAAAGTTTCAATGAGGAACACTATATGGCAGATTTAATAGAAGTGGAATATATTAAACCTTGCTTAGCTTATGAAAGCGAATGGGATAAATTTTCAGAATTTGATGTATATTTCAACGATGAAGAAAAAGATCTACTCAAAGAGCTGTCAAATAAGGAGTATTTGCTAGATGAATGTGAAATTAAAACTGTACTAAACAGCATGGTGGATATATTATTTGCTAGTTGTTATAATTGTCGAACAACAATTGGAGAAAATACTGTAGAAAGTAGTTGGACAATAAATAAACTCAGTTCCACTTTATCATGGTTTCAGGTTGCATTTATTCTTATATTTTAAGTAATTTTCTATTTTTAATAATTAAAAATTTTTTGCAGAGTTTTGAAAATATGCATGAAGTAATCTTAAGCTGTATAAAACGATCTTTATGCTATCCACTGATGAGGAATTGGAATCTGTCATTAAAAATTTTTGAAGATGTAAAAAAAGTTATTAAATTAGGTAAACTTTTGATAATTTTATTATTTTTTATAATATTTTAATAATAATTGCTTGACTTCATAGGTAGAAAATACATCTTAAAGCGTTTCTGTGAAATCTATTCCCTTTTCAATAATTCATATGAGCCAAGATATATTTTAAATCAATTATATATTAAAGATTATCTTATATGGTTACAACAGATTCCAGAAACTTTCATAGATGAAGTTTCTTTATTATTAGAGGACGTAAGTAAATTAAACAGCATTTAGCATAATTTATAATTTCTGTTATTACAATATAGGTATATTATAATATATTTTTGTTTTTTACAGATAATCCCATGCAAAGAACATCTTGGATTAGACCTTATAGAACTTGAAAAGGCAGCTTATGCTACTCAAAATGAAGTTTTAGTTATAGAAAATGAACTATATTCTTTACCAGAAGATTTGGAAAAACTTGGTATCAATGATGATCACAATCGGTATGTAATTTATGAATTATAATAAATCATTCCATTAATACTTTACACTAAATAATATATTTATTTTTTTAGAGCAGAAAATGGAATCTCTATGATATTAAGAGATAATTCAAATTCTGATTCGGAATCAGACAGTTCTTCCAGTAGTTCTAACACAAGTAGTACAAATAGCAGTAGTAGTAATTCAACGTATAGCTCTACCATTAACAATATCAAGCAGTTACAAACTAATGAAAATAAAAATTGTCTACTAGATTCAGATGATGAATCTAATTAATTTTTTATTATCTTTAGACTAATTTATATTTTGAAAAATTAATCTGTTTTGATAATTCTATTTTGCTATTTTGAAATATTAATTTTAATAAATTAATGATACTAAGTTATTCCATTATTAAAATTCTTCTATTTTCTATCTATTTAACATATACACTAATTAAAAAGAATTTGTTAAAGAATAATGAAACTGGTTAAATATGCCTTTCGATAAGACATTCTTAATTTATTATTATAGGGATAATACAGCCTTTTAACAGAAACATACCTGCATATTTGCTACAAAAACATCTGGTAGATACACTTTGTAAATAGTTTCCAAAGAATTAAGTATACACGTAATCAAGTATTTAGTAAATTAAATTTATTTTCATTTAGTTAAAATATAATACAACCATGGTAATAATTTACTGTAATGTACTATTAATTTACTTTAGGTCTCTTCATAAATTATGTCAACATCATTGTTGTATTTTTGATTATGAGAATTGTTTCCATCTGTAAGATCTATTTTTTGTATTGGTACAGCAAGATTTTCAAACGTTCTTTCTGTATTTTCATTTTCATAATCAAATGACAATAAAGTTGATATTGATCAGTTACGCCAGATTATGGATGGTAGAGAAAATGAGGGGAAGTTCCGCTCGCTTTATGAAAGAAGATAGACGCTTATAGAAAAACACTTCTGTACAATTCGTTGGATCCAGTATTTGGGTAACTTTTGGTAGTTGGGATACCTAACCACTAGAAAGCCCACTGTCACCACCAGGTATATATAGATACAAAAGCAATGTATGTCATGTAAACCTTATTCGGTATATCCATATCTATTGGAGTCTGTATATACGAGGGTGGATTGATAAGTTTCCGGTCTGACCAATAGCACATAGGTAACTGTAAGGCTATTTATAGTTAAGTTCCAATAGTCAAAGGGCACTTAAAAGGATATTGTAAAAGACGCCTTAGCGGTATACGACAGACGTCTTCGTAAACACTTGTTATAGACATCTGAAAGTTTACTTTACTCTTAATAAATAAGTTGCAAAAATGGCATCTTACAGATAACTAATTGATTCCGCTTCGGTACATATAATTTGCCTGTATATATAATGTTCGGTACATATAATGTTGCCTAAACGATGTCTTAAAAGACGACTTATGAATGTGATACAGATATCTTAATAGTCGCCATAAATATGCATTCTAGATATAGCTAAGATACCTTATAGGTAACTGAACATTGTATACATATGGTATCTGATAGGTAACTAAATGATTTTATTATTGGATGCAAAGAATTTACCTTTTCGATATAAGAAAAAGAATTACCTTAATCAAGTCGTTAAATTAATTATAAAAACATTTATACGAAAATATCTTAATCATATAGTTGATCAAAAAATTAATATATATATATATATATATATATATATATATATATATATATATATATATTTATTATAACATGTATAGATTAGTTTGACCTATACATGTTAATATTATTAACAAATAGGAAAAAAGGGAGGGAAAAAGGGAAAGAGAGAGAGAGAGAGAGAATAAAGAGGAAGATAATATAGAAAAATTATTAATATAATATAGTTAGTTGTTCTTTTACCTGACAAAGTTTAGTTAGTGTAAAATTTTTGCTCTTATATTCTCCTCTCTCATAAGTCTCTCCGTGAGACTTATCAATTCACCTCTCTCACACCCTGTGTGAACGGATACGCGCGTTAGTTAATCGCGGGTGCGTATTAGGTAGGGTTAGAATAACAATTGTTATAATTTTATTAAATTAAATAAAAATTTAAATTGTTTTATTGACTAATAAAATAGATTCAGTTTTGATTTTATTTTTTCTTATATATTAGAGAATATTATACACATTCTCCTCCCTGTACCTCATCATTAATCCGTCTTTTCCTGGACGACTGATAATTTATATAAATATATTATTATTTATATAATTTCCAGGGTAAGTAAAGGTAAGTCTGAGGAATAAATAACAGCAAAGAACCTACGGTCCATAAAGATTGTTTTAAACATTTAATCCGTTCGGGGTTCTTTGCACCTCTGTTAACGGGTACATCTACCGGGTGTTTAACTATTAAGTACCCCGTTATAGAAATGGCGCCCAACGTGCTTTAGACATTTGAGAGGAAATTATTTTTTTTAATAATATCTTTGCTCTCACTCATATAGTAATTTTGTCAAAGCACTCGGCGAATTAAAATACATCAATTTTGAATCCACGAGGGAAAAATTTTCTTTTGTATTTTTAAATAAATTTTTCTTTTCTTATTGTTAATGAGAAAGAAAATTTAATTTTTTTCCCTCGTTCCTCAGACTACTTTTAAAATAGAAAAAGACGTGATTAAAAGATACAAATTTTTTTTTGTGTATCTTTTATAATATCAGGCTATATACAGGGTCTACCCTCCTTATCGACTAGGTGTCGTACCCGTAGGCGTTAAAGTAAATTTTTGCGTTAGCGTTTTAAAATATCTGTCACACAGGATAAACAGTGTAAAGTGTGCGTGACGTGACTCCTTACAGAAACTAGGGGAATAAATATAGTTTTAATTTCTTTTTGTGAGTATTTTGTTGTTGGTATTTTGACAAAGCCTGAGCCTAGTTCCATCTTTTAAAAAGTGGAGTGGCAGAAGTGTTGAGCGTTGTCTGTTCCTGGGCTTAGAATACATTTTCTATTTATTGTATTTGTTTTTGTTTTATTTACTTATTAACTATTTTGTTAATTGTTTTTGATTATATTTTTTTTATTTTATCAAATTCATAATATTTAAATATAGTAGGAATTGATACCTTTCAAGGGACGGAGACATCAATTCCTACCATTAATAAATAAATACAATAAAATCAAAGCCCAGGATAACACCTCAGGCTTGCCATATAAGGCAATACAAATTAATTTAAAGCTTTCCCAAAAAGAGGAGTCACCTCACGAACACTGAGGAACTCAAATTGTGTTAGGTAGGAAATATTTTATATCGTATTTTTTTCCCTTTAGATTATAGAGAGCATCCATTTTTTTAGCAGGTTCCTCTATAAAGATAATAGCAACACAATTTGAGTTATGCTACACTTTTATCGTTGTATATATAGGTATAATATCTTTTGTGTATAATGACATGGCTAAGAGATCAACCTCTCCCTCCTTTAAAGCACCGTCGACTCCAGTCGACCAATGGTGCTTATACCTAATAGGAGGTGAAGTTGATGATTACCTCCATCAGCTGTCTCTGCGAAGCGATGGTACAATATTTGACCGGCTTCGCAGAATAAACCAATGGCTGAAAGGAGAGTATAACCAGGATGATTTTGTAGAATAAATAGAAGAAGATCCGGGTCATGTCTTTCTTAAGCATGAGTCAGCCAGGAAATCCTTCATTGAAAGGATTATTGCCCAGGGCGATCCTTCCTGGCTAGACTCAACGGCTGATGGAGAAGAGAGGTATCCGTTGGAGTCACTGGAGCATGACGAAGAAGTCCAACGGAATCACGAAGCCTCTAGATTGTGCTTGAGGGTGGGTCTGACTGTACACGACTGGCCGACGACCCTGCACGGAAGAAGGTGCATATACAAGACACATTTGTGTGTCACGCATCCCCCGTGCAGGAAGAATCGTCAGTCTCCCTTCGACCTCCAGCCAGTGGTGTTTTGACGCCACGCTCAAGCCCTCGAGTCCGTGAACGTGGCTGGAAGGGGGGGAACTCCTGGAAGCCAACAGAAACTTCTAGGATTACGCTGTCCGGAGGATTGCCCAGTGAGAAGTTAGAATTCATTGGGGGATCCAAGACGGATATAGGTTTAGTGGTCCGTAAATGGGATATCTATTATGAAGATTCCCATCAAGAGCTAGAATTACTCCTCAAGCGGATAGAGGAGCGCCAAAAAAGTTCGCAAATATCGGACGAAGAATTAACACAGGCGCTCCCCGAAGTATTCCAGGGGAAGGCAGAGTTATGGCTCGACGCTTTAAGAAAAAGAGGCATAACCACCTGGAGTGAAATCCGTACCGCTGCAAAAGAATGGTACGAAGCCGGTCCAGAATATCGAGGAAAATGGGTTAGAGAAGCCGAAACTCGAACTCGAGAAGCCAACGTATATTCGAGTGATTATATCACTTGTCTCCTCTCGATATTCGATCGGCTAAATCCACCTCTCCCCGAGACAGAGCAATTGGACAGATTGCTGCGTAATGCACGCCCCGAAATCCAGCGAAGGATGCCAAGGAAATTCATTAGCAATGTGCGAGAATTTCTAAATTTGGCCAGAGATGCCGAATTTGCATTGGAGTGTGAAAAATGCTATCACACTCCTCCTTCGCCGGATAAGGCGATTTTGCGCGAAGCCGCATATAAATCGCCGAATTCCAAACGGGCTAGAACTAAAGTGACTACAACTGTACATCAGTAGAATCTCGATCAAGAAAATAGGATCAATCCTGATATGGCAGAAATACGCAAGCTACTGACTCGTTTGGAATCCAAATTCGGGCAGGTGGGACCATCTAGTGGACCGTCTACTTCTCAGGGAGATCGAAAGCCGAAACCAGAAGAAGAAAGAAGAGGGCCTTCGAAAACGAACCGCCAACCCTGGAGGCGGAATCGAACACCCCCTAAGAAGAAGTCTACTAGAACTACCAGTCCGGAGCAGGTTAACAAAGCTCCGGAGGGTCGTCCACCAGATCAGAAGAGTAAGGACGGCCCGGTCAAATGTTATAAATGTGGTGAAATGGGTTACCGTATTTATAGCTGCCCGAAATGTTCGGGAAACGGGAAGCAAGGCGGCCAATAGGGGTCCGGTCGACTTGCAACCCAAACGTGACCCCAGACGAAAATATTCGAGGATCTTGTTCCTCGAATTCTCAGTCGTCCTCGACTAATCAGATCGAAGAGAGGCCTGATTCAGTTGAGGAAATTCCGTCGACTGAGGAAAATGACAGTGTCGAATTAGATCCTGGCCACATTGCAGCACGGCCGGAAGAAGCGTGCTGGTGGATCCCGGTACGAATTGCTGAGTATCGGATCCGTGCATTGTACGACACCGGCGCGTCTCGTACTTGGCATGGGCAAGATCGGGTTAAAATTAGCAACGGCTTGCCAGCGAGAGTTCCACCCAGCGTGTGGAGTTGGTGCTAGAGGTGCAGGGAACTCTCCGCCTTACGTCACGAGTGACATCGAACTGCCGTTCGAATTGACAGGGATCACGCGCAACGTGTTAGTTGCTCTGATCCCAAACCTTGAAGTAGTTTGCTACGTAGGAGCCAATTTCGCACGAGCGTTCGGTACCATCCATGATCCGATTGATAATTCGCTGTGAGTCCAAGTAGCGAATAAATGGGTCAGGATGGAAGTAGCCGCAGTCACATATAATGAAATCCAACGACTGAGACCGTTGCGATTGACTGACAGCTTATTTTCTGAAATTATTCGAGTAGGCGAAATAAACTCAGAAGAAAATACTGGTTTTGATCTGATCATGGAGTTTTTGAGGTTAGCATCCATTGGTCTCGCGGATATATCATGGCAGGAACAAGAACGTATGAAGAAGCTCTTAAATAAAATCCTGCCGGCGGAAGAAGTACCACTGGGACGTACGACGTGGACAGAACATATAATAGATGTCGGAGATGCTCGCCCTATACGCCAAAAGGCATATCCAGTCTCTATGAAAATACAAGAAGAAATGCATTCTCAAGTTAGAGAAATGTTAGAGACTGGAGTAGTCGAACCATCCACAAGTGGATGGTCAAGCCCAGTGGTGATGGTACGTAAAAGTAACAGGAAGTATAGATTTTGATTGACATTCAAAAAGTTAATTTAGTTTCGAAACCTGATGCATACCCGTTACCTAACATGGACCAGATTCTAAGGAAGCTACAATCAGCCAGATATATTTCTACCTTAGATCTGAGTAGCGCGTATCATCAACTACCACTTCATCCGGAATCCAAACCGATAACAACATTTACGGTACCTGGAATGGGATTGTATCAGTTTACCAGGATGCCCTTCGGTCTATCTAACGCTGGAGCGTCGTTGCAACGACTTATAGATCGAATTAGCGGACCAGACCTCGAGCTGAATGCCTTTTCATATCTAGACGATATTATCATCGCTACTGAGACTTTCGAAGAACACTTAGAATGGATACATCGTGTTCTTGCTCGAGTACATGAAGCTGGACTCACGATAAACCGAGAAAAGAGTGTCTTTGGACACACCGAAGTCAAATACTTAGGTGTTCTCGTTAATCGTGAGGGATTCCGTCCCGATCCCGAGAAGATCGGACCAGTAATGCGCTACACAGAACCGAGAAACCTGAAGCAACTTAGACGTTTCCTCGGTATGGCATCGTGGTATAGGAAATTTCTAAAAGATTTCGCTACCATTGCCGAACCACTCACACGTCTAACTAGAAAGGACTGTCGTTATGAGTGGATCGAGGAACAACAAGCCTCTTTCGACAAGATCAAATCAATGATCGCTTCGGCAACCGTCCTGCATAGACCGTCGTTCGATATCCAGTTCACCGTGCAAACAGATGCGAGTGACACTGGTATTGGAGCGGTCCTTACGCAGGAAGTCGACGGACAAGAACGGGTGTTGGAGTTCACAAGTAGAGCACTCTCCCAAGCTGAAAGAAACTATTCGGTAACCGAGAGAGAGTGCTTAGCTGTCATATGGGCTATTGATAAGTTCCGTCCTTATATAGATGGATATCATTTCCGTGTCGTTACGGACCACAGCAGTTTGAGGTGGATTCGTACGATGCAGAACTCGACTGGCAAACTCGCACGATGGGCTCTAAGATTGCAAGGGCAAAGTTTCGATGTAGAGCATCATAAAGGGACGTTGAAGAACGTGCCAGATGCCCTTTCTAGGATGTCCGAGGGAGACGATCTATCTTGCTCAACTGTAACCTGGGCAAGAGATACCCAAGATGAGTGGTATCTACAATGGTTCAAGAATGTCCAAGATCGTCCCAACGATTATCCGAAATGGAAAGTAATCGGGGGACAATTATATTGTTATCGTCCAGATGAAGTCCTCGAAGTCATCATGGGCGATGAGGACGCTTGGAAGATCGTCGTTCCTAAGAAACGTCGTGATACGGTTCTTACAGAGTGTCACGATAATCCTACGGCCGGACATCCAGGACGTGAGAAAACTTTCGCTGGAGTCAGCAAATATTATTACTGGCCTGGATTTTATAAGACAGTTCAAGAATATGTGAAAAACTGTCTTATATGCCAGCAGCCCAAGGTGGACCAAAGACCACCTGCTGGTTTGATGGGTCGGAGAGTTTTAGAAAGACCTTGGCAAATGGTCGCTGGCGATATTACCGGACCATTTGTAAAGAGTCGCCATGGATTTGAGTATATCCTGGTATTTCAAGATTTGTTTACACGGTGGGTAGAATGTATCCCCATCCGTAAGGTTAATGCCAGGTCGATCCTCAAAGAATTGAAAGAGAGGATCATACTCAAATTCGGCGCGCCAGAGGTCTTCCTGTCGGACAATGGTACTGAATTTAAAAATCGTACGATTGACGAATACTTAGTGGAAGTGGTATACTTCATACCCTTAGTCCACCGTACCATCCGCAGGCTAATCCAGTGGAGCGGGTTAACAGGACTTTGAAAACCCGCATAATGGCGTTCGTAGAAGAATCTCATAATATGTGGGACGAGAAACTCGTTGAGTTGAATTTCTTACTAAATTCGACGCCACATAGTTCCACCGGATACTCTCCGGCTCTATTAAATTTTGGACGAGAGCTGACTCCGCTAGGAACTCTCCGCCGTAGCCAGGATCAAGCTACGGCGGAAACTCAACAAAGAGAAAGAGAGAGTTCCTGGCTGGCGAAAATGAGTAAGTTGAGAGAACTCCAAGAGGCCGCCAAAACACGATCTCAAGGACAACAGCGTCGCCAAGCAGAGTATTATAATGCAAAGCGACGTCCTTCTCCATACCAATTGGGTGACCTGGTATGGAAGAAAAATCGTGTCTTATCCTCGACGGTTCAAGGGGTAATGTCTAAATTAGACCCTAAATACGTGGGTCCTTTTGTTATAGTACAAAAGAAAGGGACTAATACGTATGAGCTGGAAGGTTGTGACGGACGGATTGAACAGTTAGTTCACGATGAACAACTCAAGCCGTACGTCCAACCCGAGGAAAACGATCTCTTGGAGGATACTTCTACGCTGGAACCAGAGGATGAGGTTTTACCCCAACCACCGCTGGAACCAGAATAAGAAGAAATGAATGCTCAACCTCCGTTGGATCACGACAAGGTGACGGGCGACCCACCTGTAATGCGAGTCTTCATCAGCGGGTGAAGATTCTAGAGCGAGGTCCTCTGCGCAGGACGATTCCGAGAATACTCGCGAAGCGTTAGGTTTCATCCCGGGTAGGAAACGAGGTTGTCCGCGTAAAAATAAACTTTTGATCCAGCGGTCTTCGTCTCAAGATATGGCATCCTCTCGTCGAAAGGACCCAACAGAACTAAGACCGCGTGGGAGGCCACGGAAGGAGAAATAGTTTTCCCCTTCCTATTAATATAGTTCATCCTTCTTTTATTTGTTTCAGATGGACAATTTGATGGACGAATCCTTCGTTGCCCGTTTTAAGGAACTGCTCGGGGAGATGTGGGAGCAAGGTTTGGCTTTGACGGTAGTCCGTCGGGGCTACCGATCTGCTCGCCCCATCCCTCCGAGTTGGTTTCTTCCGGAACCCTCCTCCGAGGTGATCGAAGAGATGGAGGAGGAAGGTCCGAATTCGGACGAGAGGGAACACGTCCCCCTTAGACGTCCTAAGTCGATGTCGGGGTCCTCCCGTCCGAATGGCAACGGAGGAAGAAGGGGGCCTCCCACCACTCCAAGTACCCAGATAATCCCTCCCGAAGCGGGAGCTTCGGGCCAAGAGGGGGTGAGGTCTGCGCCACGATCTGGTCCTTTCCCGGGACCTACGAACGCCTCTCGCGGAGCTCCTGCTCCGGAACAAGAAGAGGTGAGACCAGAGGCGCGATCTTGCTCTCCAGCAGGAGCTGGGGAGCGAGAAGAGGTCTCTGAAACCCTCCCACCACTCCTGGGGATCATGACCCAGGAATGAGGGAAACATCGAGGCCACATACGTCTGAATGTGGTCCAGCGTCTTCTCTCCCCGAAGCAGGAGTTTCGGGTTCCGGAGAAGGCAAGAACCCTCCCCCTCGTATGACTCCGCTCCAACGAATGGAACAGCGGCTCTTGGAAGCCTTGGCCGATTTCAAGGCCAAGGCAGAAGTGACCAAGAAAGAGTAGAGTCATCGATCTCTGGGAAGTATTACGGGGTCGACCTAGTGGCCGGAAACAGGTTGGTCCCGTCTTGACCCTGGAGCTCGATGACTTAGTGGAGTCATCGAGGGCTCAGGAAGCTTTCCTGAGCTTACACCGGCAGCGTTGTGAGCGACAGAGGGTGGAGGAGCTAACGGCAGCTCTCGTACGCCAAAAGGCCGCCGAGGCCGAGGCAGAGCGGGTGCATGCCGAGCTTCTCCGTACCCGTGAAGAGGCTCGCCGGTTAGGGGAGGGTGTTCCCTCCTCCCTTCGGGATTCCGCGAACTTAGCCGCGGATGAGTCGTGGTGGTAGGATGCCAGGGTGCACCACCGGTGGCCCTGCTGGTCACGGCAGGGGAAGTCCGTCGGGTAATTTCCGTAGAGAAGATGCCCGACCTGGGGTTTCGAAAAATAGAATAGAAACCTCAGTCGAAGATTTCCGGTCGTACTATGTCCAAGATCCTAGTGGACGGTATGGCCGACACCACTGGTGTTTCTTTTGCGGGTACCCGGGCGTCACGAAAGAGGAAAAGTGTCCTAATCGTGACGTATTCGTAAGGAAAACACCCTGGTTCCTTAAGGGCGAAAACAACCTGGTTCCTTCCCGGGAGATCTCTCTCTCCGTGACACCCAACGGTGAAGAAAAAGAAATTTTGTTTATTGTCATTAGTATATATTTGTTTTCTTTCGCCGTTGGGATGCCACTGTATATATATATAATAAATATTATAATTTTTGTTCATATATGTATGATTATAATATTATTTCCCTTTTCGCATCCATATTTCCTATAGCTATCCCTTAGATCTTCTTGCAGAGTTGCTTTACAGTAGTATACGCAACATTTGAAGGGAGGGTGTAACATGTATAGGTTAGTTCGACCTATACATGTTAATATTATTAACAAATAGGAAAAAAGGGAGGGAAGAAGAGAAAGAGAGAGAGAGAGAGAGAAAGAGAATAAAGAGGAAGATAATATAGAAAAATTATTAATATAATATAGTTAGTTGTTCTTTTACTTGACAAAGTTTAGTTAGTGTAAAATTTTTGCTCTTATATTCTCCTAGCCATTGTTGAATATTTAAAAGTTATTATTGTATTTAAACAATAACAGGGAAATTTAGTTTATTTAAATAAATAGTGAAAAAAAGACAGTTTATTATATACAAAGACTATTGCCGAGGAAAGGCAATCAAACCGGCCGGTTTTATAGCAACCAGTAACTCACGTTAATTTCGTCGTTGGATTGTATTTTTTCAGCGTTGGTGGATTAAGGTTGTTGCATTTTTCTTTTTATATATTTATTGTACTTTTAGTTTTCGGTACAATATTATATACTTTTACTTCTTTTTATTTATTTTCTTCCTGATTAAAATTATTACACACAACGAATTAATTTTATTAGTGTGAGAGAGACGGAGAGATATAACCCACTTTATTTGATAGTACACCTTGTTCTTCTTCAGGTGGCGCTCTTGTTGCTCTGTCTCTCCGTGAGACTTATAAATTCACCTCTCTCACACCCTGTGTGAACGGATACGCGCGTTAGTTAATCGCGGGTGCGTATTAGGTAGGGTTAGAATAACAATTGTTATAATTTTATTAAATTAAATAAAAATTTAAATTGTTTTATTGACTAATAAAATAGATTCAGTTTTGATTTTATTTTTTCTTATATATTAGAGAATATTATACATATTCCCCTCCCTGTACCTGATCATTAATCTGTCTTTCCCTGGACGACTGATAATTTATCGAAATATATTATTATTTATATAATTTCCAGGGTAAGTAAAGGTATGTCTGAGGAATAAATAACAGAAAAGAACCTACGGTCCAAAAAGATTGTTTTAAACAATTTAATCTGTTCGGGGCTCTTTGCACCTCTGATAATGGGTACATAGGGTGTTTAACTATTAAGTACCCCGTTACTATATATATATACATATATATATATATATGTATATATATATATATATATATATATATATTAATGTACTATCTGATTAAATATATTTTTATTAGATGTTTTTATAATCATAACTACCTAATCAAAGCAATTTCTTTTTATATAGAAAAGATAAATTCTTTATATTAAATGCAAATTTAAATGAATGTACCTTAAAAATTACATTACAGATCATATTTATTAACTTGTTCTATAAACTAATATATTTTTATTTATAAAAGATATAAAATCTTTTTAATGACATCCTTAATATTTACAAGAACAAATATAAATTTTGAAAATAAACTATAATTTTATACTTAATTTTATAACTATATAAGCTGTAATTATGATAGATTTAATTATTCGATGTTGATAGAGTATTTTTACATTTTAAAATGTTATTAATCACTCGTTTTATTATAATGTAATTATAATCACTCGTTCTCCGTAGCCAGACCGCAATTATGTTCGCCATATCTTGGCCAGTGATATTTAAATGGTTCGAATAGGTTGCTGCAAATTAAATAATATTTTTTTTCATTATTATGATTATTATATTAAATTATAAATATATAATCATGTGTCGTTTCATATTGCGAACTTATTACAGTCATTTAGCAAAACATTCGAATTCGTAGATTTACTAAGTAAAAAGACAAAATAAAGTTTGAAATTATAAAGCTAATTCTCCAAATTTTAGTATTTTTTTTATAAGATGAATATTCGTATATCCAAAATGCCCGATCATAATATTACATAAAAAATATCGAATAAAAAACCAACATAATTCAGCATAATAACAGCATAACAATATAGTAAAAAGTTTTAAAGAAAAAAGTGTTCATTTTTATAAACAACAATAGACGCAAATGGTATTCCATTGATATTTTTGGACCCCTTTCTGATTCCCGTCGACGTATAAACTTCGTATTAAAAAATATTTCTTTAATTTCATGATAATCTCCATGGTTATTTAAATTATTTTTTGCATTTATTTTTAATATATTTGACTGCTCTAATTTTAACATAACTTCATTTAAATTATTACTATCTAGAGAATTTACATTTTTAGGTTTAATGGAGTTGTTGAAATTAATTAGTTTAATATTTACATTTGGCCTGTTTAAAATATGTAATAAACGATTCTTTTTCTGCCGCGAGCAAAGTTCACTAAATTACTTTTTTCTAATCATATTATAATATAATTTTATGTAAATTCTTTATGTTTAAAAACCAAATTGATAATAAAAAAATATATTGAATGAATATTTCAATAGTGCACAGATAGTAAAAAAAGTAAAAATTAATAAGTCAAAAAAGTATAATAAATAAAACTAAATTGAACTGCGTAAAAAATGACGAATATTCAATGTAAAACAAGTGAGACTACTGACAGTAATGAATTCAACTTAGTAACCAAAAAAACACATTTTACCTTTTTTCACTACTACACACTGATTTCCTCAATGATTTTCACAACAGAATAGAAGTAAATCTTCCAAATTTGAAAATTATCCCAATGTAATGAGTAGGCTGCTGTGATAAATGATTATATGAGCCAGATTAGTTCAGAATCAGTATTATCTGTGATCAAAAACAATATTAATGTAAATTTTTAAATATATCCTATTCAATAAGTCATTATAGTATTATAACTAACCGCCTCTACCGCCAATTTGGCGTTGTATAAGCGCAATCCAAGCGAATTTTTGCATCGATTCATATCCGTTGATGAAACTTGGTTCCACCACTACACTCCTGAAACCAAACAACAGTCTAAACAGTGGATTGGACCAGGAGAACCAACTCCAAAGAAGGCAAAAACAATTTTTTCGGCGAACAAGGTTATGGCTACTGTTTTTTGGGATGCGAGAGATATTGTATACATTGATTACCTTGAAAAGAGTAAAACTATCACTGGTCAATACTACGCTGACTTATTGCAAAGTTAGAGCCACGAAGTGAAATTAAGCGACTTCATCTGGCGAACAAAAAAATCTTGGTTCCTCACGATAATGCACCAGCGTATACGTCAATCGTTGCGATGGCTAAAATCAACGATCTGAAGTTTGAATTGATGCCGCATCCTCCCTACTCTCCAAACCTAGCTTCGAATGACTATTATCTATTTCCTAACCTCAAAGAATGGCTTGGCAGTAAGAGATTTGCGGACAATGAAGAAGTAATCGAAGCTGTAAATGGGTATTTTGAGGAGCTTGACGAATCAGTCTATAGAGATGGCATTACTAGACTAGAACACTACTATAAGAAATGTATCAGCCTTGGAAGAGATTATGTTGAGATAAAAAAAATTCTTAAAAACATTGTTTTTCTTGATCAGGCCGGAAACTTATCAATCCACCCTCGTATATATTGTAACGCAGTTTTCAGCGACAGCTACATGGGGAGCAAGGATGAATGTGAAGTTGCAGGGAAATGATTAGACGCACGATTAGCATATAAGAAAATATAACATATTCTTTATGGAGCTCATTAACATACCGAAGGTAGCTCGTTCGCTACCCACTCCTCGCATGATCCGTGACACCCGGAAGAGAATCTGGTGGCACTATGTTTCGTCAATGCGGAGACGTGAATTGCAAAAGACAGATACGTGAGGGGAACGAATGTCCGAGCCGCGGACACGGAGCGTGCGGCGCAACACCGCACAAGTGACGGCGGGCCAGGGAAAACCCGAGACTACGTGCAAATGATATTAAAACTACTTGCCGCCGTTGTCAACCTGCCGATGATCTCCCTCTTGCTCTCTCTCTTTCTTTCACTCATTTCAGATGATGGTGGAGACTCTATGGATAGCAGAAACGTCTGGCAATGTAGCGACGATGAACCGAAAGCCTCTGACATCCCTATCGTCATCGAAAGTGATGATAGGGAGATTACGTAACGCGTCTTCACTCGGCAACGGTTAAAATTGAAGAAGGCAGACCGCTCGCTCCTTTTCCGTTTCTCACTCTTTCCGTTCGTCTTGCACGAACATCTCGCGATCGCACGCGGACATTCACGGTTTTAAACATTTAATTATCCCACCCGCCAATTTCGGCGGTTATAAACTTCCCCTGCCAAAACCGACATGGCGGAGTGCATTATTGCGAATCGTCAGAAATAATTATTTATCGTTACGCTAGATTGTAGAGTTTACGAGAATCGGAGGTGTTTGTATTGCCTTTCTTCTGTGTCTGAGTTACGTGGTAGGGGGTTAAATCATGGGGACAACGAGAGGGGAAATGGTATTTTTTGGTCCGAAGCCATTTGTAATCTGCTATTGCCGTTTGTGATCTGTTCTAACAGCCATTTGTGCTGTTGTACGGCCATATGCAGATCTTTATTGCAGCCATTTGTCACCATGTGTAAACCCCGTCTTTTCCAACATTATTACCGTCTTTTGTAAACTCATCTACTCGGATCTGTTATACAATCATTTGTTACATGTTGTTGTACTTTGTGACTCGTAATCGGTGCACTTCTTATTTGTTCATAACAAATGTTGCTCCCGGCATTACTAAGATCACTGGCTGCGAGTTCCTTTTGCGTTTCTGACGTTTTCGATCGTCTGCGTGACCGTGAGGTCCTCGACTTTCGGAGGTGCCTCTCCCTTCTCAGCCACTATTTGAGCTGACACCTGGCGTGTCATCTTTGCTCTTTTCTTTGACTGCGTCCCGTAGTTACCCTCCCCTTTCCAAGATGACACGGTAGGTGTCGGCTGTTCCGGACACGATGTGCAGGTATGCATATCCCGTGACGCTCTACCACAACTGTAATAAACTATCCCTTTCGCGGGTCTAGGCATGTGGAATAATGGCGTCCATCCGTGTCGCAGTTCCAGGAAGCGCGTGTCGGCACTGCTGCTCTTGCGGTAATGCCGTCTGCCCCGTGTCGTGAAGCTATCTGCTTCTGTGGTACACTCCTTAATCCTGGCATTGGTGTAGTAGGTACTGACGGGTACGGACGCTCGGGAGGTGTGAAATTCAGTAGAGTTTTAACTTCCATTGCCATTAGAGCCAGAATTGCCATTTTCGGTCGGCGATATTCTCCTGCGTCGTCTGTGGCTCGCTGAATGGTTCGTTCAAACTCGTGACTGGGGTCGGCTGTGTTCTCATTAACGTAAGGATCTCTTGTGACGGTATTTTAAAGGGATTGATTCCGTCCTATGTTCTAGATGGTAGGGATCTTGGTGGCTGGAGTAGGGGTTATTAGGGCGCGGTAGGATATGGGACTCTCGCATATCGATACAACTCCTGGCGTGACCGGTGGCTTTGTACTTCGTGAGTACAATTACTTTTTCGTGTACAGGCGTGTCATGAGCATACGGCGTTTTTGGAAGTGTTTTTTAGCGTCGTGTAATTTTCTATCGCGACGGACCGCATAAACGTACATCGGTCGCCGCGAGACGGACGGACTTTGCCATCTTCGGGTGTACTTACGTACAAGATTGGTGCAGCGGGCTTCTGCGCCGACTGCTTCTTGGGAGGTACCCTGCAGTGGATGTTCGGACCTGGTAGATGTGGTAGGGGACTTATCGATCGTATTTGAGCTCCTGATCGATATGGGACTGCGTCTTTCGGGATTCTAAATAACCCAAATTTTTCGGCGGGACGCTTTTAACGGTCCCGTTTTGCGGGACACTTCACTGTTGGAGCTGTTATCTACAGCTTCTTTATCCCCGAGATCTTCATACATTTTAGTAAAGGTCTCCTTTGTCGTAGTTTTAAGTCTTTGCGGACGTTCGTACTCCTGCGTTTCTTGTTTCTCGCTGCTGTCTATATTCTTCTATTTTTTCATCTTCAGTGTTCTTTACTTTAGCCTTCTACTCTTCAGTAGTGGTAGTTTTACGTCGTTCCGGATGGTCGCACATTTCTAGTTGGGCGCTTTCCGTAGTTGTACGTCTTTGCGGACGTATGCAGATGATGTTATTCTCTGCTTTACTTTACTTTCTTTACTATTAACTAACTTTACTTTCTGAACGTATGTCTTCTATTTTAGCGGTAGCGGTAGCGGTAGGGTTCGGGTCGGAGGGATTTGGTTTTTTGGGGTTTATTTCTGCACTCCAATGTCCAGAAGGAATAGATTGAAGGAGGCCTCTTTGATCGGGATTATCTTTGTGATACATTGACGTTCTTCTCCGATATCTTGGGTCGCATTTGGGCTCAACTCCATGAGATTTCTTTCCTCTTGGCGTTGCTCCAACGCCTGGACTACATTGTTCATATCGTGGATATGGTGCGAGGGCGTTAGGGGATCCTGATGTATTTGCACACTGGGTGCGTTCGCGTCTATTAGAATCAGTCCCCACGCCTGTTCGCGATCGGAGGCGAGATGTTCCGGGATCCTTTCCCCGGGTCGGCGGAGTTGTTCGGTTATGGCCGATCGACGTAATCCTCGGCCTCTGCCCATAACTTTCAAAGTTGTTGTCGTCGGTCTTATCGTCGTTGTTATCTGTGGAAAAAGTGTGAGCATAAGGCAGGTGGTACTTTTTTAAGGGTGTAATTTTGTCTTTCATCTATCGCTCAGATCCTCTACTTCGAAAATTACGGGAGATATTTTCCTCGTAATTTTGCACGGTGCTACACATTTTGGGGCCAGTTTCGCTGCGAACCTTGCAGGACCTGACGGCAGCAGGTGATTACGCCTGCAGACTACGTCGTCTTCTCTAAATGACTCTTGTATCCTGCCTTTATTGTATTCCCTAGCCTGTAATTGGCTAGCGATCTTGAGGTGTTGTTTCACCAAATTGTGTATTGCCGGCAGTCTTTTCATCCGATCAAGCCAATCTGTTTATGTGAGGCTCTGCAGTTGCGGTGCCGCTCCTCGAGAATGTCGATATGTCGGCATTTCGTGCGGATTTCGACCAAAATATTGAAAGGCTGGCGATGCCTATGTACTGTTATGCACAGCTCTATTCACCTCAATTGCTAGTTCTGGGAGATGAAAATCCCAGTTCTTGTGATCGTTTTTTACGAATACCTTATTATGGTTTTAATAACTCGATTAATCCGTTCAACTGGGTTTGCGTGGGCATGATAGGGAACAATGAACTGTTCCATCATTCTGCCCTTTAGCCAATTATTGGCGTACTCTGTGCCATTATTCATAAGAATAAATTTCGGGCAGTTCCATTTATAAATTATTTGCTCCTTTAAAGCCTTGGCTATGGATTCCCCGTTTGGTTTTCGTAGCGGTCGAATTTCTATATATGTGGTAAATAATTCCTCAAACACCAGCAGATATTTGTGTTATTCTTTGCTGGCTAGGAAAGATCCCAATAATATCTGTTGCGATGTTAGTCCACAGCCCTTCTATATTTCGTTGCATCATCAGTCCCGTGGACCCTCTTTGTGACACCTTTTGCACTTGATATTCATGGCAGTGTTTGACGTGTTGATGTACGTTACGGCTCATGTTAGGCCAGCAGTATTTCTGGCCAACTTTATGGGTCGTTTTTTCAACACCGAAGTACCCTGAAGTCGGAGTGTCGTGGCACTCCTGCATCACTCTTCCTCTGCCATTTGTAGGTACCACTAACTTCCAATCGTCCTAGTCTTCGCCTAATATGCACATGAGCTCATTCGGTCGGTGTTGATATATAAGGTCATTTCTTATTGTCCAGTCAGGGCAATCGTTTGGTTGTGCAGTGATTTGTTTTATTTTGTTCTCGTACCAGCTGTCTTTTTCAAGGTTTTCGAGTTTCGCGGTAGGGGATTCGGTGTGTTGGGGGAGGGGGTTTCAGAGTGGCGCGAATACTGGCGCTTATGTCAGCAGGATGCGCATCTTACCGAAAGCTTCCTACTGTGGCTTTCCCCAATGCCATTTTATGTTGTTTTTTTAATAATTTCGTGAGAAACAGCTTGATTCATGCCAGAACTTTAATGAATCTTGCATACCGCCCAACTATGCCTAAAAAGACCCTTAATTGTCGCAGGTTGGTAGGTTTCGGGTACTCGCTCACGGGGCGAATCTTCTTCGGGTCGGTGCACAAACCGTTCTCGCCTACTATGTAGCCGAGGTATATCACCTCCGGGCAGTAAAGTTTTCTTTATTAATCTGTAACCCAACCTCATTGAGGCGGGCGAGCACCGCTTTTAACTTACAAGTATGCTGCTCGAGGATCTTCGTAGCGACAATTATATCAGCCATATACACGAAGATGTACGATTGCCACTCGGGCCCGAAGACGAAGTCCATACCTTTCTGGAATGTGGCTAGGGCATTAGTGAGGCCATATGGTAGCCTCGTGTACTGAAAACGGCCCTTTTTCCGTACCGTAAAAGTAGTGATCTCTTTGCTGCTCTCACCTAGCGGTATTTGGTGGTACGCCTAACTCAAGTCAATTTTGGACAGGTACCGCGCGTCACGTAAGTTGTCTAGCAGGATGTCCATGTTTGGAAGGGGATAAGTATCCTTCCTTGTGATGGCGTTGACTACCCGGTAGACTATACAAAACCTGATTTTTCCGTCCTTTTTAGAGACGATTACCGAAGAACTACTCCAGGAACTCTCCGATGGTTCAATAATAGCCTCGGGTAGTAGTCGGTCAATCTCTTAATGGATTTGCTTCAGCAGCCGATCGGGAATTTGGCGCAAGCGGTGCTTTATCGGTCGGTGCCCCTGAACATCTATATGATGCGGTTGCATCGGCGTCAGCTGAAGCGTTTCGTTCGATGGGGGTATAAGATTGTCCAATACCCGTTCGAGTTCTAGTTCACGGCGTTCTGTGCTATCGAACCGGGCTACTCTATAACGGGAGCTATTGTCATTATTGTCTGCTGCCAGCTGTTCTGCTACATAACGAAACGTCTGATGATACGCTTCGGAGTGTGTCACGTCGCGTCCGCGAAGTTTATTGTCATTTTTATTGATAGCTTCAGTTCGATTGGCTGTCCGATAAGCTCCAACTTGTCGATCGACTGAAAGTCACTTCTGTTAATTTTGTCTATATATGCCGGATGAAGGTTCCGGCAAATTCGGTCTAACTGGGCCTCAAGCGTGAGTGCAGTTGCTATTTTATCAATGAGCAAGCGCATGCCCCTGAGATAGGAGCCTATTGGATCTTTCGAACCTTGCGTTTGGTCACGTAACTCTTCCTCGAGTCGAAGAGTATACTTTGTTGGCCGGAATTGCTGCCGCAGCGCAGATTTGAAATCTCCCAGAGAGCGCCAATTCTTCTAGAGGGGTCTCGCCCAGACATGAGCTGATCCGCTCAGTATCTCTGGGATTAATTTGAGGATATCCGTGTCCGGTATATCTAAGCAGCTTATCATTTCCTCTAACCTTTTGATGAATTCTTCTACATCTTCAGGTGGAGCTCCTGTGAATGGCAACTTCCATTGCCTCAGCAGCTGTCCAGTGTGGATGTTTTTCAAGTAGGTGTTTTCGAAAGATCTGTTCGAAAAGGGTGGTGCTACTGTCGACACTTTCAGATACGTCATCAGATAATGCTGTAGCAATGCCGGATGTGGATAGAGCCATGGGTTCGGTGGGTATGGCCAATTTGCAGTGGCTAGGGGTGCCTCGACATTTCCGTCTATGTTGGTGTTGTGCGCCGGTGGCGACATCCATGATCCGATAGGAAATCCTGTATAACCGATTACGGTTGGGATCAGAAAGAAAATGCGTGTATATTTTCCTTATTGACAAAAGTCGTCAATAGCGTTTCTCGTCTAATTTCGTGATTTCCGTGCGGCGGTATGATAAAAATACACTTCTGTTATCTATTCTTGTATATATGAATATTATTTAAAAGAAAATTTATCAAATAATTATAAAATTATTGTTTTTGTTAATACTAACTAGTTTTGGTTAGGTTTGTATCGACGATTGAGCCTAGAATAAAATAAATAGATAGTCCAGCTATCGAACAAAAATGTTGAGCACACACACTGTGCTGCGTGGTGAGATATCACGAAGAAGTAGGTATGTAAAAATTAAATGTTATGTTGTGTTGTTATAGAAATTGAAATAAAAAAAATTAAAATAAGATCAGATTTTACTTAATGAATGTGATTTAATTTGTATTAATTGTTATTAAAAAAATAATGCAGAGAAAATTGGTTTATTATCATTCTTTTGATCGTTACGATTAAAATCTCGTAATTTTACATTGGCTACTGATAGTTTTTTTCGGTTTAAATATATTAGCTGCTATCTTATTATTATTATTATTATTATTATTATTATTATTATTATTATTATTCCCATCCGTTGTCTGTACCTTGACGAAGATCGGCTATTTCACCATCTCTCAGCCGATCGGGTGATGGGCTTAAAAGAGTACCTCCTCCTACCAATGAATGGAAGGGCAAAAAGATAGTATGATACCTGCCATTTTATGAGTGAGCGGATATCCCTGGAGTATATCCCAGAGTAAATGAGTTAACGCACGGAGCAATGATGTGCTGGAAGACCCGAAAGGGGAACTGAATAGGGACTTCCATGCCGACCATGATCGAAGCTGCAGGTCCTATAAACAGACCTTCGTCAGTAATACAGAGATTAAGGAAGGCACACTCGCTCAGAGACTCTATAAACGGGTACCTCATGAGGAGTGAAAACACATGCGGAGCGTAAGCGAACGTTCCTGTAAAAGGGATCCTAGCAGAGTAATTATAGATGCATGAGTGAACTTCAAACATTGGAGTTTCACTAGAATATTTGAGGGCAAATGTATGAATCTACATGAATGAAGGTTAGAATGAGGTACTCTTGAACAAATGACAGACCGCCGTGCGGTCAGCACGCCAAGGAGTTGACTAGCGCCACAATGCGCATTCTACGCCGGGCTTGCGAAGAGTCGATGCCGTGCAAAGTGGTTGGTGGAAAAAGACGTCCTGTTTACTGGTGGACGGCTGAGATAGCTGGCATGAGGCGTAGGTGTTTACATCTACGACGAATGTCACAGAGAGCTTGTAAACTCGGAGATGACATCACTATGATGAGGGCTGAATACAAGCTATCTAAGAAAGCCCTTCGACGAGCGATCGAAGCCAGCAAACGCCGATGCTGGAAGGCGCTGTGTGAAGACATAGATGGGGATCCATGGGGATTGGGATACAGGGTAGTTGCTGGAAAACTGGGAGCTCATGGAAACATGGGCACCTTGGACTCCGGCACAATGCGAAACATCGTAGATACCCTTTTCCCTACCCACCCTGATAGGTCTGATCCAGCTCCACCGAAACGAGAACTGGATGTACCTCTTTTCAGCAAAGAGGAGCTCGGTAGTGCCGTGAGAACCATGCGGAATAAGAGGGCTCCAGGACTTGACGGAATTCCAGGAGAGGTGCTGAAAATAGTAGTTAAGGAGCATCCAGAACTCCTTCTGTCGATGTACAATTCGTGCTTGACAGCTGGTTTATTCTATTCTAGCTGGAAGGTGGCGAAACTTGTGCTTATCGACAAGGGCAAGGCTCCGCCGGAGGCGCCCTCGTCGTATCGACCTCTATGTATGTTAGATACAGCTGGAAAGCTGATGGAGCGTCTACTGAAGTCACGACTCCTGGGAGCTGTTGCTGCTGCCGGCGGCTTGGCTGACAGACAGTACGGATTCCGGGGAGGCAGGGCGACGGTGGACGCAATCCTCGAGGTTGTTGATGCGGCGAGGCGCACAGAGAGAGGTAATCACTACTCTCGACCTGTTTGCCTCCTGGCTACCCTTGACGTTCGGAATGCCTTCAACTCTGTTGGATGGGCAAATGTCTTGAGGGCCATGGAGCGAGACTTTCGGATGCCACCTTATATACTTCGTATATTGGATGACTACCTTAAGGATCGATACTTGGCTTACGAGACAACGGACGGTCGGAGAAGGAAAAAACTTAGTTCCGGGGTGGCTCAGGGGTCTGTACTCGGAGCCGACATGTGGAACGTTTCATATGACGGAATACTCCGGATGCAGATGCCTGAGGACACCTTTCTGGTTGGATACGCAGATGATGTAGCAGCCGTTATCATCGCTAGAGATTATGACGCTGCACAGATGCGACTAAACCAGGTGATGCGTCGAGTGCAGAGATGGATGGAGAACAATGGGTTAGAACTGGCGGTGGCGAAAACGGAGATCGTGCTCCTAACTAAGAAACGTATCCCAAAGATACGCCTTATGCAGGTGGGAGACACGACGGTGAGTACCAAAGCAGCTGTAAGGTACCTGGGGATGACGCTTGATTCCAAGCTGACCTTCTGGGACCAAATAAAAAAAGTGATGGATAGAGCTGCCCGAGTGACAGCACAACTTAGCAGGTTGATGGCCAATGTTGGTGGTCCAGCACCCTGCAAGCGGCGTCTGCTCATAAGGACAGCTGAATCCATCATGCTATACGGCGCGGAGGTATGGGCCGATGCACTGATGGCCCAAAAATATAGAAAAAGAATGGCGGCAGTGCAGCGTAGAGGGGCATTATGCATCGTGAGCTCCTACCGTACGGTCTCCGAGTCGGCGGTGCTGGTAATCGCATGTGTTACCCCCATTGATCTCCAGGCACAAGAAAAGAAATTTGTCCACCAGAATAAGAATATTCTCGGCAGAATTGAGGCAGCTGCACGGGCCAGAGCTGTCACGATAACCGAATGGCAGAAGCGCTGGGAGAGGGATCCGCGTGGCCGATGGACGGCTCGTCTGATCAATCAGTTCAAGCCATGGCTCCAGAGGTCGCACGGAGAGGTTAATTACCACCTCACACAGCTCTTATCGGGGCACGGTCGGTTTCGATCCTATCTCCACAAGATGGGGAAAGTACCGGATCCGAGCTGTGCCCACTGTTGCGCTCCCCGAGACGATGCACTTCACACATTCTTTCAGTGCGAGGTGTTTCGCCTTGAAAGGGAGTGCCTCTGGAGAGACATAGGAACATGTGGGCCTGATAATATCGTTTGGCTGATGCTAGAGAGCTATGAGAAGTGGTCCAGGATTTGCAATTTCTGCAAAGCCATCCTGGACCACAAAAGAAGAATTGAAGAAGGCGTGTAAGCCCGCAAGGGCGAATAGGATGGCGCAGCCCAGAAGTAATGTCCTCATAGACGGTTCCTGGGCTGCACTTACGCCATCGTGAGGAGGTCTCCTCGGTGCACGCTTATCAACCCCGACTCGTAGCTCTTTTCAGAGCTGTGGGAAGCAGTCGAAGGGAATGCACTGAGGAGGTAGTTTTTTAGTGGGTATGCCCTTCACAGGTGAGTCCTACATACCCGGGGACCGGTCTCCGGGATCCATAAAGGATTTTTCTCCTCCTCCCAAAAAAAAAAAAAAAAAATTATTATTATTATTATTATTATTATTACAAGGCGTCCGGCTGTAGAACGCCTCCACAGTGTTACCTTTAAATCACATTGCTGGGTCTGGGGTTTGTGTGGTGTTTCGCGATGTCCTAGCCAAGTCTCCCCAAACTGAGATTGTGCTCCTTACGAAGAAGTGCGTTCCCAGAGTGTAGCCACTAATTCTTGGGGAGACGGCGGTCCTGACTAGGGCATCTGTCAAGTACCTGGGAGTAATGCTAGATACGAAGCTCACTTTCTAGGAACATATTCGGAGGTCGGCGGACAAAGCGGCGGTGGTAACGGCCTCCTTTTTCAGGGTCATGGTCAACATAAGAGGACCACGCCCCTGCATCAGGTGGCTGCTATTACGAGCTGCTGAGTCCGTAATGCATTATGGTGTTGAAGTATCCGCCGATGCGCTGCAGTACGAAAAGTATCGAAGACGCATGGCGGCTGTACAGAGGAGATGCGCTCTTCGTGTAGCGTGTTCGTATCGCACGGTCTTCGGAACGGACTCCCTAGTGGTTGTCAGGATGATCCTAGTAGACCTGTCCCAGGAGCGGAAGTTCGTCCGCCAGATGAAAAGGACACTTCGCCAAGCTGAAGTGAAGAAGCAAGTCAGAAAGCGTTCGCTGGCTTCGATCGGCGTGAATCGGTCGGCAGCACGGGAAGATGAACTACTATCTCACCCAGATGCTGACTGACCACGGGTACTTCCGTGCGTACTTGCACAAAATGGGCAAAATCGCGGAACCAGGTTGTATCCGAAGTAATGCCTAACGGCGGTTTCCGGGGCGGGGAGTTGAGCCTGGGAGAGGTCTTCTCAGTGCACGCCTGCCAACTCCGGTTTGCAGCTCTTTTCAGAGCTGCAGAAAGTCGTCGAAGGAATGCACCGAGGAGGCAGTTTTTAGTGGGTATGCCTTTGTGTTGGTGATTCCCACATACCCGGGGACCGGTCCCCTGGATCCATAAAGGATTGTTCTCCTTCTCTATAAGAACAAAAAATATAATAATAATAATTATTATTATTATTAATGGTGCGATAATTATGCTAGTATTATTATTTTTTTTATTTTCAGTTAAATAATTATTATATTTATTTTGCTTATTGTATTTCATATATTTTATTTTATATGTGTTTACACGTTTTTGTTTTTTTTTTTTTTTTGTAAAAACAAACGAATATTGTTTCATGTTTATTTAACTTTACGGGTTATTCTTGATGATTTCATCACTATCGTATATTGTTGGCATACGAACATGTGGCACATATTCAAAAAAAGTTATTAATAATAACTTATTATTAATTAATAATTATTAATTCAAGCTAAGTTAACAAAATTAATTATCAAATAGCTTGCAAAAGAAATTATTTTATTTTGTATAAATGGATACAAAAACAAAAAGAAATTGTCTAATGTTTATTATTAATTAATTCATTAATTTAATATTATTAACTTGTCTTGATATGGTTATGTGTGACAACTATTGTATTTTATAGTAAATTAAAATTTATAGTATAAGTTTTATTTATTTATGTTGGTTCTATTGCATTTCTATTATACTTGAGTTCTCTTGAGATTGTTAATTATATATTATTGATAATTTAAATTTTTATTTATTTATGTTGTTTATTTTTCTTTAGTTATCGTTGTTATTGTTATTTACCTAGTTATTCTAGTCGATATTTATTGTTATGTTATCATGTGCATATTATATATTTTTGATTACTGATCTTATTATTTTACAATATGAGCACTTCATTTATTATTAATATTGTTTCCTTTTTCATTTGATTATGATGTTTAATTGTATTATTAGATATTATAAATAGTAGGTGTATTATTTTATTATTTATTATTTTTATGATATTTTGTTTAACTAATAAATTTTTATTTAATTATTATTGCTAATGTTATTTTATTGTTGTTCTTGTTCTTGAGTTTATCTTCTTGTTATGTTAATCCACTATAGTTACTTAGTGAAGAATATCCTTTTTCTATTATTTAATATCATAAGCAGATATTATCGTATCCCTTCTATTATCCTACCTTTTCAACATAATATAATGTATGTAACTTTAATCTGTTTACATATTAAGATTTTTCACTGAGCACATTATCTAATTCTTTTATAACGAATATATAACATTTCTTCCATAATGTGTACATCATAAGTGTCAAAAATGAAAAGTTATTTACTTAGTTTATTTTTGATTGTATATATATTGTTATTATTAATTTTACTTTATTCTTAGTTCAGTCTTGATGTTGAATAAAAATGTTGTATTATATTCCGAGCACTGGCATGAGCTGAGCGATGGCTTAGTTGGCAGGGGTGTGATGATTAAAAAAAATTCCAAAAAACTATAATTATTATTAATTTTGTCTACTCTTAATTTCCACCATTGTAGAGGGCATAATAAAACAGAAGCATTTTTCAAAATGGTAAAATTCGACTTCTTTCCCTTATTTTGAACACTTCTAAAAATTTGCTATGTACACTGCATTGGCAGTGAATAGGTTATGCCTGCTTCTGTGAGGCTTAGGCTCCTTTTTCAATGTCTCTCAGTCCTGTATAATATAAATAATGCCGTGGATTATTCCACTGTCTTTTTATCTGCTAACGGGTTCAACAATCTAATTCAAACTTGAAAGAATAAGGTGGTAGCGAGAAAACAGGGATAAACGTCGATGGGTGTTTTGAACCAACAGGTTATTTTCTGAAAAATTCTCAATTTCAATCCATTCTTTTTGAAATTGATTTCAACCAGCGGTATGGTGGCATATAATTAATATCACTTTTCAGATTAAAGAAATTTTGATTCCTTCTGGTTGAAAAGGAATTTTTAAAGTCACCTCGCTACTGCCCATGTGCTTTATATTGTATGCGCTATTGAATTCAACGGGAATGCTGGAGATATTATGATATATATCTGTATAATTGATTTTTTTACGTGCTGGCTAAGAACGGGAAAAAGAATCAAATTAGAGGGACCTGTACGTTGAGTAATCGATAAAAGTCGATACTAGAGAACATATATATGCGGTAGGGGTAATATAACATAAGTATAACATATATATTAAAAATGAAATTTAATGATATATTGTATATATAATTAGAAAAATTAATATGAATTCATGGGATGGATAATTTATAAGATTATTAGAGGATAATAATAGTGAATCAATATTTGTTATTGTTTTAAGATTAGCAGGTTGCTTATGTACCTTGCTGGTATTAATCTTTACACTAATTACACCAATCTACTGTTTTGTTATTGGAACTATATTTATGAAAGCTACTATTTATTAGGTCTTTCCGAGAGGTAATTATTATTATTATTATTGGCTTGTGAAAAACAGCAATGTTTTTCAACTCAATACATAATACAATTATATTGATTATCAGAGTAGTACTAAATTTATCAAGAGATAAAGTATATAGGGACCCTTAAAAATATAAAAATTCTTCATCAATTAAAATTTTTTTAAAATCATAATTATACAATTAATGAAAATAATCTAATGAAAACTAAAAAATTTTTCAGTAAACTAATTTTTAAAAATGCATTTGAAAAGCGATTCATGTACTACTAATAATTGGAACCAATCAAGAAAGGGATTTCCTTTCCATAATATTATTATAAAATCAAATTATAGAGATAAAATTCATTGGCTTCTTATGTATTTTGTTCTGCACATTCCTAATTCTTCTCGATGCAGTGACCGTGGCAAGTGGCATGAAAACAACTTTTTTATTTTTTTCAAAAAATTTTTATATTTTTTTACTTTTGTCTCTAAAAGATACGATGTATACAAATTCAAACGGTTTGTATAAAATACGAAAGAATGTTTAAAAGTATCTCGAAAAATGTAAATGAATGTGGTCCGATTGCGGAATTTCGAGCACAAGCGGGATAGATTTTCATTACTTAAAAGTTTAAGAGTTCATAAAATATTTTGCAAGAACTTGTATTTGCAAATCATAATGCGCAACGACTGTATTAAATAATTGAGCTATATTTATATGAAATGATTCGTTAACAAACGCAACCCATTTTAACTTGACATTTTGTAATAGTATGTAATTTTTTACAGCATCTATACATAGAAACTATAGATAACGATGTCAGGGTATACCTATTTGCTTGAAATTTTTTTTCACAAATATATCATGAACTTTTCAAAATTTCGTAGATTTATACTCAGAGTATATTGATCGCATCTATTTAGAACTTATTCCGTTAGACGTTACACTTTACTTTGCAATCTAATTTAAAAGTGAATTAAAAAAACAATATTCATTGGAAAAATGTTTAAACATTCATAATTTACTTGTTGAAATCATTGTAACATGCCCGCCTCTCAACTGAAATTGATTTTGAAAAAACTATGTTAATCTGATCTTTTCATTTAAAAATCTACTTTTAAAAATGATGCGTCAGTTAGATAAGAAGTTTATAAGAAGTGAATAAGAAGAAAATCAAATAAGAAGTGAATAAGAAGTGAATAAGAAGAAAATCAAATATTTTCAGAATATGTAAATTTTGTGGCGCGTGTCCCACGGTGCACTGCCGATTCCCGTACTAGTAGCCAAATCAACTTTATAAATGATTGATTTAGTTAATTAAAAAAATTACTGGATGCTTAAACTTTACAGTATCGCCTGTGTCCGGGATTCTATTATCAAAAAAATATATTTTATAAAAATGCCGTGTCTATGTTAAATCAACCGTTTATAAATATGTAAGACTCAGTACGCAGAACCTGTGTGAAAATTTCTCAAATGCTCGTATATATTTTCCAATTTTAATATTTATTACAATATATGACGTTTTGGATATGTTTATTAATTAGGTTTATGAGTACAAGGATTAAAAGGCTTTTTGAATTCTCAAAATTGTTTGACACTATCACTTGCAATCGCAGCAAAGTCGATTCTTGTATTATTGTAAGATTGAGAATTATAGCGTGGGTCTCGAATCGGCACGCTGCATAACTTGAACTTTTAAGTATAAAAATTTTTTAAAATTCGATTACAAAGATTACATAACAAATTATGTAAATGAACAAAGTTCGGCATAGATACGATTAATTTCAAGCATGAAGGTTTTGAGAGTAAATCTACCAATAATTTTCAAAATTCATTTGTGGACATGTTCGAAAAAAATATTTTCATCCAAATCCTAAAATAGGCCTCCATTAATTTTACATCGGGAAGCTGTAAAAAATCAAGACAAATATAAAATATTAAGTTATTTTCACGAAATTTGTGTAATTATTACAAAAAAATCCCATATAGAGTTTTTGAAGGTATTATACAAAATTAATTTGAAATAACAATAGTTCCTGTTATAAATAAATGTACAGGACAGTTAAAATATTAAAACCATATATCAAAACTGTACGTGAAAATTTTGCTAATTATGGAAAACTATATAGAAGAAGAAAACTGTAACAACATAAAAAAATTAGTATAAACAGAAATGTACTCCTATTAAACATTTCTTATCAAAATCTGTCATTGACTATACCTTTATTTGATTGATAGAAAGTATAGTGGCTTTATACTACAGCAAATTAAAAAATTATTTTGAATTGTTTATTTTTAACTGCATTTAAAAATAGATTTCAATTATTTTAGTCAAATGTAAATCAGTATAGATAGTATATTGTTCAAGATTTGAATAACACATTGTTACCGCGTAGTTATCGGTTTTACGTACCCCTTTGTAGCTTACACTCTCGTGAGGGCGTATTAATAAAAACTCAAACGCGAAGGGTCACTGCGTACCGCTGGCTTAACGGCGATGGATAGGTCAGTTTTCGCTTCCTGTAATATATTCGTCGGGTTACCGCTGAGAGCGCTCATCCCGACGTTTAGTATATTAAGGAAAGCGAATGGTCGCAGCGCCGAACTGAGAGACCGCTCAGGGCGCCTTATCAATTACTGGGGCCTTTCGCATAGCCGTATACCGGGGTACAGCCTAAAGCTTTTCCCAATATACCACGGATGATACGGAATGGCACGCGGAGTCGCGATGTTTCAAATGTACTAGATGGCGGTATATCGCTATAATAGCGTTTTACTCAACATACCGAGTACGTTCCAGAATACCACTGCGTCAGATATACCACTAATGCTTTCTCTGAGACAGTGCTTCTCCGGAGGGGCCCCGAAACTGGGATGCTCGTTGCGTTTTTCCACCTCCTAATATACGAAAAATCTAACGTTGTGCTTATGGAAAAGTCGTAAAAAACAGTTTTGGACCAATAAGCTCATGATATCTCGTCTACTCGCCCTCCCTTAAAAATGTAGTTGCATTAGCCCTATACAAGCCTTGCAGCGATGGGTGAGGAATTACGACTTTTTCGAAGCATATGGGGAATGAGTACAGCGCGAGCTCGTATCATTAATTTTTCCAGTTCGATTTTCCATTATATGATAAAAAACATATTCGCATATTTACCATGAGTATGTTATATGGTTAATTTGGTTCGCTACAAATTATGGTTCATTTTCGTTTTTGAATTGTAATTATATTGTAAAAATTAAGGAAGTTACGGCATTTATTTATAACATACTCATGTTTTATAATGTTTACATTACCTTAGTTTATAGACACTTGCATATTTTTCTTTAAATATTTATTTCGAAAAGTATTTTCAATTATAATTACGATATTTTTATATAGTCATAAGTTAGTTAACATATATTGTTTATGTATTTTAAATATATTACTGTTAGTAATTCGTATAATAATTAATTGATTAATACAAATTTTAACGATTACAAGCTTAGAATTTGTAATTGTTTGAGAATAGTAATTATGTAACATAATTGTTAATAATAATAATGTAATACTAAATAGGTTGTTTATTTATATTAGATTCTTAGATTTTCATTAAACAACTCTTTTGATTACTAGTTAACTATAATAAGAATATTATTATAATATTATTATATCGTAATATTATTAGTTATCATTATAAGAAAAACGAATAAAACAATAATTATTTTATTATTATTCATATAATTGTTATACTGTAAGACCGATAAGAATATTTATTAATTTAATATCATTCATTACGAATTATTATATTATTTAATAATATTTCTTTTATTTTCCTTTTCGAATTTAATGTAAACTTATATGAATATATACTTGTATGCCGATATATACACATATACGCATATATAGTAGATTATATATATATATATTTGCTTGTGCGGGCATGCGTAAGTATACAAGTGCTTGTACATTGTTTCCTTCATATTCGTATACGTTTAGGAGAAAGTAAGAAAAGGAAACGAGTCAAGGACTTCTAGCGCGCACGTATATATATATATATATATATATATATATATATATATATATTTACGACTTGCACATGTGTCCTCACTCGCCCCGCACTCTCACTTTGCCTGTAGACAGAGTGCGCGTACTACACAGTTCGTCAGACTCCCCGATTTAAACGATTGTTACGAATTGCAAAAATGAGGTAAAATCGTCACGCTGAGTATGGCCGTGGTATCGTCTTCTTCGCTCTGACTACTAACTCTGGACTTGCTTAGCGAATACTAGGATTTGAAGGGCTTAAACAGAAGAATCCTTTTTCTCGTGCTTGTGGCTGAGGGGCACTTGAAGAATATATTAGCTCCTTCTCCTTTCGGTGTTTTACTTGTACTTTTTGTAGTACTGCGCATACTACGCAGTTCATCACAACATTATCAAATTCTCTTCGAACGTGCAATATCTGTGATTTACTAACATTATATATATATATATATATATATATTAACCGTTTTAGTAACTTACGCGGTAATAGATGACGTGCGAGGTGCATAAGGTTATTAATAAACACCGTTCGCATTTATTATCATGTTGCGTGCCTAAATAAGACAATTTCCGAGGTACTCCCCTTCAATACGAAGTTTATTGATTAGGCTTGTCGATCGTTGGAGATCGGCGTGGAATTACGTTCTACGGCGGTTGAATCACGGAAGTTTTAGGATAGACGGCGTTATCGGGTTTGCGACGAGACAATAGTCTCGCGCAAAAATTATATATATTGTAGATAAGTCGCGAAGTCGCGAGTGGCGCGGCACGGCGAAGGGGGAGCGCCGAAGGCTTCGTGGCGCGGCGCGGCGCGGGGATAAAGCGCCGGCAGCGGCGAGGATGAGCGAGCGCTCTCGGGCCGCAGGCGGCGAGCGATAATTCGCGAATTCTCGCGAGCGGCGACGGCGCTGCCTAGTACTAAGGCGCGGTACAGTGCGGTAAGGGAGGAGCGAGCGCTCTCTCCCAATTCTCAAATAGAGCCGCACTGACTGCGAAAATTCAGTGTGCCAGCGACCTCGAAACTGGCTATTCGAGAGGGATCTGTTGTCGGCGCGACAGCGGGCAACAAGTCTCAGCACACTCAGGGCGGGACGCGAACACGAAAAATAGATAATAAATAAAATTTGCAATTACGCTCACGCGGAGCGTTAATTTTAAGTTAGAATTAATTGTTAAATTTGTACATCATAAAATAAATATATTTTATGATTTTATTTGTTACAGCGGATAATGGCGCGACTAAACAAGTCGATAGCAGCGGCTAAGCTATCAAATGGCCGAAAATAAAATAGTTATTTAGTTTTTTTATAATTTCTGTTAATCATTTTATTAAATTTTGTTAAATAAATTTTCTTATTATTTAATAAATAGAAATTTATTTAGATCCTCAATCCAGCAACGAAAAGAAGAAAAAAATACAAATAAATAAAATAAAATCCAATTCGAACTCTGGCGGCTTGAGCGAGAGTGAGAATTGGATTTCGCGGTTCGGTGTGTATTAGAACAAACTTGGTGGCAGGTTGAGCGACCAAGGGCCTAAGTAGGCCAAAGTATAGTACACACCGTAAAAATTAAAAATGAATTATCTTGCACAAACGAACCTAGTGGCGCGTTGAGCGACTAGGGGCCGATGCGGGTTGAGCTGGAGCCACTCGTTTATGCAAGTTAAAATGAATAGAACATAGCCTTTGGTGGGGTGAAAAGAACCCGATGGCGTACTGAGCGATCGGGGCCGAGGCGCGTTGAGCCGGAGCACTAACTAGCTCTCACCAAAGTGCTTATGTTACAGGTTACATGCGTTCATTCTGGGAGGCTAACGCGCGGCAGTCACATTCGTCCCGGAGATATCGAGTCGATCGTAAGGCTCTCATCCCGTTCTCCTGAAAAAGAACTGGAACGGCTACCTGTATCTCGGCTACCGACAAAGCGACTACCTTTGTTTGGCTATCGTCCCATTATCCTGAAAAAGAACGGGATCGACTACCATAAATAAGCTATCGTCATTCGACCGGCTCGGTTAACGAAATCAGTACAAGACCGTAAATACGATTATAATTCTATATTCAGATTTTTAAATATATAATCGAAATTAATATTATTTCACGATTTAGTTTTAGCATTTCAAAATACGATCCTTTTTTAACTAATAAAAATCTTTGCAATCTATTTCATTTTATTCTCAAGCATTTGCGGAGGTTAATGATGGAACGTTAAAATTATGCAAATGCCCCATATGTTTATTTAATTAATTAACTATTCATTGGATGGTGTTTTGTTTTATTATGAATTTATTTCACAAACGATTCCATTATTAAACTATTCTAATAAAGCAATGATTTTTAACAAATGCATTTGCATTCATAAAAATAGCTTACTTTCTGGAATATTGCTGAAAAAAAAAATTATTAGTATAGAGACTATAAAGAAAATATATTTATTAAAGGAAAATGTGTCTTCATACAAAGGGTGTATAATACACTGAAAAAAAGATTAGTTACTTCTATGAAGTATTTAGTAAAAGGAATTAGTAAAATATATTTAGTTAACTTAAATAAATATTTCATTGATACAAATAAAGAAAGAATAAAATTATCTAAATCATTTAGTAAAAATAATATTTAGTAGATCTATCTAAATTATAGTTAGTTCAAATGCATTACAGTTAAATTTACTAAATGGTTTAGTATTAATAACTAAATTTATTTTGTAGAAACAAGCAATTAAATTTAAACAAGTGTTTGTTACTTTTAATAAGATAAATTCGTAAGTTCCCAAGTAAAAGGGAATAAATGAAATATCGGTTAAAAAATTAGCAAAAACAAAGTAATATTTCTTTTAAATAACGAAATATTTGTTACCAAAAATTTAGTCAAATTACATAACTATTACGTAAGTGCCAAAACTATTTTTTTTATTTTAATGAATTAAAGCATTCATAGAAGAGTCAAACTTTTGACTAAATATTTATTTGTTACAACGAACTCTTTCTTTGGCAGAAGAAATAATTATTAAGTTTAACTGACTTAAGGCAGTATTCTACTTACAACTTTGAAAAAAAAATTGTTTTTTTTTTTTACATTTTTGGAAAGTAAATATATTCAAGAATGTTAGCTCAAAATTTTAGAAAGATTCAGGTAGTCTAACTATACTTTTTTACCTTTCGAACGCACTTACCTGAGCGCGCTATTCCGACCCGCCCAGCGTGTGCCGGATAAGCCATCTACCTGGCTTTGTTTGCTGCAGCAGCTGTTCCCCTATTGTAAATCATTACACCTATATATATTCTCATTAAAATATATACCTTTGCTTCTCAATATTACCTTTCCTTTATAATTTTGCTTGTGTATTTCAGTTCTGTATTTCAGTAGTGGAGAATCAGTCGTGATTCGAAGTTCAAACGTGAAGCATCTATCTATTCGCAATGGATACCAAGAAAGTGTTTCGTGCACAGAAAACTTCTAGTCGTCCATCTAGAACTAGAAAACGCTCTTTTCACGGAAATAGATTCACTGACGAAGGAGACACTAGTAACACGAGTACGTCAACAGCAAAACTGAAAAAGTCTAACGATCCGTGTTTTGATGTGAATGTTGATAATACTGGTGGTTATTCATTTATTCATTTTTTTACTGTGTTTTCAATGCTCTCACAGTGGGAAGTCTGTTCTGTTTGCCATATACAAATAAAATGTTCACAATATGGTTTGCGAGACCTTGGTTTCAAAATGTGCGTTACTTGTGGCTGTGGAGACAGGTACATCAATTCGTGTCCGATGACCGTCGCTGGATATGAAATCAATCGTCGACTCGTGTGTGTGTTTCGTTTGCCTGGTATTGGCCTTAAAGGGATACAGTTATTTTGTGGACTGATGGAATTACAGACAACTTTCAATATAAAAATTTATTATGAAATCGTAGAGAATATCAAAATCGTTGTCAAAAGTGTATTCGATGTAGTTCAACCGCCGCTCGACTGAGGCTCCTAAGGAGAGCAGAACACAAAAAAGCATGCTAAATTACATGTATAAAAAAAATATAAAATAAATAAAAAAAATTTTTTTATGTACTTCAAGTGTGTATTTATTAAGTCTTTCAAATCCTTCATCCATATCTTCAATAGCATTTTCAGAAAATTTTCACAAAAATAGCGTTTTTTTCGAGGGTCTAAAGTAAAATACTGCCTTAATAGTTAAACATTATACATAAACTAAATAACTATAATGTCATCTATCAAAGGAATGTATCATCTCTTTAAAATTATTTTATACAAAAATATAAAATAAGGCAAGTATATTGGACATTTTAATTATGTAAAAGCTTATTTTAATTATGTTTGTCTATAAGGTACGAGGGTGGATTGATAAGTTTCCGGCCTGACCAAGAAAAACAACGTTTTTAAGATTTTTTTTTTATTTCTCAACATAATCTCCTCCAAGGCTTATATATATTTCTTATAGCGGTGTTATAGTCTAGTAATGCCATCTCTATAGATTGATTCGTCAAACTCCTCAAAATACACATTTACAACTTCGATTACTTCTTCATTATCCGCATATCTTATCACCAAGCCATTTTTTGAGGTTAGAAAACAGATAATAGTCACTCGGTGCTAGGTCTGGAGAGTAAAGAGGGTGCGGCATCAATTCAAACTTCAGATCGTTGATGTTAGCCATCGCAATGATTGACGTGTACGCTGATGCGTTATCGTGAGGAAGCAAGATTTTTTTTCTTCGCCAGATGAGGTCGCTTGATTTTCACTTTCTGGCTCAAACGTTGCAATAAGTCACCGTAGTATTGACCAGAGGTAGTCTTACCATTTTCAAGGTAATCAATGTATACAACATCTCTTGCATCCCAAAAAACAGTAGCCAGAACCTTGTTCGCCTAAAAATTGTTTTTGCCTTCTTTGGAGTTGGTTTCCCTGGTCCAATCCACTTTGTAGTCTGTTGTTTGGTTTCAGGAGTGTAGTGGTGGACCCATGTTTCGTCAACGGTTACGAATCGACGCAAAACTTCGCTTGGATTGCGCTTATACAACGCCAAATTGATGGTAGAAATGTTCTCTTGAATTAATTTTTGGTTGACTCTTAGCAAACGCGGCACCCATTTTGCACAGAGCTTCTCCATATACAAATGTTGGTGCAAAATATTTTGTACACGTTCATATGACATCTTACAGGTCGCAGCTATCTCACGCACTTTTAATCTGTGGACTTTCAGCATTATTTGATGGATTTTTTCGATCATATCTGGAGTTGTGACCTCAATGGAGCTTCCTAAGCGAGGCTCGTCAGAGGTGCTCACATGACCCTTTTTAAACTCGGAAACCAACTGGTTAACGGTTGAATATGATGGAGAGGATGTCCTCAGTGTTGAGTCCATCTCTTCTTTAATTTCCTTCGACGTTAACCCCTTCAAATAAAAGTATTTGATGATAGCACGATTTTCCAGCTTTTCCATTTTTACGAAAAACACAGAGGCATCTTGTTTAGCGTGCTCTCAAACCTAAACTAACATGGCGATCGGACTGAAACTATAACTATAATCTATTTAAGGATGGTACTATAGAAGTCCACCTCAAGGTAGGCCTAGTAGCGCCATCTCTTGGTCAGACCGGAAACTTATCATCCACCATCGTATTATATTTATATTAAATTATATTTTTTCCTAATTAGACTTCACAATCACACGTATATATTCTCCATTCTTAAAAAAAATGTTGTAGCCTAAGATAGTAATAAAATGACATTTCAGGATTATATTCAATTGTTTTTAATTTAAATAAAAGAAAGTATTAAAATCAATCTGTACGTAGTCAAGTATATGTAAATGTGCCTGAGTACCAATTCGTGTAAGTTTCGAAATTCTTACGTATTATTATTTAATAAAAATGCATGCACTCACTTATTTATAACATGGCAATACACTACTACGGAAATATAATTTAAAAATTATTGTGACATGTACTTGCGGGTCCGTCATTGAACAATTATTGTAATTTAAATGGCTAAAAAATATTGTGAAATAGTATCTTTTACAAAAAACTACGTAAAATAAACTATAGTTCCCAGTTCATTGAATAGATTAAAATTAATTAATTGTAGAATTAATATTTTCGAATGCTTCTTTTATCAACGTAAATGCTTTATGTCATCAAATAAACGTAAATCTACTACAACATATATTATAATCTACTGCCTATATCAATTCATAATTGCTTGTATATTTCAAACCCATATAGGTAAGACGAATTAAATTCCGAAACAAAGAAGATGACTTCGGTCATATTTGTTGTCATCAATATTTTTAAATATATATCAGTTTATTGTTTTAAATACATATCTGTTATATTGTTTTTTTATAAAATAATTTAATGTCAGTAAATAAATTTACATTATTTTTCTTAAATTTTTGTATTTCACTACCAAACTGTCATCAATCCCAAGATTTTAGTTAATTTTCAGCTCAATAAGCAAAATCAAATCACCGCGCGGATAAAAATTGTAGATAATTAGAATGAGCCGCACATTGCTCGAGTTGTATTAGATGGTTGCGCGCAAGCCAATTTCATAACAGAAAAATTATCTAATATTTTACAATTAAAACGCACAAATATTAATATACCCGTTAATAGATTAAACCAAATTGAAACGCGAATAAAACACTGTTACTACGACAATTTCATCATTGAACAATCGTTATACAAGCAATCGCACATTCTTAGTTGTTCCCTGTATAACTGATTTATTACCTTCAATTCAAATAAATAGAAATAAATTAAATTTGCCACCCAACTTATCATTAATAGATCCTACCTTTTATAAACCTTCAAAGATTGATGGATTGATAGGTGCAGAAATTTTCTACAATCTTTTATATGTAGGGCAGTATGAAATTGAAAATCAAGAAGCAATTGTGCGTAAAACTAAATTCAGATGGATTGTTGCTGGACCAATAAGGAAAACAGTAAAATCAAAAGGTATAAATTGTAATTTAGCAATTAACCCATTAAATGCTCAGTTTTCAAAATTTTGAGAACTGAAAGAAGTTCCGGAAATAAAATTCTTGTCAAGCGAGGAAGCATCAGTAGAAAAATATTTTAATGATAATTTTAAACGAGAATCTTTTGGCCGTTATATATATCTGGCCGTTATATAGTCATACTTTCTTGCATTGAGAAGATTTTATTGTTTAGAACGTAAATTAGGTAAAAATTGAGATTTAAGGCAAAATTATATAGATTTTATGAATGAATATGAAAATTTAAATAACATGAGTGAAATCAGTGTTTATTCTGAAAAACACGCGTTGCTCTCACATCATGCCGTTATGAAAAATTTAAGCACAATTACAAAGGTGCGAGTAGTTTTTGATGCATCAGCAAAAACTAGTACTGGAATATCATTAAACGAGTGTCTGCGAAACGGGCCTGTCGTCCAAGATAATCTTTTATCTATTTTGCTAAGATTTCGTACATATAATTATATACTTATCTCAGATGCAGAAAAAATGTACAGGCAAATTTTAATAGATAAATCGGATCAAAATTATCAATTAATTATTTGAATAAATTTTAATACAGAGAAAATACGACTTTTCAAATTACGTACATTAACATATGGAACAACTTCGGCTTCCCTTTTATCTACTTGTGTTTTAAAGTAATTAGTCATTGATGAGGGACATAATTATCCAGCGGCTGCAGCAATCTTAAAGCGTAATTTTTATATCGATGATTTGATTACAGAAACCGATTCCATAGAAAATGCTATAAAACTTCGAGATGAAATTAATGATTTAATAGACTCGGTGGCTTCCAAATGCGACAATGGTTATCAAATTATGTAAGGCTAGTGGAATCTTTACCTGACGAATTAAAAAATGTTCATTGCTTTAAAGATCCTTCTAACACCGTGAAACCTTAGGAATTCAGTGGAATATTGAAGAAAATAGTTTATCCTACTCCTCAAGTATTATTGCTGGAAATCAAATCAAAGTAACAAAACGGTCAATCTTATCTAGTATAGCACAAATTTTTGACCCCCTTGGTTTACTCGGTTCTGTTATAGTTAGCGCAAAATTAATTATGCCAAGTTTATGGTTATATAAAGTCGATTGAAACGAATTTGTTCCTTCAACAATACACTCTAAATAGCTCACCTTTAAAAATCGACTACCGCTTTTGTCAAAACTTTCATTTACAAACCAGGTTTAAAACAAACATGCAATAAACATTCAAATACATGGTTTCTGCGACGCCAGCGAGGCAGCGCATGGTACCTGTATATATATACGGTCCGTAGATACAAACAATAAATGTATTGTTCGTCTATTATGTTCTAAAAATAAGGTAACCCTGATAAAATAAAAAATTACACTACCTAAACTCGAGTTATGTGCTGCTGCACTGTTATCTAAGTTATATAAAACAATTGCATCTGCATTAACACTTAAAATAAACGATACATGTTTTTAGTGTGATTCCATAATCACTCTTAATTGGATTAATGCAGAACCGCATAGCTTAAAGATATTAGTCGCAAATCGCGTCTCGATTATTCAAACAAACACTAATAATAGTCACTGGCGACATGTACCTTCGAAAGACAATCCTGCCGATAAAATTTCAAACAATCAATAAGTTAGTTAATGATGTGATTTGGAGAAACGGACCATCATACCTCAGCCAGACTGCGAAAAAATAGCCACAAACACCAATACAAAAAAATTCCGCTTATTGGAACGCGTAAATTAACAGTATTAAACGTTGAGATCAATGCAATATCCATTTTGACTCGCTTTTCATGATTCTCTAAATCGGTTATGGTTATAGTCTATTGCATCAAATTTAAACACATATGTCTACGGCTCAATAAAAATAAATCAGTTTTATCCGTTTATGAAATCGAAAATGCTAAAGATAGAATCATAAAGCTAGTACAAATGCTATTATTTCCTCGTGAAATGGATGAATTAACGAAACAAAAGTCGATTAAAGGCAAAGGTACATTAAAGGCACTGAATCCCTTTATCGACAAACAAGGATTACGAAGAGTAGGCGGTCGACTCAAAGAATCAGATTTACCTTATAACAGGAAGCATTCAATACTGCTTTCTAAAAATAATCAGGTCACTAATTTAATAGTAAAAC